>CM075811.1:40113273-40502567 GCA_037975025.1 Excoecaria agallocha
GCTACTAAATATTATTTAACACGAAGTTAAATGATACAAGAGAGAAGAGAGCAAATGAATTGCTTGGGATTATGAAACTAAAACTAAGGGGGGGTATTTATAGTTGTAAAATTTCCCCTTTTTACTAATTGTTGGTTGGTTGCCTAACTTGGTTGGTTGCCTAACTTTGGTTTTGGTTGGTTGCCAAACTTGGTTGGTTGCCAAACTTGCCTAACCTTGATTTTTCAACAATCTCCCACTTGAAGATTTGATTGAGCATCAATCATATCTTCACACTCTTCTTTCTCTCTTCATGTTGCTTATGTCTTCATCAGGCCGCAAGAGGATCGACACCATAAAAACTTGTCAGTATTGATTGCCTTTGTCATGAAATCTGCTAGGTTATCTTTAGTATGAATTTTCTGCATATCTACTGTTCCTTCTTCCACTTTTTCACGAACGAAGTGGTACTGAACCCTTATGTGTTTGGTCTTCGAATGAAATGCTGGATTCCTTGCAAGATGCAAAGCACTCTGACTGTCACAAAACAAAGAAAGTTTCTCTTGTTTGTGCCCGAGTTCCTCCAATAGCATTTTTAACCATACTGCTTCTTTACTAGCTTGTGTAGCTGCTACATATTCTGCTTCTGTTGTTGACGTGGCCACAACTGATTGCAGTTTTGAAACCCAGCTTACAGTTCCGCCAGCAAGTTTAAACACATAACCTGTAGTAGATTTGCTTTTATCAAGATCACCAGCATAATCTGAATCAACGTATCCACTGACAATAAAGTCTGATCCTCCATAACATAATGCAACATCCAAGGTTCCCTTTATGTATCTGAGAATCCTTTTAATAGCATTCCAATGCTCTCTACCAGGATTCGCCATGTATCGACTAACCACTCCCACTGCATGTGCAATGTCTGGTCTTGTACATATCATAGCGAACATTAAACTTCCCACTGCTGATGCATACGGTACTCGAGACATCTCCATCCTCTCTTCTTCATTGCTAGGACTCATCTTTGAGGATAACTTGAAATTAACAGGAAGTGGGGTAGAAATAGGCTTACAATCTTGCATGTTGAAACGTTGCAAGATTTTCTTCAAATAATTCTTTTGAGAAAGCCATATCTTCCTATTATTTCTGTCTCGGTGAATTTGCATCCCTAGAATCTTGTTTGCTGATCCCAAGTCCTTCATATCAAATTCCCTAGCCAATTGAGCCTTTAACTCCTTGATGCGATCTTTGTTGGGGCCTGCTACCAACATGTCGTCCACATACAGCAGCAAGATAATGAAATCATCTACACCAAACCGCTTGAAATATGCACAAGGGTCTGCATTTAGTCTGCTGTATCCAAGGCTCATGATAAAGGAATCAAATCTCTTGTACCAACACCTTGGCGCCTGTTTTAAACCGTACAGAGATTTGTTCAATCTGCAAACCAAGTTCTCCTTTCCTTTTTCTTCAAATCCTTCTGGTTGGAGCATATAAATTTCTTCTTCAAGATCTCCATGAAGAAATGCAGTTTTCACATCTAACTGCTCAAGATGCAAGTCATAAGTTGCACTCATTGCAAGGACTACTCGAATAGTAGTGAGACGAACCACAGGTGAGAATATTTCATTAAAGTCAACCCCTTCTTTCTGAGCATACCCTTTGACCACCAATCTAGAACGATATCTCTCAACTTGATTATCACCATTCCGCTTGATTTTGTAAACCCATTTATTGCCTATAGGTTTTCTCCCTTGCGGTAGTGACACCAAATCCCATGTCTTATTCTTATGAAGAGCTTCAACTTCCTCTTGCATTGCTGCCATCCACTGAGATACATCTGAACTAGTCATTGCTTCTTGGAGAGTTGATGGCTCTCCATCCTCAGTTAAAAGACAATATGCAACATTACCCTCCATAATGTAATCTGAGTGCCAATTGGGCAACCTTCTTGTTCGAGTTGATCGCCAATTAGTTGGAACTTCAGATTCGACTGGCTCCTGTTCTGGTACAGCTTCAGAAGAATCATTGGTTTCTGATTCTCCTTCTACATATACTTTTGTAGTCTCTGACTTTTCTTCACTTTCTGCTTGCTCTTGCTCTTTATCTTTATCTTCTATAAAGATAACTTCCCTGCTGATAATAACCTTGTGGGTAGTGGGATCCCACAGGCGATACCCCTTGACTCCTTCAGCATATCCCAAGAATATGCATTTTCTGGATTTTGGATCCAGTTTTGTAATTTCTTGGGCATTGTACATCACATAAGCAGGACTTCCAAATACATGGAGGTTTGAATAATCCACCGGTTTTCCAGCCCACATCTCCATTGGTGTCTTACACTCAATTGCAGTTGATGGAGCTCGATTCACCACATAACAGGCAGTGTTGACCGCTTCCGCCCAGAACTTCTTATCTAAGCCTGCAGTTCTCATCATTGCTCTTGTTCTTTCCAACAGAGTTCTGTTCATCCGCTCTGCCACTCCATTTTGTTGAGGAGTGTATGCCGTGGTAAATTGTCTTTTGATGCCTTCTTGTTTACAGAATTCATCAAATTCTCTACTGGTGTATTCTCCTCCATTATCCGTCCTCAAACACTTGATCTTTTGGCCAGATTCAAGTTCCACCCGCGCTTTGTAAGATTTGAAGACTGGAAACACATCTGCTTTCTTCTTGATAGGAAACACCAACATCTCCTGGAGTAATCATCGATAAACGACACAAAGTAGTTTGCTCCTCCTAGGGATGATACTGGTGCTTGCCATACATCAGAATGAACCAATTCTAGAATGACTTTGCTTCTAAAATTTGATGTGTTGAACTTCAATCGATGCTGCTTGCTTACAATACAATGCTCACAAAAGGATAGTGAGACTTTTGTGAGACCTGGAAGTAGATTTCTCTCTGCAAGACTCTTCATTCCTTGTTCGGACATATGCCCAAGTTTCTTGTGCCAAGACATTGCACACTTTTCACTTGGACTGCTTGTGGCAACAAATGCATCTCCTTCTTGCAAAGTCTCTCCCTTTATCATGTATTAAATTGCAGCTATCTTTTCTCCCTTCATAAGGACAAGCGCTCCTCTTGATATCTTCAAGATCCCTTTCTCACCACTGAACTTGCACCCCAAGTCATCCAATTGTCCTAAAGACAACAGGTTCTTCTTTAGGCCCTCCACATGCCGTACATCTTGAATAGTACAAATTGTACCATCTACATCTTCAGCTTAATAGTTCCAATACCAACAATCTTCAAGGCATGATCATTGCAGCTGTATACAGATCCTCCAGAGATAGGTTCATATTGATGGAACCATTCTCTTTGAAGTGTCATGTGAAATGTTGCTCCTGAATCAAGAAGCCATACTTCTGCAAACCTTTTTCTGCCTTCATAAGTTGTTGCTACTTCACAACATAGAGCATCTCCACCATCGGAACTACTTGCCATATTTCCTTGAGGATTGGAATCCTTTTTGTTTAGATTCCAACAATCCTTCTTCAAATGACCCTTTCTTGCCACAGTTGTAGCATTTAATGTTCTTCTTACTCCTTGATTTGGACCTTCCCTGATTGTGGCTTCCACTTGGGCCACGTTCCGTTGATCTTCCTCTCATCACCGTCAAGACTTCTGCATGCTGTGAGCTTGCAAGCCTATCTTCTTTATTTTTGCGCCGACTCTCTTCTTCTAGAATAGATGCTGCAACATCATCGAAGACTAGAGAATCCGTATTATTTGTTAAATTGATGATGAGTTGATCATACGAATCTGGTAAGCTTTGGAGTAGAATCTCAGCACGTTCTTCTAACCCTATTTTGTATCCCAATGATGTGAGTTGGGAAAATAGAGTATTCAAGGTATTTAAGTGCTCCGTCACTGAAGTGGATTCTGCCATACGTAAAGTGTATAGTTTTCTCTTAAGAAAAATCTTGTTGTGGAGTGATTTTGCCTCGTACAATCTGGTGAGATGATCCCATATCTCCTTTGCTGTCTTCTTCTCTTCTATACTGGACAACACTCCATCAGCTAGTGCTAGATGAAGATTAGCAATAGCATTCCGATCCATCTCGTTCCATTTATCATCTGTAATTTCTGCGGGCCTTTGGCTAATTGCCGCTAGACAATTATCCTTCGTCATAACTGCTTTGATCTTCAATTTCCACAGTGAGAAATTTCTCCCGTTGAATTTTTCGATCTCATATTTTGCCGCCATTGCTTCTATCACGAACTTCTCTGCTCAAAAATCAGCTTCCACTATTTCACGTGAATAGTAACCGTATAGATGAACAGTGATCGTATACGTGAACAGTGACCGTATACGTGAACAACCCAAGGAAAAATCTTTTCTGATGTGGAAGATCAGTTTATACTGCAACCACAGAGCATACTAAGATAGAACCTCGGCTCTGATACCACTTGTTGCGGAAAATAGGCACCGGATAGAGCAAATAAGACCGCAGCTAAAATAAAGATAATAAGGAACAAAGAATTTTAACGAGGTTCGGCCAATTATGCCTACGTCCTCGGATGCTACTAAATATTATTTAACACGAAGTTAAATGATACAAGAGAGAAGAGAGCAAATGAATTGCTTGGGATTATGAAACTAAAACTAAGGGGGGGTATTTATAGTTGTAAAATTTCCCCTTTTTACTAATTGTTGGTTGGTTGCCTAACTTGGTTGGTTGCCTAACTTTGGTTTTGGTTGGTTGCCAAACTTGGTTGGTTGCCAAACTTGCCTAACCTTGATTTTTCAACATTCATAGTATCAGCTAATTAATAGGAGTGCAGCCCTTGCATGATCTTTAAATTGGAATTTTATTAAGAATTCTGCATGAAATCAAGAACGTCATTAAGTACGACACAAGATCAGAAGTTGAATATTGTACAGAAAGTGAAACTAATAAACTAAACGGGGAGGGCTTGAGATGGGTTAATTTAAGCTATCATATAACCCAAATCCTAAACGGGGAGCTTCTTCTACCAGCTTGTCCATCTTATTACTTTTGTATTGAATTTTCTATGGATTGGAATTATGAGCTGACATGAATTTTTTTTTTTTTGACTTTATTGCTACAAAATTAAATTTTTGCCATATGCTTATAATAGAATATTATGCATATTTTTGTCAAATTCAGAAAATTTTTGTAATGTGGGACCCATGTTTTAGAAGTGAAAAAAAAAACACATGCGACCTCTCCTGCTCTGAATCTAGTAATATTCTAGATTCTCCTTTGGCTGCCATTGCTCTGCCATCACTTTGCTTAACCTGTCAATAACTGTAAATAATTAATGATAAGTCACCATTTTATTTATTTATCTATGAAATTAATGAATCAATCGCAACTTAGCATGTCATATAATATACATTAATTTATTTCATTAGTGGAAGCAAATATCCAATTCAATCCAAAAAAAAAAAGCTTCATGACATGTAATAAAACTGCATGAACTTAAATGGATAAAAAAAAAGGTTTAAGGGCAAAACTGTAAATTTTTATTGGTATCTTGAAGCTTAGAACACCTAGATTAATATTCCTTCCGTCCCATTTTAAAATGTACTTTTTCCTATTTTAGTTTTTTTCACTCTAAATATTCTTTTCGGAATTTAAGAGATATGTTTACATGTATACTTTTATTTATTATATAACTTATTAAATATTTTTTCTTTATTATTATTATGTACTTTTAACTAAAATTAAATGAAATTCTTGAAAATATAAAATGGTATTTTTATCAATTACTGTAATTTTTTTATGAAATTGAGTTATTTTCTTAATTTTCGTGAAAAATAGAAAAATATCTCTTAAAATTAGATGGATGAAGTATATGATTTAAAGGGAAAAAAGAAAGAAATTAAAACTGAACTTTCATAATTGATCAAAAGTGCAGGTAAAGGAAAAGGATTGCTTATAGAATCATGCCTCCTTGAATTGCCATGAACAACAATCTTCATCTACATAGTGAAAGATGTTTAATTCCTTTTAGTATTCTTTAAAGTGGAGATTTTCAACTCTGGAATCATATTTCTTTATGTCCCCATAAAATATGTGAAAACTTAAACACGAATCTCAACATGCTTTTAAACTAAATAGCACAAAATAGAATCGAATGCAGAAATAAATCAAGCTAACCTCCAGCCATTGTTGAGTTTGTTGAAACTGAAATTTTTTCTTCAACATTTCAGAACTCAAAGCAACAAAATACTAACCAATTCACTCACAATTTTGATGGTGTATTTTTCTATATGTGAATGCTTGGTTTAGACCCCTTTTATATCCATTGTGAGTCTCATGTAACAGCCTTCCATTAAGGTTGTTACTACAATGGTGGAATGTTGCCATAGGTGGTGAAAGTGGAGGTCATGGATGGTGGAGGAAAAACTGCAAAAACGTGGACAAATTGGAAGAAAAAAAACTGCAAAAACTGAATTAAAAAAATCCCTACAATAATGGGATCAACAACAACTAACAATATGATGATAAGTCGAATTTACATAGGCATGAAGGGATTAAATATGTCGAATCAACTCAGATATGAAAATATCGTTAATTCAAGATTATAATGCAAGAAATATATAACTATAAATAAATATTTTCAATGATATATTTCCATATATAGGATCAAATTCAAATGTGCATTTAAATCGTTACACTTCAATATACACTAGGGAATTAAATGTCCAATCTAACTCAGATACGAGACTACAATACAAGAGTTTTTTATTAATAGATAGCTATAGTTAAACATTTCCAATATTATGACTCCATATAGGAGATTAAATTCAGAAAAACAATTATATCATTTAATAGAAATTTGAATACGCACTTACATCGTTGCGCATTGGTATACACACCGTTGGATTAGTGAAAAACGATCTCAATCGTTGATCTCCTTCTCTCGCATTTATTATTATTATTATTATTATTATTATTATTATTATTATTATTATTATTATTATTATTATTATTAAAACGGATTTCAATCCCAGTCTTAAAAATAGCTATTTACAGCTAGTTTGGCGAGTTGAAATTAAAAACAGAAAATTCATTTATAGAATTCAATTTCAAACGATCATGTTTAGAATGCCAATATTTCAATTGGTCTTTGCTTAGCCCAGATTTTAGCCTGGCTTAATTTTATATAATTTTTACAAAAATATACAGAAAAAATAAAAATAACAAAAAATACAATACTTTAATAATTTTTTCAGTAATATAATTTTTTAAATTTTCAATAACAAAAATACAACTTATATTTTCAAAAAATATAACTTTTTTTACATTTACATTCTTTTCTCTGCGTCGTCCATGGCTTCTCCGTCATCCGCAATTTCTTTCCCTTGGCCGAAACTTCTTCTCTTTCCGGCAACTTGCAGCAGCAATTGGTGACATGAGCAGCAACGATGAGTCCCCAAGGACGAGGCGCTCACTTCGATGTCCTCCGTTCCTCCCCATTCGCCAACAATGGTAGTCTACAGCGTACAGATTTATGAGCGAGCATAGGATGTCACATTTTATGGTATCAGAGCACGTTTAGGTGGTTCTAAGCTTCGAGGATACAAGATATATAAATAGGAATAGAATAAGTACATGTACATGCCATAAGGGATGAAGGAATAAGGTTACTAAGTAAGAGGATGGTGTACCTATCCCCATTGTTCTAGAGTTACAAGGATAGTGATCAGTGGCGTAACTAGAATTTAAAAATAAGGGAAGCAAAAATATAAATTATATTTAAAATTAAAAAATAAATTTAAGAGAAGGGGGTCAAAATAAAATTTTAAGTGAGTAAAATTGGTTATTTAATATATTAATATATATATAATTAAAAAAAAATTAAAAAATAAGGCGGCAATTGCCCCCCTTTCTTTTCCACCTGGCGTCGCCAGTGATAGTGATTAGTCTAGAAAGGCCAAGAGAAAATAGAGGGGAGAAGAACCTCCACGGTATATGAGAATTATGAGAAAAAAGGAATGTGCTCTATTTGCCTGTCAAGTGATTCTTACGATGTGGGCAATATTTGTTTTATAATGCATGAGCATTGGGACGGGATAATATGCATATTTGCACACATGATGCATATATATTTGCATAAGCTATATGCATGAATTATCATTTATACATTATATTATTTATACACACACATTCATAACATATTTGTTTAAAAGAGAATGCCCCGCATTAGAGGAGCTTGACAGGTTATGTATGGAGCATAAAGTTTAAGTTATGGAGTTTATGATTCTTAATGAGAACAAAAACGTATTGATTGTCGATATGTGTAGATGTTTAAGTACAAGAAATATTGGGTTATAGTTGGATGCAAAATCAGAAAGGTGGTATATTGGCAACTAAAAAAAATTACTCTTGAAGATGAGCAAGGAATAATTATGAGCTGTTATAGAAGTTTCTTGAACATATCTAAGTATTTAGGTTATATCTTGATCTATAAATGCCAGAATTCGATGATTCCACTTGGAATAGAAACTTAAGCTATGAATTTCATAGAGAGATTAAAATATAATTCTGTTCATAAGATACTGAAACTGGAAGTTGAAAATGGGGTGCTGAATTCATTTTCAGAATTAGAGAAGTTCCTAGTATTTGGGACGTAATTTCTTACTATAGACCTCCGATTGATATGAAATAAAATTTTCTGGAAACTGACATATAAAGGAAAACTTTCATGAAGAGAGTATAACTAAATTCTTTCTTGATCATTCCCAAAAACTTTTCAAAGATAGGACTTCAAATCTATCCCCATCAAATATGCAAGGATAGTTTGTAGTATTTTGATTATAGCTCCCAGCCTACTAGTTCAAATTGCTTAATTCTTAGTTCCTGGGGAACTTAAGACATAATGAAGTAAATGTCAAGAAGATATCCAAGTTTAAAGAATCCATTTTATTATCGAAAAATTGAGTACAAAGTGATCAATAGAATCTACCCTGCGAATTTGGGTACTACAAGTTTCCAATTTAGGAAATAAAATATACCAATGTACTAGAATATAATACTAATTTGATGAATTGGATACTCTATATATTTAAGTTAATATATCATAGCTTACTAAGATTATTATGGTATATATTAAAGACCTTGAAGATCATGAGAAAAGTTGATAAATTTCGAAGGGTGAGCAACTGTAAACTAGAACTAGCAAATGTGAGTTTTGATTTTGCTTTTATATGTCTTTTGATTTGGCTTTATAATTATACTAAAAAGAGAATTTAAACTATCCCTAAATAAAGGATATTTGGAAATATTGTAGAAATTATTGATATTAGTTGAGTATGATCAAAACCAAAAAAGGATTTTATGGGCCATAATGATATTACCAGAATAGGAGTTAAGTTATATGTCAGTACAAACAAATCGGGTAAAGGTATATGTGTCTAAATAATTTAAGACTCATGAAAAAAATTCTCTTATATATACCATTTAAAAAGAGTAGTGATTACATAAAGAATTGGGAGGTATTATTCCTATAGTGAAAAAATGTTACATACGTATTAATTGTGAGAATTTAAAATAATTGCCCATAAAAACCAAAGAGATTATATTAAGATAGAGATGGTGGTTGAAGTTTATCAAGGATTATGATAGTTTAAATGATTTCTATCCCGGTTGGGTGCAAAGTAGGGGGGACTAATGCACCTAGTAGAAGACATTTGATAGATTGAGGATTATAAATGTCAAGGAATAATAGAGTGAATAAAGTAATCATACTTGAAAGATAACGTAAGTTTATTTAGTTACAACCGGTAAAAAAAACTACCTAGAAGCAAGATGATTTACTAGTTTTATCAATACTTAGCTACATAAAGGAAGAAAAAGTGAAATTTTCTTAGCAACGATGCCGTTTATACTTATAAAGGAGGAATATTTTGACAAAGCACATAGCGAAATTATACTATACACCCAAGTAGTAACAAGATGTACCATAACTTGAAGATAACCTACTTATGACCTGTGATGGAACGGAAAATAGCTGACTCTGTGACTAAATATTTAGCATCTCAATAGGTAAAAGCAAGACAACAAATAACTTCTGACATACTATAGCCCATCATAATACTAGAATGGAAGTGGAATCGTATTACTATTGATTTTGTGTCTGGTTTACCACTCACTAGGAGACAACATGATTCCATATGAGTGATAGTAGATAGATTAACAAAGTCTACTCATTTCATACAATGAAATTCGACTTTCTATTGGTGAAATTGGCAGAAATCTACATTAAGGAAAAAGTAAGATTGTACGGCGTTCTTTCCTTCATCATTTCAGACAGAAACCCTCTGTTCATAGTTAGATTTTGGAAGAAACTTCAGGAAGCATTAGGAATATGTTTAAATCAATGAACTGCCTTCCATCCATAAATAGATGGACAATCTGAGTGGGTTATAAAGATATTGAAAGATATGTTTTGGTGCTGTATACTTGAATTTAATAGTAGTTGAGAAAAATATATCCATTGGCAGAGTTTGTATATAACAACAACTACTAGTCTAGCATTAAAATGGTGCCATATGAAGTATTATATGGGAGAAAGTGTAAGGCTTCCTTACATTGGACAAACTTAGTAAAAGTATGTTAGTAGGACTGGATTTGATCAAAGAAACTGAAGAAAAGGAGAAATTGATCAAAGATAACTTGAAAGCTGTAATAGATAAATAGAAATCGTATGTTTACTTAAAAAGAAGGACATAGAGTTCAATATGGGCGATAAAGTATTTTTGAAGGTTCACCATGGAGAAAGATTCTAAGATTTGGCTAGAAAGGTAAGCTCAGTCCCAAATTCATTGATCCATATAATGTATGGCAGCATATGGGACTAGTTGCTTACAAATGGTAACCAATATTGAAGAAGATATTCATGACATATTTTATGAGACAGCAGTATTCTCAGCTCTTTAATCTAGGTAAATTTCAAAGATAAAATTTTTAGTTAGTGGGGGAGAAATGTAACGTCCTAAAATTTCATCTGATATGACCAGTACATTCTACATCATGAATAGTAATACTTGAATGGTATTTGGTGAGGTCACATTATCATAACACAGTAAAATTCATAAGTGTAGTGTTAAACATACGTAGCCTAGAGAAATTTTAGGATGGCTGACCTATCGAAAAATTAGCACCCAACCACTAGATGAGATAATATGTATTAAATGAAATCTAGTGGTATAATTTAAGAAGAAATTAATCTTAAATAAGTTTCTAAAACAGACAATGAAGAATTTTCTCTATATCGTTATTTAGTTGACCATCAGTTTGATTGTACTCAAAAATATTCTATATACCTACAAAAATTATTTTGATTGCATAGACCTATTATAAATAACCTAAATGGGCTATTGAAAGTGAGAAATTATTTTTTTAGCAATTTCAAATTTTCGAGTTTGGACCGGCTGATTTTACTTCCGGAGCTACAAGTATACCAAAATGATATTAGAATGACTTAAAATTTTAGATACACCCTTTTGTATATATTTTTGAATGTAAGAAATAATTTTAGAGTATTCTAATAAGGGGAACATCAGATTCTGAAAATAGTAAAAAAATAAAGGTTAATTTAATTAGTGGGATTAAAGGTCATTTTTAATTTATTCAAAGGTATAAATGTCATAATAAATTGGACCAAACTCATTTGAAATAAAAAAAAATTAGCCTTGAAAGAGTGTAGGGATTAATGTAGTGGTAACAAGTGGCTTAAAAATAAGCCATTAGATCAAATAGTAAATGATTAAATCCTAGTCTTTCATTTGGTACACTAAAAGACAAAATAGAAAAGTGGAGAATGCTCTCTAAAAATTTGCCATTTCCTTCCCTTCTTTCTCCTGGTAACTCCAATTCAGTGTCTAGTTTTAGTCCCTTTTCAGTCTAGTTTTTGTTTTCTTTTTAGTATCTTTTGCTTTATTTTGCTTAAATTCAATAATTTCTATCCAAATTCAGTAAATCTTATCTTTTATATACTTTGGGGGACTTTTTATGGACTTCTATGCTTAATTCCAATTTTGGCATATTCCTCATGGTCAGCAAGTTTTGGTGCTAATTGTGACCTATGTTTTCCTATAAAAATGGACCATTTAAAGGACCTCATGGTTAACAGGTATTTGGTCATATTTTGGTACTGACTATGACCTATACTTTCTTCAGTACAAAATCGAAAAGGAAGACCTCAAGGTTAGCAGGTTTTTGGTACTGACCATGAGGTATGTAAACTTTAGTCCAGAATGTAAATGAGAAGTATGTCACAGTCAGTAGGTTTCGGTGCTGAGCCATCTCAATTCAGAGTTAGTTTTTCAGCTTGTCACGGTTAGCAAAAATTTAATACTGACTGTGACCTTTTCGGGCCTATATAAATAATATTTTTTCTATTTGGTAGGATTGTATTTTTTCCAAATCTAGGGTTTCTCCTTTTCATTTCTTTCATTCCTTAGTTCATTTTATACATAGATCTATAGTTTGTACATGTAAATAGGATAGATTTACACAAAAATACAAAGATTAAACACAAATGCATAGATTATATACTTAGTTTCTCTCAGTTTTGAGCTCATTTCCATTAAAATTTTGGAGAAGAGAGTTGAAGAAGGTTGGGATTAAGCTGGGTTTCTTCCTCACATGAATTTTTGGATTTTTTCTATCATTTTTTCTTCTTATTTTATAATGGGTAGTGAGTAGTAGCTAGTTATTTGGGGGGATCTTTGAATCCCCAAATACCCAATGTGAATATTGAACAATTTTAAGTTTATATATATATGAATGGTTCATTTTACTATTGCTTCATTGATATGTATTGGGTTTTGATATTTTGAGTGATTTATCTAAGTTGGTTGAATGATTTTATCATGCTATCTTGTTTGGGTAAATTATTTGGAATGGTTGAACACCATGAATGTTATCTTACTCTATTTTTCTACTGTATTTACTGTAATCTTGAGATTGCTCTATAATGTGACTCAATGGGTTATGGAATTTATGGTATTAGAACTAGAATTAGGAGTAAAATGGATAGGTGTTGGGTTATTTGGCTCCAAAATAGGAAAGCAAACCATAACTAAGATGTTAGACCCATGCATAGACTAATCATAGGACTTACTCCAGAATGGGACATCTTATATTTAGAATAACTTGCTTCAGAATAGGATGTTTGGATTAAAAGGGTTATCTCGAGTTTATATATATAATTTTAGGTTAATTAACTCACATTTGGATATAGGGACGATGAGTGAACCTGAGCAACATTTTTATTATATAAGTTGTTAGCTAGTCGATAATTTGATTAATTAACTCTCAGTAAAAATTACTGCAAGTTTATTTTTAGTTAAATTCTGAATTTACACTTTAGTTGTTTATTTTTCGCATTTTAATAGTTGGCAACATAACAAACAACAAAATTTGGAAATTCTTTAGCATACATTTGATTTTCATTACTTGCATTTACAATTCTTTAGTTATGATATTCGTGGATTTTAAATTGAGCACCCTATATTACTTGTCGATTCAGTACACTTGTTGATGTCACATCAAGTTTTTAGTGCCGTTGCCGGTGATTGACATGTTTGTGAATCTTGATTGTTATTTGTATGTGTTTTCTTTTTCTTATTTTGTTCTTTTAATTCTTTTCAGGTGATTCATAGTGTATGAATAGATTAAGATAAGAGCAATTATAACCTTACGACCCTGAGATCGAGAGGACTTCACATCAAAGAAGGAAAGTAATAAAAAAGACAATATGAATCTAGATCCTCCTATTGATAAAGTACCTCCCAAGGATGAATAAGTGTTAAGGGCATAAAATGAAATTTCAGGTAGACAAAAGGAAGAGGTACCTGGGCAAAGAACAATCGGAGATTATGTAGTGCTTAGATGGCATAAAGGCTATAGGATAATTCTTTTACCTAGAGGAGTATAGTTTGAACTTAAATTAGCAACCATTACCATTGTGCAAAGAAATTAGTTCTCCAGGTCAGAAGTAAAAGATCCTTCTCAGCATCTTGACATATTTCTTGAAGTTAGCTATATTCTGATAATTTCGAGAGTTACAATGGATGCAATCCGGTTAAATTTGTTTCCTTTCACATTGATAAAAAAAGTGAGGGATTATTTTTAGATGTTGCCAAGGTAGTCTATTTGGACGTGGGAGCAGTTACAAGAGAAATTGTTAATGAGATTCTTTCCTCCAACAAAAATAGCAAGCATTCACAATAACATTATGAGCTTTCATCAAATTGACTGAACAACATTTCCATGAGGTTTGGGAGAGGTTCAGGAGGCTATTAAGGAGTTATCCACATCATGAAGTAGCAGTTTATCAGTTGATGATCATATTTTATGTAGGAGTGAATCCACCTACACGGTCACTCTTAGATGCAGCATTCGATGGTTCATTCATGAATAAGTTATCGAAAGAAGCATTTCATTTATTGGATGAGATGGCAATGAATGATTCCCAATGGAAAACATTTAGAGAAGTCCTAGAGAGGTAAGGTGTGCACAATGTTGATGAAGTTGCAATGCTAAAGGCACAATTATAGTTAATGAGAAAAGAACTAAGCGAAATGAAAGTACAAACTGTAGTTGTAGTTTCCCAAGATTGTGTAGCATATGAGAGTAGACCATATGGCTAAAAAGTAAAATTATGGGGAATGTTAATGCAGTGGAAAATTATAAGAGAAATAACCCCTATAGTAATACATACAATCCAAGTTGAAGGAACCATTCGAATTTTTCTTGGAAAAAGGGAAATCAGAATGTTTCATCTTCTCAACCCTAAACAAGTGCTTCTTTCAACCACAATACCCACCATAATTATAGTCAGTCCTACTGACCATATGCACTACTCATGATATGGATCATACTACCCGAGTATACCTTTAAATCATAAAATATTCAATTTATATTATCATACATATAGCTATTTACTTTTCACAATATTCTTTTAAGATACATGTGTACTTGCACGTCTTAGACTCTGAATCACATATTCTATTTAACCATTCATATTAGCAACTAACATGATTTGTTAAACTAAAATAAAGGTATAATAATAGGCACATACCTCATGCCATATTTGAGAGAGATTACATACCCTTTTAGTAGTCATAAGTTGAAACATAAAAATATTAGACCAATATATATGCTTAAGCATAGCCTCTCAAAAACAAAACATAATGAATGTAGGTAACTATTTTATTCTCAAGTTTATACAAGCAAGGCAACACATACGTCACATTTCCTTTATCATTTTAATTCACATTTCAAATATACTCATATTCGCATTTATTCTTTTACTTAGGAGCCCGTAAAAATTTATTTAATCAAATTTCTTGTATATCAAGTACTTAATCAAAACTTCAATATTTCTTTTTGCCTTAATTACATTTATGAAAGGTAAGGCAACAATAATTTAATTAAGATTCCCATTTGGTGTTGTAAACCATTTTTCAATATGTTAAATAGTATCTTATATTGTCAAAAGCATACTAATGTTAATTAGCCAATTCTTTAAGCATGTTAGAATTTTCACCTTTGACATAATACATTTAATTGGCCAATTCCTTAACTACATTTTACTACAATTTAAATGCTACCTAAATTATAGTTGTAATTTCAGTTGCCATAAGTTATAATTCAATCTAACATCTCTATCTCTACTAATATTATTACTAATTAAGTGTGTAACTTGATCCATTAATCTAATAAACAAATTATCAAAATAATTAAAACTTAGTGAAGATAGACTAAACCCAAAAGGAACAAATGAACTAACTTAGCTGTAGAATCAATTTAGCTATCAAATTATTCAACTATAAATAACCAATAGTATCACCACTGCCAATTAAGATTTCATTTAACCTCAATTACACATAAACCTTTCATTTATTAAAAATACCAATATATTAAATCTTTTCAAATATACAAAAAGTAACCTCTAGCAATCCTACATCCATCTCTTGCAACAAATAACTCAATTTTGTGTTCAACAGAATAAAGGAGCTGAACAATAACATTAAATATTCATTTTTTCAACCTAAAATTCTGTAACTAGATCAATTTATATAAAAAAAAAGATAAATTTGGTAGTCATATACCCATTGGGATCAAACTCCTGCATTTTACCTTAATTTGTCCATTAATGTGCTTACCGAAGTTTCGTTGGAGCTTCACCGAAAATGCACCCTTACTGCTCGACTAGAAGTGATGGTGTCGGCAACATCTTGGAGGCATTCACATGCCCCAACGTTGCACACTTTTCTTGGAAATTGGGCTAGATTCACTGGTTACCCTTCTTTGCGATCTACTCATCTCCGATGGAAGAGGAGGAATAGAGGATACTACCATGACCACCTCACTCTTAGGGATCCATCGATGTGGCTTTTCTCATCAATTGCCACCATGATTTATCGAAGAGAAGGGAGGTAGCATCGATTATGGGAAGAAAAATCGGCTGATGGATGCACCCTTAGAGGGAAGACAACGTGGCTGGTGATAAATGGGGGCGACGACGAAGAGATCATCGATGGTTGATGGCATCTTTTTTCCCTTTTTCATTCCCAATCTATTCTCCTTCCTCCCTCTTTCTTCTTCTTTATTATTTCTCTTTCTCCTTTTTACTTTCTTTAATTCTTATTTCCTTTGAAAAAGTTATAGCTCTAATAATTTCCTCTAGAAAATTCTAAGAACTTTCCTTAAGGTCTATTATTATTATTATTATTATTATTATTATTATTATTATTATTAAAACATTTATTTATTTTAATTCTTCATTTGTTACTAAAGGTATTTTAATTAATTTAAAAAAAATACTAATTCAAAAGCTTAATAAGTAATGCTTACGTGTATCATATTCTCATAAATTTTTATCCTTGCTAACCCAAATCAAATATTATTCACAATTCAGAAAATATTTTCACAATTCACAATTTTTAACTTTAAATTGCTTCTCGCTGCTCCTAAGCAAGTCAAGGAGAACTTAATTTGAAAGGCATTTGACTCTTGCGATGTCCATTATGAGCAAGGATCTTCAAAAAATTGCAACAAGTAGATTGTTGAAGGTTAATTTGAGTAGTGCTGCTCTTGCATTTCTCTTCTCAACTCTTCCATTTGCACTCTCAAATGAACCAATTCATTTTCTTGGACAAAACCATGCATCAGTTGAAAATGCATCAAAATCTTCCTACAAAGAATAACACCAAATCAAAAACAAAGAAAAATAAAAGTCTCAAAAAAAGCTCAAATACAAATATCAAATAAACAACATTGTTTATCCCTAACAACGGTGCCAAAAACTTATTGTGGACTCAACAAGTGTACTGAATCGATAAGTAATATAGGAAATATAGCTTAGACCCCTGAATATCGAATCCAAGGGATAAAGGGTTATTTTCAATGGGATATCTAAATTTAAAAGGAATTAATCTGAGATAAATTTCCAAGTTTATCATTGAGATTGTCTTAAATCTAATTAAAAAAAATACACAAACAATAAAGCTAATTAAACTAAATATTAAAACATAAATTAAAATTATTGTCAAGGTACTCTAATCCTACCCGCACCCAATGCAATAATCTTAAGCCTAAAGAATCATATGTCTTAAATGTGAATAACCCATCTAAATCCCTAGTATCCCATTTTGGAGCCTGCTACTCTAACTACCCTATATCCCATTTTGGGGCTTACCCGATAGCCAACATAAGTGCGGATCCCTAGACCTAGATATGAACTAGTATCCTATTTCGGAGCTTACAACCTCAACACCTATTTATCCTTCAACTATTTCTGAAATTAACAATACATAAGCCATAAACCCAATGCCTCAATTCCAGAATCATCCCTTGATTTATAGTTCATATAAAGATAAAAAAGAGCATGCGAATACTGATTCCAATTTAGCATAATAATCATTCACCTAAATAAGTAAAATGCTCAAGTATTTAATAAAATAGATAAATGAATAAACCAGATGAAGAACATAACATTTAAACATAAATATATCAAAATAAGTTCAATCTATTACATAGGTATGGGGATTCATAGATCCCTTAGCAATGAAACTACAAATTAAACATTAATAAAGTAAAAGTAAAAAGGAAAGAGGAAACCCAGAAGTCCATTGTAGTTGATGAAGCTCCAAGTTGAAACTAAGCCTTCTCCTCCAACTCTCCAACAAAATGAAAGATAAATCTAACACTAATTGCAAAAAAATAAATCTAACCCTAAAACTTGTATAAAAATAAATCTAATCTAAAACTTACATTGAAATAAATCTAATCTAAATCACTACTATATAAACTAAGTAGAAAACTCTAAAAAATGGAAGAAGGAAACCCTATATCTAAAATAGCTACTCTTCTCCTTTTTTCAGCGAAATAGAAACTCAACTTTTATAGCATTTGCAGATGGATATGGCAAAGATAAATGGCCTCAACTGAGTTCAATTGGGGTAAAATAGTACTGTAGCATCAGCACACAGCTAAGACACTTTGGTCTCAGCTGAGTGCACCCTTCTAGACTAAAAAAATTCAAACCTTGCATTGGACACGATAGAGATAAATGGTCTCGATCGAGTCCATTGGACTCCATTGAGACAAATATTCTTGATTGAGTGCTAAAATAAAATGGTATGGATTGGAGATTCTGCAATGCATAAGGCTGAGATACTTTGATCTCTGCTGTGTGTAAGTTAATTATTTGCACAAAAGTCAAAATTATCCCATTAAACATACCAAAACTTGTTAAATCTTAATATAATTCTATTTGGCATAAAAAGAGAAATTTAACACTTAAACCACTAAAAATCACACAAAATGAGGCACAAACACAAAAAACTTAAACCACTAAAAATCACACAAAATGAGGCACAAACACAAACAAAAATATATTGAAATTAAACACAAAACTTAGAGTTATCAAATATCCTACACTTAGCTTTTGCTCACCGTCGAGGAAATGAACAAACTACATTCCCGGATACTCAAACTCAATGAAAGAAAACATAAATTTAGAAAAAGTAGAACACTTTAGTAGAAGTCACTAAACAAAATCCTAAATCGAAAAGACTCAACTATACCATACTAGCAAATCTCTTTGAGTGTGTGTGCTAGGCCAAAAAAATTAAAAATAGCTTTTAAAACAAACATTTACAGTGCAATCCATTCAAGCGAGAAAAGAATTCATGTGCAAAAGGTTGCATATACTATTTCACTCTTAAAATTCAAAAGATTCCATATGCCTCTCTTTTAGCATCGAAACCCGAAGGTCATCTTTGCACATAACTCTCGATAAGATAAGATCTTTAGGACTTAAAAGGTTATAATGTGATTAAGGTATGGTTATCAAGAAATAGATTAAGATACACAATTTAGAACCGCCATTTCTACCTCAACTTCCCCTTTTCTCCTAAAAATAAGACTTCAACTCTACTCTTATTCACTCATCATCATTGTAAATCTTTAGATATCCAAAATGTAGAACATTTCTTAAGGAAACGACATAAAGAAAAAGAAGAATCCTCTCTAAATTTCTTACCAAGATTATAACTCTATTGATATTTAAAGAACTTAAAATCCTTCTCCTTTATATATAGAGTACCCTACATTTAGATGAAACCACTAGCTTTATTCTTCTTTTTTTTTAAACAGCTAAAGCAATCAATTTTACAATTGATAAGTAGGGATTCAAAAAACTTCTTCTGAAAGAGGAATTACATTCTGAAAATTTTCTCAATCTCACTTGATTTGGCAATGTACTCCCAACACTATAATCTAACACTTGAAGCACAACCCTTTACTCACTAGCATATCCCAAATAACTTATCTCACCTACTTCTAGAATGGCCAGTTCAAAAAGAATAAGACAAGGGCTTTTTAGGCTTAAGAGATCAAAATGCAAGTGTAATTAACAAACATAAAATAAATATACATTTAGCATTCTCAAATAGGCTCAAAAGGGCTAAGGGATATTATACAACAAAGGTAGGTCAAAAGATATTTTCAAAATTCCATTAAGAAAAATATTGCCTAAGTCATTTCTAATATCATTTTTGTCATTTACTTACTTCAAAGGATGATGAGTAAGGTTCTAGTACTCTAGAATTCCCACTCAATCATCTTCATGCACTAATTTTTATTATTTTTAAAATCAAACCTAAATTGCACATTTATTAGGAGACCTACTGGTATTGATTTAATTGAAACTAACCGATAAGGAATACTATAAGAAAATTCATTAATAGCAATGGAATTGTTGATTTTCCATTGCTAATCAAAATTAGCAATAGAAAAAGGTTGTTGCAAATTTGATAGTTGTTATTTTTAGCAACGAAAATTATTTTTGTTGCTAAATTTAGCAACAAAATTTGAATTCTTTTATAAAATTTACCAAATGTTAGATTCTGTGAATTGATCAAATTTACCAATGGAAATTAAATTTCGTTGCTAAATTTAGCAACGAACATTCAATTCCGTTGCTAAAAATTAGCAACAAAATTACTAATTTCCTTGATAACTTCAGCCATATAAAAAAATGAGCGACAGATACTTCGTCACTATTCCGTTACTAAAATATTATTGATTTTTTTTTATAGAAAATTACTATTAATTTTCAAAGTCAACATTTCATTATTGAAACTCATTGTCAACCACGATAGAAAAAACTACGTTAAATAAGATAGCATTTAGTATCATATTGTGGATAAAAGGAATGAAAAAAATTAGCACAAGACTAAAAAAATTAGCTACTGTAGATATTCTACAGCAATTAAAGTCCTAAATGTATGACTTTCACTACTGAACGAGCAACCAAAACCACAATTTCTTTGACTAAATAAAGCTGTGTTCATATGAAAAATTGTAAACTGCTTAAATAGAAATCTGCAAATACCCAAGAGTAACAAAATATCATATACATTAATAGATCCTGTTGAAATTCAGTATTTGAATACCTGTACTAGATGTAAGACACCAATATTGCTCCACTTGCTCCACTTACAACTGTGAAATGATTTGACAATTGTTACAATCACAGCAAGAAAATTAATAATTTTAAGAAGATTAATTAAAAATAAACCTGGAAACTCCATTTCTAGAAATATGTGCTTTCTTACTACAAATTTGTCTTTTGTGAATATTTTACAGCATATAATCAAATATTATCTTACTCTCACTATCAAAAACTCCAAATATTCAATTTTTTTTGCACTTTCTTGAGAAAATTTTCTCCAATGGGCAACCAGCTTGAAAGATTGGGATTGGAGGCGGAGATTTTTTTTTTTTTTTTATAAATATGAGATTTATTAATAAGTATATGAGAATAGGATTACAAATAGTAAAAGAGGACATTTCTAACCCAACAAAACTAAAAACTTGTACAATGCCCTCACATAACCACAAAAATAAAATAACATAGGAGATACAACCAAAAGAAGAGAGTGGAGAATGCAAAAATAATAAAATGATTTGTCTATTTAATTTAAAATACTGTCTCTAACAACAAAAATAATTATTTCCTAATTTTTTAGAATACTGTTAGAGAGTGGAGAATGCAAAAATTACAGCTGCAAGAACATTGTGCCAACCTGAAGACAAGTTTGAGTAAATTGCAACACCATAAATACCTAAGTCCCATTCGATTGCTGGATAAGAAGACTCAAACTCAAACACTGCTTAACATTGCATGATTACTGCACTCCTTTGACATGCAAGCTCCAAAGAAAAGTCTCACAAATGTTTGACTTGTCCTTGAGCATCTATATCTCTCAGCATGTTTCAAACAAATAATCACTTAACAACTTAAGAATAGGCAATTTAAAGACAAAGGCCTCAAAAAATTAAGTTACCTTCACAGTTCAATTTGGCTCCTGCCAATTTAAAGTTTCATGCAAGCTGGGCTATTACATCCAGATTACTAATGGCGAACCATTTGGGAGGATAGAAAGAACTAAATGATTCTAGTTTGAGATGCCAAACCATGACTCTTGAGCAATTATCCAGTAGGCCCTCCATTTGGCCTTCATCTTCCACAACTTGCTCGATAAAGGTACTAGCCTGTAACACAAGTTAACAAGGTTACAGCTAATGCCAAAGCCAATAATTATTGAGAGTCAAGATGACTGTAGAATGAATCCAATTTACAATAAATGGAAAGAAGCACTGAGATTAAATATTTACATAGCTCAGCCAATGTTTGTCATTGAAAAGAGTAGAAATGAAAAAGAAAAAAATCATAAAGCCAATCATACATGCATAATTGAACAAAAAATCGCTTAAATTTTGGTTAGATAAGGTAGAAATAACATCTAGAAGTTTTACACTATATCTATCCCAGGAGAAGCATAGAGATCTATTGAGTGAACACTTCTTCAAAAAGATGATCCTCCATGCCCCTGCCTTCTGTCCGAAATCAACATCAATCCTAAGGATTCTCCGGCAATGAAACTTCTTTGCTGCAGAATAAAGAAAACATTCGTTAACCAATACCACACCAATGATATGCCAAAAGTCGTTTCATTGAATATAAATAAGAACTTAATATTTATCTTGCCCAAAAAGAAAAATCAGCTTCTTCAAGTATATATTCATTTACAAACAAAAGTTTGTACCACTATGTTTTATGTTTGTTAAAATATTGTTATTCTTAAACAAAAATAAAAAGGTATAGACCTCATGCTCAAACTCTTGGTGGTTACTGTAATTCACCCTAACAAAAGGAGATCAATCAGCATAATGTTACTGCAATTCACCTGATTGCTAATATACAATATCTCAAGGATATCAAGTAAAGCATACTAATCAATCTGATACTAAGCAATTTAATAAAAAATAATAAGAATGAAATAAAAGAAACATAAGAATTACCAACCTGGATAGTAAAAATGCCGTTATTGCAGCCAATGTCGAGGCAATCCTTGTAAATGTGTGTGTGTGTGTGTATAGTTCAGAATAACTAACCATATGGTGGAGGAATAATACCCATCTAACGTAATAACATTTTGACCTTACTATTGTATTGTAGTTGTACACACGAATAAACATATCATCAGCTCCAGCAACAACCCACTGCTTATGAGAAATAAACTTGGCTGACCTAATTGTGAAACATATGAAATAAGACTTTAGATCAAATAAAACAATTTATCAAGAATTATGCAAAAAGAAACAATTAGAGGACCCCATATCCAAGGATGCCTTAACATTTCTTACTCTGTGTACTATGAAAAAATTGCTAACATCTATTAGCAGATATTTTTCCTTTACATGCAAACATCAATGATTAAAGCACTTAGTCTATTAGCAACACCGACATTGGGATAACATGCATCCACAATTTTAATAAAGGTTACTTTTCAAGTCAATTCAGAGATTAGAAGCAATCGTAATGATAAAACTTATCCAATTCCAAATGCTCATAATTTCTTGATAGCTAAAAGTACCTCCTAAATTCACTCAATCAAACAATTATTGACAAACAGCTGAACTTACCCTGCTTGGTTGAAAACAAATAAAATATAACTTCAAGAGCCCTTAATTCACCACAACTAAGCAGTTCATAACTGATTCAAACATAAGGCATTGGAATCAGTAAACCAAAAGAAGAGTCCAATTACAAGATTGCAGCAAAAAATCCAAGGAATTACACACATATTACACAATATCATCAACTTAATATATTAATTTATCTCAATAAATTAGTGATAAATTATATACACAGCTGGTGATCCTTATAAACTATAGCATTAATCAGAAACTATGGTATTAATCATATTTAATAACAAATAATGGAGAAAATATCAAGTCAAAATACAACATGCTTATTTTGTAATCTTTAATATTATCACAATCATAAACCCAGAGAGGCTTCAGGGCATGAACACATTATATGCAAAGTGAAACGAGGAAACTAGTTTTAGATTTAAGAAACAATAACATGAAAATACAAAAGAAAAGGAATTTTATGAACCTCTTTTGTACGGACGAGAACATCACTTGCAGGCATCAGTCCCGAAGATGGAACTTTAGGCTGCTGGATCATAGCTGAAATATAATTTGAAGAGCAATTAGCATTAGTAAAAAAATAGGATTGCGGAATAGATACATGCAATTGCCTTGTACTTTTTGCATGTGGCATCATAAATCGTTTTCCTGGTGATCCAGCTGCAAGTAGTAGACAGGCATGACCAATAGCAGCCCCAACCGCCACTGAGTGTATCTGTACAAGCAAAAACCACCCAAAATATAGCATATAAGCACACATTAACAAAGATGTGGAAACATCTTCTTAATTAAATAATTAAGAACTTCTTCAATGGATTTGTAGAATAACATAAAAATAGCATTAATATCAAAACCAAAATAGGGGTCAATTTCATCTATGGTCACTAAACTTATGCCTAATCGTCCAAAAGTGACTGACTTATTTTTTATGATTTAAATATCACTGAACTTATCACATTTTTGCAGAAAAATTATCTTGACCGATTTTCGGCGATTACTCTTACCGGAATGCTGACGTGGCACGTCACGTCGCATGTTTGGACACATGTGGTACCAGCAGCCATGTCATCGGAAGAGGCCATGTATATCCAAAAATATGACATGGCATGTTAACGTGTTGTGTGTTATGACCTCTTTTGATAATGTGGCTGATGGCGTATTATGCCACGTGTATTCAGGCATATAACGTGACGTGTCACGTCAGCATTTCGGCAAAAATTATTGTCGAAAACCAGTTAAGATGACTTTTCTGTAAAAATATGACAAGTTCAGTGACATTTAAGTTACAAAAAATAAGTTAGTTACTTTTGGACGATTAGGCGTAAGTCCAGTGACCATGGATGGAATTGACTCTTAAAATAGTTTAGAAGTATGAAATACAGCAGGCAAGACTTCTTTCTTTTTATTTATTTATTTATTTATTTATTTATTATTATCTAAATGTCTCCATATATTTATTTAATTTTAACTTTACTTTTATTAGAAACCAAAAGAAAATGCAAAATTATGCAATCTCAATTAATATAATCCAAATACAGTGTCTAAATAATCCACTAACAATCTCAATTAATATAATCTCAAGAGATGAATGAGGTACCTTAAAAGTTACTGCAGAAGAACATCGATATTACAGTTTGACTTATAGTTTGTTGTTTTACGTGTTCCTTAATGCTGTCATTTGCTCCCTGTTCGCTATGAAGTTTCTCTTGGATCCTACAATTTCCAAATGAGAAATTTAGGGAGACATAACAATGAATGAAAAAAATGCCTCAACTAATGCAAGTATATGATGAAAATGTTATTGATAATCTCAAGTTACTGGACAAACATAATTAACAGCCAAAACCAACTTATATCATAAAATAAAATGAAAAAATCCAGAAGCATCTCACAAATATAGTGACGACCCCTTATTTGCCGACTTTCTCCATTGCCTTGGCTATGAGCTCACTATTCTCTCCTTCTCCATTTAAGGATATGGCACCAACCTTTTTAGAAAAAATCATACAAAATATTGAACTATTATATAACTTCAATTTAATTATTTTGATTTTGTAGAAACACTGAATCTAAATAAAAGATAAATATGAAGCCTTTTAATTTTTATACCTCTTAGTTAGTACATATATAATCCCATAGTGCCTATCCTAACCCATTCAAAAGCATAAAACCAGCAATAACATTGGGGAAACTAATTCATAAGGAGAACATACCTCAAAGCGACAAGGTATTTCTGACCTAACTTCTTAAGCTCTGCCATGACACAATCAGTGATACATGGTGTACCTAGGAGAGAAAAAAATCTTTATCACATAAGAGAAAGCTCAAAATTTATCGCATTAATGGGTTGATCATATAACTTTTAAGAAGAAAACTTATTGATCTTTTAGAACACCAAAATACTGCAACAACAACGACGATCATGACCAGGTAAGGCCTCAAGTAAATAAAGAACAAAAGTCTAAAATAACAAAAGAAACTTAAGACTCTAATAGTCACATTTTGCATACAAACAGTCCATCATTGCCTTCTCCAAGTCCAATGGCAAGCCCACAGGTAGATGGAACAAAAAGAAATGTAAGAGGTAGAACAGATAGAATACAAAAGAACATGTGAATGCAGCCAATTAATGGTTAAATCTAAATCCAAAATTTAGCTCCAAAATACAAATATATTCAATTCCATATTAATTTTTGAGATTTCTCATGTTACAGTTGAAATATCAAAACTTTTGCATTTCTTCACCAAAACCAAATGAAAACCAATCAAAACAGACCACGATTAACCACTCACTTTATTCTGGATGGAGAAATTGATAAAGTTGGTATCCTTCAAAACCCCATATGGTGGCCTCAACGTTGTGTTATCCTTGAAGAAACTTACGGGCTAATTCACATTAAAAAAATAAAGTGGAAACAAAAAATTTCACAACTAAACAAAAATTATATAATTTAGCTTCAAATAGAAATCTGACATAAAATACAAAGAGGCTTACACACTGCAGGGGAGCTTTTCCTTATAGAGATCCTTTTTTTCTCGAATTCAACACCTCTTCCTCATAACTAATTATACAATTAAGTAAATAAATAAACAAAAAAAGAGTTACAAGCAAACAGGTTAATGCAAGAAAAGATAAAGCTAAAGACCTCACTTTTTAATAGCTTTTGAGGTGACTATCTTCTTCATAGCAGCAAATTTTGGGCTCTTCTTGGCTCTTTTCATCGTGTAAACTCATCTTTGCCTCAGATAGAATATGAACAAAAAACACCACATCGTGTAAACTCGTGGGCTATTAAGTTTCAGGGACTAAGTGCAAAATTAGGGGTGAAAAAAAAAAGAATTAAAAATTAGAGACAGGCCAGGGAGAGGTAGGGAGAGGGGAAGCAGAGGAGAGCCAGAGGTGAGTGAGAGGTGAGGCATAGGGGAGGGAAAGGGGAGCATATGCAAGAGAGAGGGGAAGATGAGGGAGCAAGAGGCGAGGGAAAGGAGTAGGAAAAGCAACTGAGGTGACAACGAAGATCAGAGGGAGAGGTGGGGCTGCCTGACATCAATACGAAAGGGAGAATGAGATGGCGAGGGAAAAAGGAGGAAGATGGGAGCGACGAGGGATGGAGGGAGGACTAAAAGGCAGCTGGATGTAATTTTAGGTATAAATTTATATCTGGACAAAAATGAAAATAACAATCAAATTTTTTCGTTGCTAAAATAGCAACGGAATGTGTTTTCGACTGCTATTTTAGCAACAAAAATGAATTTTCATTGTTAATTTAGCAACGAAAAATAATTCCGTTGCTAAATAGTCAACCTTAAAGCAATTCAGTTATGAAATAGCAATGAAAATTTTTTTCGTTGCTAAAATTGCAACAAAATGTAGTTTTCATTGCTAATTTTTGTTCTAAAATTTTTTACCATTTGCTGGTGCCTTATTTATCAACAGTAAAAGTATTCCGGTGCAAATTTTTGTTGCTATATTTTGGCGCTAAAATTTTCGTTCTTTTTTAGTGATGGAATACAATAATTTTTTATTCCGTTTCTAAATGTAAAAACTTCAACCAATTTTACCAATGAAATTTGATTTTCGTTGCTAATTAGCAACATAATTTGTTTTCCATTGCTAAATTAGCAATGAAAATAATCCATTGCTATTTTAACATTTTCTTGTAGTGAAAATTTTATTCAACAACCAACCACTCTTTTGCTATTCTAACTAATCTAAATAAGGCTTTCTAATTCTAAATTCAAGATTATTCACAAATAGGAACAACAGTGAGGGTAAACTAACTAAGGTACAAAAGTATGCAATAACAACAACAAACAAAAACAAACATCACAACCAAACTAAAATCAAAACGCAATTGAAAAATAAACTATAAATAACTAATAATAACATAAACTATAAATTAAAACTAAAAAAACAATAAAATAAAATACAAAATTTACACACAACATGAAATCACTAGAAAATAAAACATAAAAATAGCTAAATGAGGTCCATTCATGTTTATCATACCAAAATTAATGCTAATGCATAAGAAATGATGTATTTTGATTCGAAAATGCAAATGAAAAGTGGAGAAAAAAAGCATAAACTATCAAAAGATGTGGCACACGACTGAGACTAATGGTCTTAACCGAGTGACCCATTCTTTATCAAAATTGCACATTGCACACGGCTGACACCAATTGTCTCGATCGAGTGGCCCCTTCTGGAACTAAAGATGCATATGGCACACGATTGAGACAAATGGTCTCGATCGAGTGGCCCCTTCTGGAACTAAAGATGCATATAGCACACGGCTGAGACAAATGGTCTCAACTAAGTGCATAAAAAATTTTGCAAAATTTTTCAAGTTTCAAACTCCCTTTCATGCACATTAACACACTCATTTCAAATCTTATTCATACAAAAATCAATGCTTAAATGAATCACCACATATTTAACAAAAATACAAGCAAAAACTAAGAACATAAAGTAAAAACAAGCAAAACAAAATAAACAATGAAATAAAAAGTAGGGTGAGAGAATTAGTTTTTGTTTAATGAGTCCCAGCTCGAATCTTGTTACTGTTTAGAGGTCGAGCTTGTCAGCCAAATGTTTGTATCTTCAAAATTTGCTTCTCGTTTTCCCCTATCAGTAGGAGAAACCTATCAAAATTCATCAAAGCAGGCAACACCATGTCTTCGATGAAGTACCCCTCTACCTTGGGTTGTTAAAAAATGTACTCCTCTAGCTCTTCTAGCCTTAATAAACTTTTCAAATAGACTGAATTCAGTGCTTTCACTTGAGATTTGAACCATTCTTGCTCTTTTGGTAAAGAATTCCTCACAAGAGATATAAACTCATTCTCTAAGCTACAGGCCTTGGTTTCGACAATGATTCGTTCCTCTCCAATGCATGTACCCTATACTTAATTTCTTCATTGTCTACCCAGCTGTGCATGACTCAGTTTCTCCTCATTATGACCATCACCTTGATTTTTCATAGAATTACTCAAGAATTCCAACTTAGATTCTAGGCTTTTAAGTCCTAATTCTTGATCTCTTAATAGATGCTTTTGAGTCTTCAATAAATTATCTTAATTTTGCAATAAAGCCTCTGAAGGGATATCACATGGCATAAATACAATGATCACGCAGTGGAAAAATTAAAACTTTTTATCATACATGCCATGTAATAAACAATATAGAATCGACGATATGCAATTTTAGGATTTTTGATTAAACTTACATCCTTGAATGTACTTTAAAACTTGATTTTGCAATAACCAGTATATAAGATGGACTTATATACCTTTGATCTCAATCACCAATGCCAAAGGTGCTGCCTTTCACGCCACACCACTTTATGTTCACACACACACTTGCAAAGTCGTCTTAAAACAAGAGTGCTAGCTCTAGGATATGTATTCGGCAATGGATATTGAATAAAGACACAAGATTTCATCTTGTTCTTCCTAATTTGTAATGGCTGCCCAAAAAATACAAGAGAAGAAGGAAGAATCCTTTCTTTAGTTGAAATCGACAATGAGAGAAAGAGAAAGAGAGAGAGAGAGCAAAAAAAGGCAAAAACTGAATGAATTCCTTTTAATTGATTAATATATATGACTTATCTAGGGTTTAATGTGAATGCTGAAATCTACTAGCTTTTAGGTAGTAATTTCAGCCTCCATCACTTTCTAATTAAATGATTTATCTTAATTCAAATTCTTTTGGTATTTTAAATTCAAATTAATTTAAAATGACATTAGTCATTTAATCAATATACATCAATTCTCTAGGGTTTCATACATGCCGAATTCAACTAGAATTCTAGCTTGAATTTCAGCCTTAATATCTCCCTATTCAAGTGTTGTATATTGATTTAAATATATTTAGGATTTAAACTCAATTGCCTTAATTATCCAAAGATAATTAATTAATTGATATTATCCTTATAATTGCCAATTTTTTCCTCTCTCAGGGACTAAGGTCCATTTAGCAATTTAATACCCATTATCCACATTAATTTAACTTTAAATAAAAGCCCAAATTAATGTCCAATACTTTACATAATATTTTAAGCCCAATGCTTTGTGTGCAATCTTATAGGTCCATTTAATATTGCCAATAAATTAATAAATAATCCAAAGGCTATATATATTCTCTAGTAAGATATTATAGCATTCCAAAATAAATGAAAATGCAAATGGCATTTAGTGACCTAATGCAATTTTGCATAGTCCCTTACCCACAAATATCAGAATTAATATAAGGCATGGAACTAGTCATCCTTATATATACTAATTCCTTTCTTGATATTCCAATGATACTGAACTCTTAGATAAATAATGATTACTCATTATTTCATCTCGGTATGGCCATACACTTCTCAGTTCATTAATCAAGTGGCCGGTGATATTTTCTATCTTATTGAAAGGGGTAATCTTTTTTACTTCTCTCATGCTTTCTAATATGAATTAGTGCATGCCCAAGCATACCCATACTAGTCACTCTGTTATGAGTACATTAGGTGTATGTTAAAGTATACAATAATTCATAAAGAGTTTCATAGAGATTTTAGGTCTAAGAACTTCAATGCAAAACTTGCAATTGAGAAACACTTATGACTTGTACATATAGTGTTCTTATGAGCGGATTGAATCCAGATACCATGTTCTAAACATGTATCTATGATCTCTGATTGACACTTTAGTCCTTATGATCCGTAAAACAAAACTCAACTTATCAGAGATAGTATACTAGTCTTAATTCATTTGTTATTCCTATAACAATGACTGACTAGGGATATTTAGAATAAAGTCTCAAATATTTCAAGGCCTTACAACCATGCGCCTCACACATGATAACTTAAACTGAAATAATATTCTTGGATAGTTATATCACTTGATATGCACAGGAATACAATAGATAAAACAAATACCTCATTTATTTACTTGAGTGTTTTATAACAATGCATTAGAGCTAGGGCTTACACTAACAATCTCCCATTAGCACTAGTCCCAATTGGGCATAGACTTAAGACCAAATGCTCTTAAATGAGCTTTGTACAGATTTGGACGTAATTATTTTGTCAATGGATCTACAACATTATCTTCGCTTGCTATCTTGCTAATCTTGACATCCCCACGGTCAATGATCTCTCAATCAGGTGGTACCTCCTGAGTTTGTGTTTGGATTTTTGGTATGACCGGGGCTTATTTGCCTGTACGATGGCCCCATTATTGTTACAAAAAATTTCTAATGGATCTAGGATGCTTGGGACCACTCCTAATCCAGAAATGAAATTTCTAATCCAAACAGCCTTCTTTACAGCTTCACTCTCTGCAATATACTCAGATTCTGTAGTTGAGTCGGCAACGGTCTCTTGCTTCAAGCTTCTCCAACTAACAACACTACCGTTTAAAATAAAAACAAAACCAGACCAGTGCTTTTAAAGTCTTGAGTGCTGGTTTGAAAAGCAGCATCGGCATAACCTTGCATGACGAGCTCTTCTTGACCACCATATAAAAAGTAAGGATCCTTAGTCCTTCACTGATACTTTAGAATCCCCTTTACAATAGACCAGTGCTTCTCACCAGGGTCTTACTGAAACCTACTAATTATACTCACTGCATGAGAAATATCCAACCTAATACACAACATAGCGTACATGATAGATCCAATAGTAGATGCTTATGGGATTTTACTCATGCTGTCCCTTTCCTCTTTAGTTTTAGGACACTGTTCTTTAGTCAAAGGAACTCCCAAAGCCAAAGGTATATACCTTTTCTTTGAGTCTCCCATACTAAAATGCTTTAGTACTTTGTCTATGTACTTTTCTTGACTTAGTCCCAAAAGATGATGCGATGTATCTCTGTAGATCCAAATACCAACTATTATCTCGGCTTCACCTAAGTCTTTCATTGAGAAACACTTTCCCAACCATTGATTAATCTTTTGTAATGTTGGGATGTCCTTTCCAATGAGAAGGATGTCATCTACATATAAGACCAGTCCCACTAACCTTCTTGTACACACAAGGCTCATCTTCATTTTTGATAAAGTCAAATTCTTTAACTACTTCATCAAAATGGATATTCCAACTTCGGGATGCTTGCTTCAATCTATAAATGGATTTTTGAAGCTTGCAAACCTTCTTAGGATGCTTGGGATTGACAAAATCCTCAGGCTGTGTCATATACACATCCTTAAAGAGATTTTCGTTAAGGAAAGTTGTTTTGACATCCATTTATCATATCTCATAGTCTTCATATGCAGCTATGGCAAGCAAGATCCTAATAGACTTGAGCATGACTACAGGCAAAAAGGTCTCATCATAGTATACACCATGAGTTTGCCGAAAACCTTTTGCTACTAGTCTACCTTTATAGGTCTTATCAGCTTTGAGTTTAAATAGCCACTTACATTCAATTACCTTAGCACCTTCCGGTGGATCAACCAAGGTCCAAACCTGGTTATTGTACATTGATTGCATCTCGAATTTCATGGCTTTAAGCCAATTTTCCAAGTTAGGGCTCTCTATAGCTTTTCGATAGGTAGTTGTATCGTCACGATCCACTAACTCAATAGTGTCACTGTCGATGATTAGAAATTCATATCTCTCAATCTCCTGTCATATCCTGCCAGACCTTCTAGGTTCTTGTGCAATGGATTCTTATTCCACATCTGGTTGTGAACTTGATCCCATGTCTAACTCATCCTCTACAGGAGTTTGTGACAATTGAATTTCTCCAAGTTCTACTTTGCTCCCACTATCTTTCTTGAGAAGGAATTCCTTTTCCAAGAAAACAGCTTTGCGAGCAACAAACACTTTGTTCTCGGCTTGTGAGTAAAAGTAGTATCCCTTTGTTTCTTTGGGATAACCCACAAACAAGCAGGCAGTAGATTTGGACTCTTGCTTATGAGATGTTAATTTCTTAACATGTGCTTCATAGCCCCAAATCCTAAGAAATGACATATTGTGCTCTTTTCTAGTCCATACCTTGTATGGTGTCTTCTCAACTGCTTTAGTTGGAGTACGGTTTAGTAGAAACGTAGTAGTTTCTAATGCATAACCCTAAAAAGAGAAAGAAAGATTAGCTTGACTCATCATTGATCAAACCATATCCAATAGAGTTCGATTCCTCCTTTCGGATACACCATTCCATTGTGGTGTTTTAACAGGAGTGAGCTGTGAAATGATTTCACACCCCTTCAGATGACTATCAAACTCTTGGCTTAAGTATTCGTCACCCCGATCTGATCGAATGGCTTTTATACTTTTGCTAAGTTGGTTTTCTACTTCATTCTTAAACTCTTTGAATTTTTCAAAAGTTTCAGACTTGTGCTTCATTAGATAGACGTAGCCATATCTACTGAAGTCGTATGTGAATGTTACAAAGTAACTAAAACCACCTCTAGCCTATGTACTTAATGGTCCACATACATCAGTATGTATTAATCCCAATAAGTCACTAGTCCTCCCACCTTTCTTGTTAAAAAGACTCTTTGTCATCTTTCCATGCAAACATTGCTTGCATGTGTCATAAGATTCCAAATTAAATAACCCAAACACTCCAGATTTATGGAGTCTTGAAATGAATTTTTCATTTGCATGTCCTAAATGACAATGTCAGAAGTACGTAGGGTTCAATTCATTTGATTTAACCCTCTTTGTATTAATGTTGTATATGGACTCACTATTTTGTAAATCAAGGATATAAAGGCCATTTTGTAAAATAGCAGTGCCATATAAAATGCTTTGGCGACGAAAATGAATATTGGCATTATTAATAACAAAGTCAAATCCATCCATATCCAAGCATGAAACTGAAATAATATTTCTATTCATAGTAGGCACAAAATAACAATTCATTAAATCTAAACATAATCTAAAAGGTAAAGTGAGTTGATAGTCTCCTATCTCTATAGCCGCAACTCGTGCTCCATTCCCCATGTGGAGGTCCACTTCACTCTTCCCTAGTAACCATCTATTTCTTAGTCCCTGCACATTTGAATAAATGTGAGAACCACAACTGGTATCCAATAACCAAGTGGTAGAAATAGAAAGGTTAATTTCAACAACAAAAATACCAGAACTGGATGCCTTGGCTCCATTCTTCTTTTGTTCTTCCTTAAAGAGAGTGCAGTTTTTCCTTCAATGCCCTAACTTGTTGCAATGGAAGCATATGCTCTCACTCTCCTTGAACTTTTGCGCCTTGGGCTTGGGTTGGGCTTGAGGTGCATACCCACTAGACTTAGGCCATGCCTGGTCATTCTTGGGTTATGCCTTTCCTTTCCTCTTTCCCTTAGCGGGTCCCTTCTTAATGCTCCCTTGAACCATAAGTACGGGATTGGTCTTTCGAATGTTCTCTGATGGCTGTCGAAACCACCAAAAATAAAAACCTAACTTTTTCCCAACAAATAAATTGCAAATAGGGTAAGAAAGGGTCGAATCCACAGAGACTAGCACTGAAGTAATATAAAACAACCAGATTTTTAACAATAAAAATAAATAGGGGGATTTAATAAATTGAAAGTAAATTGATGAAATAAAATAAACGAATCAGAAATTAATTAAGAGGAAAATTCAATGGGTGGTAATTCCAGTTAAAGATATTCGCAACACAGGATTTATTCAACTGATCATAGATCAAGAAATAATTCTAAGAAAATCAAATAATGGGCCAGTTATAGCCGTCGGCATCGCGCTCTCGACCTAATCTTTCCGTATTAATGAATTAATCAAGTAAGACTGTAATTAATTCCTAACCAATAGACAACCCTTAACAAGCGCAAGAATTTAATCTATTGACAGCATTAAGAAGTAGAAAAACCCGACCTAAGCCAACCAATCTACAAGCGAGATCAATTTAGACCAAATCATGCATTCACTCAATCTAACAACCCTTGCAAAGAAGCTAAATTGATTGCTACTTGTTATTGAATCCACCAAACAATTACGGATTTGATATCTCCAATTAGCAATATGTTATTTAATCAAATGAACAACGGCGCCTCATTGAACATGCAACAAATAACAATTGAGAAGAAATTTCTCTAAGCTATAGTAAACAACATGAACATCAAATGAAATTATAGAACAAGAAGTAAGCACAACAATCTCACAGTGAAATAAATCCTGGTTTTGAATTAATCTTTAACTGAAAACAATATTCTAGCCACTCATGGCCATAGAAATCTCATAAAAGAAAAAGTAGAAGATGAGAAAGAATCCCCTGCTACAGTATTTTCGTCCAAAAAATGCAGAAGACCCCTTCTTCAAGAAGAATTCTCCTTAAATAAAACAAACCAAAAACAGGAAATAAGTCTAACCAACTAGGAAATTTAAAAGATAATTCCTAAAGGGGTTTTAAATTCCCCAAATCACTCCCCTTTTTACTCCTAAAATAAAGTCTTAAAACTCCTAAATACCAGCTAGGGTTTTTGTGGCGGCTAGGTTAAACTCGTATGAATTTATCTTGAAAAAAAAATGCTATCCACTGTCAACTTCCCTTGGGCAACTCCCTTGGGCAACTTGGGCAAGGGAACTGGGCAAGGCTACTTCCTGCCTTGGGCAATTGAGCATTTTCCTTGGGCAAGGCTTCCTCCAGAATTTCCAACTTATCAGCTCCGTTGCTTTAATTCTACCTTAAAAAGTCTTTGCTTCTCCAGATCATCAACAATTAGCCCCAAAAATGTAACTTTCTCAAAATCCACTCCTACAATCAGAAAAATAAACAAACAAATGAAAAGTACCTTAAACCGACTTAAAAGAGCACAAAATATTAAGCAAAATGCCATCAAATAAGTGCTCATTTAACATCTTAACAAATTCCCCCACACTTATCCCATGCTTGTCCTCAAGCATTAGTCAAACAACATAATCAATCCCATAAAAAACATTCCCATCCTCAACCAAATCCCATCCCAAAAGTTCCAACCATATTGAAATGCAAGACAAATTAGAGAACGACATTCAGAACAATTTCCTACTATTTCATATCATAACATGGGTTCCTCAACCATCTTTCTTAAATCAAAAACAACAAGACTCCAAATATTTTAATCATGCAAGAATTTTAAGGTCTTAGTTTAGAATTAAATCAATACACAGAGATGGATGTCAAGCCAGAAGAGACAATTCACACGCAATTTTCAACAAGAAAAGGAATCAAACTACCAAAACTTGTATTTTTGGCATCATTTTTACTTTTGATGCTTTCATCATTTTTATTTTTCATGGGGAAGACTAGGATTGCTTACAAGGAATGTAGAGGTCCTTTTTACACGAGGGCACCCGGTTCTGACCCGCATACACCCAGTTACTCAGACAACACAAATCCAAGCGGCTACTAGCTCTACTCATATCCAAATTTTTAATGGATAGCGGAGTAAAATTTTATTTGCTAATCTCCCATTTTTTTTTCAAAGTATGGAAACTAGATTCCCAAACCATAAGCACACAAAAATTTATTTGATGTCTCAACTGGTTTTAACAATCACCTAATGTGCAAGGATTTCAAATTAAGTTCATGGAAAAATTTATATCACTTGTTAAATTTGAGTCTTGAATTTTCTAATTTAAAAAAAATTGCTGAGGCTACCATGAAATGTATGCAACAGAGTAAATTATCAAGAAATTGACTGATCTCTGCCTATCATCGAACAAGTTAAAATTAAATGGTCAAGCAATTGGCTTAAGATAAGTATTGTCTTCTTAGAATTGAAAAATGTAATTCAACACATGCTAAGAACAATGAACTAGAAGAACAAATCGTTTAAATTTATGGAACAAATGCTAACTCCTATGGCCTAACCACAAAATATGCACAATTATGCTCTAATAACCCAATTGTTCAAGTGCAATTAATTCCTAAAACACCCAAAGAGACCAACTAGCTAATATATTCAAAGCAACCTAAGAATCCAAACACATGTATAGCAAAATCAACTCATCACCACAAAGCACACAGCACTTCTATCTCAACCCCTCCCCCACACTTACTCCTCGCATTGTCCTCAATGCGGAACAACCAAACAATTGTGGGGCAAAGGGCAGCCAAAAAAATGTAAAAAGAACAAAGGAAGGAAAGAATACTGCCCTGGTGGAGGAGGGTGAAGCCAAATAATCAATGTTGCGAAGGAGGTGGGGTAAACCCCACATGTTGAAAGTAGGCCAAAAGATGCGCCTGCAACTGGTGAACAGCAGTTTCAATACGCTCTAAGTGGGCGTCAAAAGCAATGGTGGATGGGGATGAAGAGCGAACAGAGGCTGCTGGTTGTGAAGATGCTGCTGGGGCTCTCTTCTTAGTGTCCTTTTTGAAAATTCTTTCTTTGGCCAAGGCACCTGCATCCACAAAAGAAATGGCTCCTTTCTCGCCACATTGCAACAAGTGTAATTTATCCAAAAACATCAAATCCATAGGTGGCATTGTACAAGCAACATGCATGGTGGTAGTACTGATATCCAACAAGCCAAACTTAACAGCCAAGCTAGTGATAAAAGACCCCAAATAAAGCTTCTTAGGTTTTAAACAAAGTTTATCCAATTTAACTGCAAGCCAATAGCCTAAATTAACTCTTGTCTCATGAACCATGCACCATAAAAAAAATAATTCAGCTTTAGTGACAACTGTGCTATCATCATTACGTGCAGAGTAATTTATGGCTAAGAAACGATGGATAATTCGCAAAACAGCAGTTTGAAAATAAAAAGCTTTAGACTTCCCAGGAAAGAACTCAATGTGAGGCATACCAGTTAACTCTCTATAAACTGCTAAAGCATCAAATTCATCAGGGTAATCACAAATCATATCCAAATAATCACTCGTTCTAGATTCATCATCAGTGATAAACCCCAAATCAATGTTGAATGTAGTGATGGAAAAGTATTTAAATGTGCCAAGCAGTCTACAAGTCAAAGCAAATGGAAAAGCTAAATTAAAATTAGGTCCCTGGTGGTCGAATTTGAAAGTGCTGTAAAATTCCTGGACTAAAGCATCATACACAGGCATGTTAATCATGAAAAAACAACGCAAACCAATACCATCAATCAATTCCAATACCTCATCATATAATCCCAAAGCATGTAAAGCAGAAGCATCAAAACATCTTCCTGGCACAATATCTAAATTATTAAGGGAATAATACTTGGTCTTGTGCTCCTCTCTATCAAAATCAAGATTGCCTCCTACCTCATGTGCTGCTGGGGGAAATCTACACTTACCTGTGGCAAGCCTTGGATATTTTCGAGGTGGCTTGTCGGGAATAGGTGCATCTCCTTGGTCTGAATCTTCCTCTGAAGTGCTCTCATCAACCAAACCAGCCTCTACCTGTCTAGACTCGTAAGTAATAGGTCTTTTACCTTTATCTCGTGCTTGTGATGGAGGAACAGAACCAGATCTGGTTGAACGGCGAGTGTGATAAGAGGAGAGGGTGGGATCTGTGGCTGCGAAGGAGGATGGGGCAGGAGGAACGGCGGTGGTCAACGGCGACTGTGCTGAGGCCTGTTGCTATGACGGCGAGCTGTCGCGCCTCGCCTGCTGCTGCGGTGGTGGGCTCGCACGCCTCGCCTGCTGCTGCCGTGGTGGGCTCGCGTTGCGCGCCTGCTGCTGCGGTGGTGGGCTCGCGTTGCGCGCCTGTTGCTGCGGTGGTGGGCTCGTACGCCTCGCCTGACTGTCACGCTACGGTGGCGGCTGCTGCTGCTGCTGCCGGCGTTGACTCGGCGGGCGGAGGTGGGGCGGCACCAACGATTTCCAGCGAGGCATGGTGGTTCACCTGCAAATGGAAGGTTGAAAGGTTAGGGTTTAGGTTGGGGAGAAAGATAATGAATAGTAAAAGTAAAAGAAATTAACTTGGGTTAAAATAAAATAAATAAGGTAAAAATATAGAAAAGAAGTAAAATTGTAAAAACCCAAAAGAAGTATAAAGCCCAAAAAAAAACGTGAAGTCCCAAAATAATTGGAATTGATGGGCTTCAAAAAAAAAGAATTCAATTAAAACTTGATTAAAGACTTAACAGACCCAACATTTAAAAGAAACTAGCCCAGAAAATTGATAAACCCGTCAAATTTTTTTTTCAGTAAAGCAAAAATAAATGAAATGGAAATCTAAATAGTAGCAAGTTAGCCTTGGGCAAGGCTAACTATTGGGTTGCCTCCCAAAAGCGCCTTTCTTTAACGTCTTCGGCTCGACATTGCTGGAACTAATTCTCCAAGCTAGGAATGGCCACTTGAGTTCCTCATTTCCTTGATCCAGAGTGTTTTCATAGAATGGTTTGAGGCGATGTCCATTGACTTTGAAAATTTTGTGAGTCTCCAAACTCTGAATTTCAACTGCACCATGAGCAAAAACATTAGTAACAACAAAGGGTCCTATCCATCTGGACCTTAATTTCCCTGGAAATAATTTCAAACGTGAATGAAATAATAAAACTTTTTGCCCAATTCGAAATTCTTTCCTAGAAATCATTTTATCGTGGAACCTTTTTGTTTTCTCTTTATAAATTCGTGAGCTCTCATATGCCTCATTTCGTAACTCTTCCAACTCCTGCAACTTTAACTTACGATGTTCACCTGCTGCTGTCAACGCCATGTTGCAACGTTTGATGGCCCAAAATGCTTTATGCTCCAACTCTACGGGTAGATGACATGGTTTTCCATACACCAATCGATATGGTGACATACCGATGGGTGTCTTATAGGCAGTGATCGGTGTCTAGCAAGTGTACTAGATCGGCTAGTAATATAGGGAAATAGAATTAAGACCCAAAATATCGAACCCAAGGGAAAACTTGTGCTTGTGTGCTAATTCAATTTTAAAACCAATTTCTGTGTGTAAAGAGAGAAAAGAAATCTCAAATTTTGATGTTTTGAAGGATAAAAACTAAAAACCAAAATAAACAATTAAAGTAAATTAAAACCAAGGAAAGATCTATTGAAAACAAGTAAATTAAACAAGAGAAAAAATCAATGATAAAACAACTTTCACTAAAGGTCTATCCACCTTAATCGATATTGATATGACTTAATTAAAATAAAGCATACAAGTGATTATGAAGAATTCAGTTTAATAAAATCCAGATAACTTTTTCAAGATTATCATTCCAAATATTAAACTCTCTTATTCAGAACAATTCAATACTTAGCATAAAATTCTGAATTAATCCCCTAGATGTATATTAAAACCTTTCTCAAGAGCTTTAACTTCCAACTATTCTTGATTACTCCCTTCTTAATCTCAATTTACTCAATTTAACACATAATCATAACTTACTCAGATTATAACATGCATTAATCCAACCAAACTGACTTAAGAACATACAAATCATTAATCAACTTAACTCAACTAATTAATCGATGTTTAGTCACGTTAATAATCAAATTAAGATTGAATAAAGACAAGAATTTGCTTAAGAACCAAGAAATAATCAAACTTGTAATTAAATTGAAGTACAAACTTAAGTCATAACAATATGAGTTAAGGATTCAAGGATCCTTTAGCAAAAGTAAACAAAAACTACTCACAAGACATAATTAAAACTCAAAAACAAAAGCTTGAAAAAAAACTGAAAATAAAGGAAAACGTTAAAGTAATCTAAGAACAACAAATTGAAAAACTAAGGATTGATTTCTTCTTCTGTGTTTTGAGCTCCTATTTATAGGCAAAAAATCATAGTAGAGTTCTTCCAAACTTGCAGAGACCAGATAGGAAAAGAAGTCTTGCTCAAAACAGGAAGATTAGTCTAAACAGGAGACTGAGGAAAACTGCGCGAAGAGGGAACTTTGGAATCACGTGGCCACGCTCAAATCTGTGTCTTCCTACACGTGGGCACGTGCTCAATTACTCTTCCTCCACACGTGGCCACGTGTGGTCCTTCACTGGGAATCCACGTGGTCACGTGGTCTTCCTTCCTTCTTCATATTTTGTACCCATGGCCACGGCTTCTTCCTTAAATTCATCACATGGCCACGTCCTTAAGCCTTCTCACCATCACGTGGCCACGGCTCTATTGCTTCATGATTTCACGTGGTCACGTGTTGGAGCTCTGGACTAAAACTTCACTTGTCTCGCATCAATTCCTTATAATTGCATTTTTGGCCCAAAACTTTGCACTTTTTACACTTTAAGCCCTTTTTCATCAATTTAACCCTGAAAATCATACAAAACACAAAATTAACCAAAAAAATAAACATTAATAAAATAACTCTAAATTAACAAAAATAAAACCAAAATAACTAATTAACACAACTAAAAACACATTAAAAATCATATATAATTCATACTTATCAAATACCCCACACTTAAACCTTGCTTGCCCTCAAGCAAATTAGAACAAACCCTCCTTCAAAACCATCAAACTTTAACAAAGCCTTGCAATTTCAAAACCAAACTTAGCATTTTAACAAAAGCACTCAATATAAACTCTAAATAGATTAACTTCAACAAGAGAATATAAACTAGTTTCCTTGAGTGTGTGCAAGACCAAATCATTTTAAGCAATTTTGAAAACCAAAATATCAACACAACTAAGTAATGAAGTATAGAATATATGAATGCATAAGCATACAATCGGTTTCATGCTTGAAACTCTAGAAACACAATAGGCCTCTCCTTTAGCACCGGAACCCGTAGGTCATCTCCGCTAAACAACTCAAATCAAACTTAAAATCACATAGGTCTTACAAAGGTTGTAATGGGGTTAAGGGTATGTTTATCAAAGAATGGATAGAAGATAGTCGAAATGAATATAGCCACTCTAAGACCAAATAGATTACAAACACCCCAATAACTTAAACAATACAAATTCAGCTCATTCTTGCCTTGATTCCAAACTTTTCTTTATGCTCCTTCACCAAGAAGTCAATATTTTTCTATTTTTCCTTGTACTACCCCACACTTATTTTCTTCATATTTACTAATTCTCTTTTTCTTCTTTATATTTTTTCAATTTTTTTAGTAGCACTAATAAGCTAACATCAAGGTAATACAAGGTCTATTTTCATTTGACTTCAACAATAACTTTGAAACTTTCTTACTACACCCAACAAAACTTTATTCTTTTCATGTATCCATTTAGTCCTAAAGTGGCTAATTCCATAGGGTGAGATAAAAACTTTTTAGGTTATATGATTAAAATATTAAGTGTAACAAAAAATATTAATGGTACGCCTTAAGCATACCCTTATAAGCTCAAAATGGTTTAACAAAAGATAGATTTATTAAGGTAGGACACAAGTCTTTTTTAAAAAGAGTTTATCAAGAAAGTTGTTGCCTAGATCATTTTCTAAGATGCTTGAGTTGTTCATATGCTTTGAAGGGTGATGAGGAAGGTTCTAGTGTTCTAAATTTTCTTACTTCACTACTTCATTGCATTGAGTGTTTCTAAGTCAAAAACTGGTCTAAGTGCTTTTAAGAATTTAGAAACTAATAAATATTTATCAAGTTGAAGATTAATCCATCCAAAGACATATTAAACAACATAAATGTTCTCTTGCTAAGCAAAGGTCCAAAACATGCATACTCCCTATCCAAGTTCAAAGTGTTCAAATTTTGAAGTTAACTAGGGCAAACTAAGTTTTCATGCAAATTAAATGAAAAGAGTGAACTACATAAGTCTTTAATATGTTTTCTAAACTCAAACAAAACACAATAAGAGAAAACAAAACAAAACAAAATAACAGAATTTTGATTCATGAAAAAGAAAAATAAAGTTGAAGAAAAACTTCCTGAAAGGAGGCTACCCCCTCCTCAAGACTTTGTTGTCCGCAGCAACCAACAATCTACTGAAATGGAGGTGGTGGTGGAGGAAAACGTTGCCAAAAATGTTGAATAAAGTGCTCCATTCTCCTATTGCCTTCCCTTACTTCATCCCGGAGTATATCCAATCTCCCTTGTATTTGATCAAGCCTCATTTGTTGAGCATCCATCCGGCTGCTTAATTGATTAAACGGTGCCTCCCATTCCGGAGTTGATGGCTCATTACTGGGAGAAGGAGCAGTTGGTGCAATATGTTCCTCATTTGGTTCCTCTTGCTGCTCCTCTTGCTGCTCCTCAAATCGAATATTATTCTCTCTTAAATACTCTTCTCGTGTTGCCCAATGTCCTCGGGGTCTAGGTATCAAAATCTTCATCCTTTTTAACATTCTATTATCAATGCAAGGCAAATCTCCTGGGAGTGGCTCGCTATAAATTGGATGTTTAACTGCATCTGCCAAAACTGTAGCTACCCATCCAATAGAAATATTATCAATGTTACCCGGCATTTTCTGCAAATCCTTAATTCGACTAGCTATAATGCCGGCTCCATTAATTGCAACGCCATCCATCATACATCTTAAAACCATTGCTTGAGAGACACTAATAGTACTGGCATTCTTTAAGTTGTTATACATAGTTTTTGCTAAAAACCGATGAATTATTCTCAAAGCATGAGTTCTTAGAGCATGTACCTTGCATTGACCTCCTACCCAAGGCTCATTTAATTCAAGATCTTTAATTCTCTCCCAATTTTCCGCAGGTGAAGCATTTTCCAATTCCCAGGGAGCAGTTGGCACAAAGCCTAAGATTTCAGAAAATTAAGTAAAGGACAAAGAATATCCTTTCTTACCTAGCTTAAAACCAACTGTACCCTCCGAATCATCTCGTTTGAAATAACATTCAAAAGAATACAAGAGATCTCTAGCCAATTCTGGGTACACCTTTGGTTTCTTTTTTATGAATTCCCCCCAGCCAATGTTTTGAAGCAATGGTTCGATCTCATAATCCCACAAATTACCAGCTGGGATATTGAGAAACAAATGACTTAAGTAGGCGGGCTGCACATATTTGCACTTGCTGAAATAATCAAATTTGTTAACCTTTGCCCGGTCTACATGTGATGGAATTTGTACCCCAGAGGAACTAGCGACATCAGGGTGTTTAGTCCTTCGAGGTGCCACTACAATCAAAGAAAACACAATGTAAGTATTAATCACCAAATAAACTGCTCATAAGTACATGAATATGTATGATGCATTAGTTGGATAAAGTGAAAATTTAATAGCATATGTCATGCAAAATACAAAGATCATAAACAAATAAACAACTCTTTCACAAGGTAATTGACATGCATCAATGCAAACTAGAAATATGCCAATCAAAGAGTGGAGTTTAAAATTTTTATTAAAAGAAAACTCATTGAAGCATTTTATCGAACACGTTGTGAGCATAAATTTGAGCATGAATTTCAACAGCATAACCAAGAGTGTTTATTATCCAATTATATATTAACCATCTATTACATGCACTCAACAATCATAATTATCCAAATAAGCAAAAATAGTAAACATGCACACAAAATGAGAAGTGCAGATTAACCCAAAAACTAAATATTTGTGGACTAGATTTGCACAAAACACTACCAATGATGATAAACAACTAGTAATTACGGAAGAGAGAAAGTAAATACTTACTTGAGAATGAGAAGTACACCAAAAATTGCAATACAAAGTGGAGATGGTGTGTGAGCGGTGCAAAAAACCTAAATTGATGATGAAAATGTGGAGAAAGAAAAACTTAAGTGTAAGAGAGAGTGGAAGATGCAAGAGAAATCAAATGGAGATGGTGATGAGTGGTGATGATTGAAAATCCCGTGGTCACGGGTTGATTGTGTGATTGTGAGGCGTGGGCACGGAGAGAGTGAATATGAAAATAAAAAGAAGAAATGAGGAAGCCGTGAGTTTTATAAGGGAAGGGGACGTGGCCACGTGAATCTTAGTGAAGATAAACACGTGGTCACGTGTGGGAATCCTAAAATGGCCAGTGAACAATTGCGTGGCCACGTGATTTCTTGGGTAAGAACACACGTGGTCACGTGTGGGGAAACAGACTTGGACAGTGAGCTGGGACGTGGTCACGTGAAATTTTATAAAGACAGACCCGTGGTCACGTGTGTGTATGTGTTATGTGATGCGTGGCCATGTAAGTTAAATCAACGTTCCAGTGCATCAAGGCGTGGCCACATGATTTCTTGTGTAAGAACACACGTGGTCACGTGTATAAATGGAGTTCCTCCTTTCTTTAACCCGTGGCCACATGGATTCTCCTTGAGAGACCACATGTGGTCACATGAATGACCAATTTTCATTCCATCATTTTAACCCACTGCCGGATATATGTCTATGTTTGAATCCTACAATAATTTGTTCCCACATGTCTCTTAAAAACCTGATTTTTCTCATTTCTTTCATGAATCAAACACACAAACATACAAGCATGCATAAATCAAACATTTAAACACACAAACATGCAGAAATCAAATACTGACTGAAAACAAACAAAGATAAAGTTCTGAGTTTTTGGAGTCTCCAGCTAGACTCTCCAAACCGATTTTTAAGTATCTTTAAAAACCATGGTTGCTTCAGCAACCTCTTGTTGTCCGATTTGGTATGCTTTAAGACGATGACCATTGACTTGAAATTCACGTCCATCTTTTAAGTTCTTGATTGTTACTACCCCGAGAGGATTGCTTGCTATTACTTGATATGGTCCAAGCCACTTCGATTTGAGTTTCCCTGGAAACAAACGAAGACGACTATTATAAAGAAGCACTAACATTCCTGGAACAAATTCTTTTACCCTTAAATGCTTGTCATACCATCTTTTTGTCTTTTCTTTGTAAAGTGCAGCATTATTATATGACCATTGTCGAATTTCATCAAGTTCATTGAGCTGAAATTTCCTTCTTTCTCCTGCATCACTTAAATCAAAGTTAAGAAATTTAGTAGCCCAATATGCTTTATGTTCTAATTCGACTGGAAGGTGACATGCTTTACCAAAAACAAGTCTAAAGGGAGACATACCTATAGGGGTTTTGAAAGCAGTTCGATAAGCCCATAAAGCCTCATCTAACTTAAGAGACCAATCTTTTCTAGAGTTATTGACTGTTTTTTCCAAGATTGATTTCAATTCCCTATTAGATATTTCTACTTGTCCATTTGCTTGAGGGTGATATGGGGTTGTGATCTTGTGTTTAACACCAAATTTCTTCAGCAAGGCCTTAAATTGATGGTTGACAAAGTGTTTGCCTCCATCACTTATAATAGCTCTAGGTGCCCCGAATCTAGTGAAAATATTCTTACGAATGAATTCCAGCACAATTTTTGCATCACAAGTCCTAGTAGCTATTGCCTCTACCCATTTACTTACATAGTCCACTGCTACCAAGATATACTCATACCCAAATGAATTAGGAAAGGGACCCATAAAATCAATGCCCCAAACATCAAATATTTCTACTTCTATCACATTGTTCATAGGCATCTCATCACTTTTGGATATATTTCCTACTCTTTGACATTTATCACAAGTGGCTATGAAAGTTTTGACATCCTCAAACAAAGTAGGCCAGAAAAAACCTGATTGGAGTATCTTTTGAACCGTTCTATTTGGTCCATGATGACCTCCAACTTCTCCCCCATGGCATTGGTGCATGATAGCTTTTTGTTCTGATTTCGGTACACACCTTCTCAATACTTGATCCGGACATATCTTGACAAGGTATGGATCATCCCAAAGGTAATGCTTGGCATCCGCTATGAGCTTTTTCCTCTGTTGCCAAGTAAAATCCTTAGGGAGATAGCCACCTGCAAGAAAATTGGCTATATTAGCGTACCATGGAACTGAATTTTCATAAGTAAAACAAGCACAAATGTGTTCATCAGAAAATAAGTCAGAAATTTCTCCCTTTTCGATGTCAGCATGATCTAATCTAGAGAGATGATCAGCTACAAAATTTTCTGCTCCTTTTTTATCTTTTATTTCAACATCAAACTCTTGAAGTAATAACACCCATCGGATAAGTCTTGGTTTGGAATCCTTCTTGGCAAAAAGGTGTCTCAATGCAGCGTGATTCGACCAAACTGTAATTTTAGATCCCAAAAGATAAGATCGGAATTTCTCAAATGAAAAGACAATTGCCAAGAGTTCCTTTTCCGTAGTGGTGTAATTCACTTGGGCTTCAGTGAGTGTGTGGCTCGCATAGTAAATGGTGTAGAAAATCTTCTCCTTTCGCTGTCCTAAAATCGCTCCAACTGCATAATCACTTGCATCACACATGATTTCAAACGGTAAGCTCCAATTGGGTGATGCAATGACCGGTGCACTCACTAATTTTTGCTTCAATAGGTTAAAAGCCTGCAAACACTCAGCATTAAAGTTAAATGCAACATCTTTAAGCAATAAATTAGAGAGTGGCTTGGCAATTTTAGAGAAATCCTTAATAAATCGACGGTAAAATCCAGCATGACCAAGGAAACTCCTAATGCCTTTTATATTAGTTGGTGGAGGTAGTTTTTCTATCACGTCAACTTTTGCTTTATCAACCTCAATGCCTTTTTCAGAAATTTTATGCCCTAAAACAATGCCCTCTCTAACCATGAAATGACATTTTTCCCAATTTAGCACAAGGTTAGTTTCTTGACATCTCTTTAAAACCAATGCTAGATTACGCAAACAAGACTCAAAATCATGCCCATTAAATAGTGAAATCATCCATAAAAAACTTCCATAAATTTTTCAATGAAATCATGAAATATGGCCATCATGCATCGTTGAAATGTGGCGGGTGCATTACAAAGACCAAAAGGCATTCTCCTATATGCAAATGTTCCATATGGACATGTAAACGTGGTCTTTTCTTGATCTTCCGGGGCTATAGGTATTTGCATGTACCCCGAATATCCATCTAGGAAACAATAAAATTTATTTTCTGCCAACCTTTCTAGCATTTGATCAATAAAGGGCAATGGGAAATGATCTTTTCTAGTGGCCTTATTTAATCTTCTATAATCAATGCATACTCTCCATCCCGTTACTGTGCGTGTAGGAATTAATTCATTATTTTCATTTGTTACTACAGTCATTCCTCCCTTTTTAGGCACACATTGAACAGGACTAACCCAACTACTATCAGAGATAGGATAGATAATATCTGCATCAAGTAGTTTCAATACCTCTTTCTTCACTACCTCTTGCATAGTTGGGTTGAGCATTCTTTGAGGTTGTACCACTGGCTTAAAATTGTCCTCCATGGGTATGCGATGTGTACAATAGCTTGGGCTAATTCCTTTTAAATCGGATGTTGCCCAACCTATTGCTCCTTTATGTTTTTTAGCACTCCAATAAGCATTTCTTCTTCCAAATCTGTCAACAAAGATGAAATAATGACCAGATTAGCATTATCACTTAAAAACACATATTTCAAATGAGATGGAAGTGTTTTAAGTTCAGGGTCTCCCCTTAGGAGGGGGATGGTTCATCCTCCTCTTCCTTATCCTCACTGTGCTCTTGTTCCAAAATTTGTATCAATTTTTTCTCCTTTGTGTCCAACTCGTCCATTCTTTTTGGATGCATTAAGCAATTTTGAAGCTTATTCTTGAGAATGATTTCCTCTTGCTTTGCGTTGGCACATTCTTGAACCTCATCAATAAAGTAGATAGATTCTTCAAAATCATATGAGGGATGTTTTAAAATTTTATTAACATTAAAAATCATTTTCTCCTCATTAAATCTTAAAGTAATTGTTTGTCCATGGACATCAATTAAAGCTCTTACTGTGTTCAAGAATGGCCTCCCCACAATTAAAGGCACTTTTCTATCCTCTTCCATGTCCATCACCATAAAATCTACTGGAAATATAAAATTCCCTACTTTAACCAACAAGTCTTCAATGATTCCCTTTGGCTTTTTTACCGATCTATCCGCCAATTGAAGCGTCATTCGGGTTTCCTTCAAATTACCTAGATTCAATTTCCTGCAAATTGAATAAGGCATTAGATTAATACTAGCACCCAAATCACATAAAGCATTACCAACAAAATTTCCCCTTAGTTCACAAGGCAATGTAAAACTACCTGGATCTTCCAATTTTTCGGGAATTTTGTTAGTTAATATAGCACTATAATTACCGGATAATTGAACCGTTCCTATGCCTTCTAGCTTTTTCTTATTAGTGCACAACTCTTTCATGAATTTAGCGTATTTAGGCATGTGTAGCAAAGCTTCAGCAAATGGCAAATTTATATGCAGCTTTTTAAACATGTCTAAAAATCGACTTAATTGCTCATTTTGTTTTTCTTTTCTAGCTAGAACAGGAAAAGGTAATTGAGACTCATCAAGAACAGTGGAAACAAGTTTTTCTTTACCTTTACCCTTCTCGACCTTAGGAGGCACTTCTTCACTACTTTTAGAATTAGAAATACTTACCTCCGTTGTCGGTTCCACCTTTTTAGAAGCATTCTTACCAAATTCAGTCTCCTCTAGTTCCTTCCCACTCCTTAAAGTGATTGCTTTGGCTTCTTCCTTTGGATTTCGGTCTACATTAGATGGAAATGTCCCTTGAGCCCTATTGGATAAAGAACTAGCAAGTTGTCCCATTTGGTTTTCTAGGTTCCTAATGGATGTCTCTTGGTTTCTCATCCAAATATCTTGTGACTTCCATCTAGCATCTTGACTAGCTAAAATGGAGTTTTAGGAAGCCATAAAATTTGCAATCATTTCCTCAATATTAGATTTATTTTCTTGAAGTGGGGGAGGTTGAGTTTTTTGAAAACCCGGTGGTTGGTGGTATGCTTGAGATGGGTATTGGTTAGGGTAGTGTGGTGGAACTTGGTTTTGGTATGGAATGTGATTATTGGAAGTAGGGTTGTGATTAAATGGGGGTCTCGGGTTTGGGTTAGAAGAAGTAGTACCTTGGTTACCTTCTCTCCATGAGAAATTTGGATGGCTTCTCCATCCCGGATTGTATGTGTTGCTATATGGATTCAAGGCATTCACTTCTTCCACCATATTTTCAGCATTCTTCATCCCCAAAGGTCCTGAAATTCCTGCATAAGAATCAACTTCATTAGACAACATAGAGACATTTTTAGATTTAAGCTCATTAATTTCTTTTAAATGTCTTTTTTCCATTAATTCCAATTGAGCTTTTAACATTGCAATTTCATCAACATTATGAACTCCCTGTTTCTTTTGAGTTGCTCTAGAGCTTTCCCATTGAGCATCATTGGTGGCCATCTCATCAAGGAGTAGAAATGTGTCCTCGGGAATTTGATTCATGAAGCTTCCATTAGAGGCTGCATCTAGCAAAGATCTTGTTGATGGATGAGCACCTGCATAAAAAATATGCATCAGTTGAAAAATAGGAACTTCATGATGAGGACAACTTTTCAAGAGTCTTCTAAATCTTTCCCAAGCTTCATGGAATGGTTCCTCATAAAACTGCTGAAAATCACTAATTTGTTTCCTAATGAGGGCGGTCTTAGTAGGTGGGAAAAACTTGCAAAGAAATTTCTCTTGCATTTGTTGCCAAGAGTGGATGGATTGATTTGGTAGCATTTGAATCCAATCCCTAGCTTTTCCTATGAGGGTGAATGGGAAGAGTTTCAACCTAATTGCATCAGTCGATACATTAGGAATTTGCACAGTGTCACTCACTTCTAAGAACATATCCAAATGTTGTGCAGGATCCTCTATATCTGAACCCGAAAATTGGTTCCTTTGTACCATAGTGATGGTAGCAGGTTTAATCTCAAAGGGTTGGTGGTGAGGGATTCTAATAGTTCTATGCTCTTCATTCCACCAAGGGATAGCATAATCCCTTATGGTTCTAGGTCGATACCCATTTCCGGGAGCTTGATGGGGTATGTGTTGCTCTTCTATCCTAGGCGGTGGATCATTCATAGGTTGCTCAATTTCTGGATCGTTCATATTGTCTCTTAGCCTTCTAATCCTATGGAATGTCCTCTCAATTTCAGGGTCTAATGGCAAGATGGGGTTGTCTCTAACCATAAACCACTTAGTTAATCAAAAAGAAAATAAGAAATTAGACGAAGAAGAGAAGAAAACACACAAGAATTTCTTTTAAAATCAAATTAAACAAATAAATGCCAATGTACTTTCCCCGGCAACGGTGCCAAAAACTTGACCGGTGTCTAGCAAGTGTACTAGATCGGCTAGTAATATAGGGAAATAGAATTAAGACCCAAAATATCGAACCGAAGGGAAAACTTGTGCTTGTGTGCTAATTCAATTTTAAAACCAATTTCTGTGTGTAAAGAGAGAAAAGAAATCTCAAATTTTGATGTTTTGAAGGATAAAAACTAAAAACCAAAATAAACAATTAAAGTAAATTAAAACCAAGGAAAGATCTATTGAAAACAAGTAAATTAAACAAGAGAAAAAATCAATGATAAAACAACTTTCACTAAAGGTCTATCCACCTTAATCGATATTGATATGACTTAATTAAAATAAAGCATACAAGTGATTATGAAGAATTCAGTTTAATAAAACCCAGATAACTTTTTCAAGATTATCATTCCAAATATTAAACTCCCTTATTCAGAACAATTCAATACTTAGCATAAAATTCTGAATTAATCCCCTAGATGTATATTAAAACCTTTCTCAAGAGCTTTAACTTCCAACTATTCTTGATTACTCCCTTCTTAATCTCAATTTACTCAATTTAACACATAATCATAACTTACTCAGATTATAACATGCATTAATCCAACCAAACTGACTTAAGAACATACAAATCATTAATCAACTTAACTCAACTAATTAACCGATGTTTAGTCACGTTAATAATCAAATTAAGATTGAATAAAGACAAGAATTTGCTTAAGAACCAAGAAATAATCAAACTTGTAATTAAATTGAAGTACAAACTTAAGTCATAACAATATGAGTTAAGGATTCAAGGATCCTTTAGCAAAAGTAAACAAAAACTACTCACAAGACATAATTAAAACTCAAAAACAAAAGCTTGAAAAAAAAACTGAAAATAAAGGAAAACGTTAAAGTAATCTAAGAACAACAAATTGAAAAACTAAGGATTGATTTCTTCTTCTGTGTTTTGAGCTCCTATTTATAGGCAAAAAATCGTAGTAGAGTTCTTCCAAACTTGCAGAGACCAGATAGGAAAAGAAGTCTTGCTCAAAACAGGAAGATTAGTCTAAACAGGAGACTGAGGAAAACTGCGCGAAGAGGGAACTTTGGAATCACGTGGCCACGCTCAAATCTGTGTCTTCCTACACGTGGGCACATGCTCAATTACTCTTCCTCCACACGTGGCCACGTGTGGTCCTTCACTGGGAATCCACGTGGTCACGTGGTCTTCCTTCCTTCTTCATATTTTGTACCCATGGCCACGGCTTCTTCCTTAAATTCATCACATGGCCACGTCCTTAAGCCTTCTCACCATCACGTGGCCACGGCTCTATTGCTTCATGATTTCACGTGGTCACGTGTTGGAGCTCTGGACTAAAACTTCACTTGTCTCGCATCAATTCCTCATAATTGCATTTTTGGCCCAAAACTTTGCACTTTTTACACTTTAAGCCCTTTTTCATCAATTTAACCCTGAAAATCATACAAAACACAGAATTAACCAAAAAAATAAACATTAATAAAATAACTCTAAATTAACAAAAATAAAACCAAAATAACTAATTAACACAACTAAAAACACATTAAAAATCATATATAATTCATACTTATCAGGCAGTCCTATAAGCCCAAAGAGCATCTTCTAGCTTCAAACTCCAATCCTTCCTGGTTAAATTGACTGTCTTTTCCAATATAAACTTCACCTCTCTATTGGAAATCTCAGCTTGTCCACTTGTCTGAGGGTGGTAAGCAGTTGACAAACAACGTGTGACTCCATATTTCTTTAGCAGCGCATCCAAGATTTTGTTACAAAAATGCGTCCCTCTGTCACTTATAAGCACTCGTGGGGTGCCAAACCTGCAAAATATATTTTTTTTGACAAAATTCACCACAGTTTTGGCATCATCAGTCCTTGTGGCTTTAGCCTCAACCCATTTAGAAACATAATCTACTGCAAGTAAAATATAAGAATTGCCAAAAGAAGAAGGGAAAGGGCCCATGAAATCAATACCCCACACATCAAATATTTCACAAATTAATATGGATGTGAGTGGCATTTGGTCTCTGGGTCCCAAGTTACCTGTTCTTTGACACCTATCACAGGATTTACAGTATAAATATGCATCTCTAAATAAACTAGGCCAAAACAAACCGCATTGCAAAACCTTTCGAGCTGTTCTTTTGGGACCAAAATGACCTCCACATGCCTCAGAATGACAGAAATCCAAGACGGACTGTATCTCATTATCAGGAATACAATGTCGAATAATCTGATCGGAGCAATATTTCCATAAATATGGTTCATCCCAAGCGTAGTATTTGGCATCTCTCTTCAATTTGTCTTTCTCAAACCTGGAAAAATCGGCAGGAATGGCACCTGTAACCAAGAAATTCACAATATCAGCATACCAGGGGTTTAAAGTTTGGACAACAAATAAATGTTCATCTGGAAAATCATCGTTTATAGGCAATGCTTCCTTATTCAGCAACAGTCTACTGAGGTGATCAGCCACTAAATTTTCAGACCCCTTCCTGTCTCTAATTTCAAGATTAAATTCTTGCATTAAGATGATCCATCGAATAAGAAGGGGTTTGGCTTCTTTCTTCTTCAATAAATACTTTAATGCTACATGATCAGAAAAAATAACTACTTAGTACCCAATAAATATTGCCTAAATTTTTCCAGAGCAAAAACAATGGATAAGAGTTCTTTTTCCGTCGTAGAGTAGTTGCTTTGTGCATTATCCAATGTTCTTGAAGCATAATAAATCACATGAGGATTTTTCTCAATTCTTTGGCCAAGAACAGCTCCAATGGCATGGTTACTTGCATTACACATGATCTCAAAGGGGTAGTCCCAATTGAGTGGCCGAATTATAGGCGCAGAAACCAGCCTACTCTTCAGCTCATCAAATGCCTCTCTGCATGCTTGATCAAATTCAAAGTCCATATCCTTTTGCAATAATCTACACAATGGTTGGGTGATTTTGGAGAAGTCTTTTATAAAGCGCCTGTAAAAACCTGCATGTCCAAGAAAAGAACGAACTTCCCGCACACTTGCAGGGTAAGGTAGAGATTGAATAACATCAGTTTTAGCCTTGTCTACTTCTATTCCTTTTGAAGACACTATATGACCCAAAATCAACCCTTGATCTACCATGAAATGGCATTTTTCATAATTAAGAACCAGATTAGACTCTAAACATCTCTTCAAAATCTTAATTAAATTAGATAGACATTCATGGAATGAGTTACCATAAACTGTAAAATCATCCATAAACACCTCTATTATTTTCTCAACATAACCTGAAAAAATGCTTACCATACAACGTTGGAAATTCGCTGGAGCATTGCAAAGTCCAAATGGCATCCGTCGGTAAGCAAATGTGCCAAAGGGACAGGTGAAGGTTGTCTTCTTCTGATCCTCGGGTGCCACCGGCATTTGATAAAAACCTGTGTAACCATCAAGACAACAATAGTAAGATTTTCCAGCGAGTCTTTCCAACATTTGATCAATGAAAGGAAGTGGAAAATGATCTTTTCTAGTAGAGGTATTCAACTTCCTGTAGTCTATAAAAACCCTCCACCCATTCTGGACTCGGGTGGGTACCATCTCGCCATTTTCATTCTCCACATCTGTAACTCCCGTCTTTTTGGGTACGACTTGGACTGGACTCACCCAATTGCTGTCCGAAATAGGGTATATAACTCCTGCATCCAGCATCTTTTGGATTTCCTTTTTCACTACTTCCATCATTGGTGGGTTTAAACGTCTTTGGGCTTGTCTACTGGGTCTGATATCATCTTCCAAACGAATTCTGTGCATGCACGTGGAGGGACTTATGCCGGTGATGTCAGCTATAGTCCATCCAATGGCTTGTTTATGCTCTTTCAATGCTTGGATCAATAACTTTTCTTCCTTAGAAGTCAGCTTATTGGAAATAATCACTGGCAGTGTTTTCTCTTCTCCTAAATAGGCATACTTCAAATGATTGGGTAGTACCTTAAGCTCCAATGTCGGTGCCTGCAAAACAGATGGTAAAAGTTTGTGGTCAGTGCTAGATAAATCCAAAGGATTAGATGCATTTACTACTGGTTTCAAAGCCTCCAACTCCAATACTATTTCTTCAAGCTCTTTTTCAAGATACGAGTCCTCTCCCACTACATCAAAGCTGTCCCTGTGAACACTTTCACTCAAAGCAACTTGTAACTTGTCAGTTCTTTCCATTTCAAACACATTTTGAGTCAAAGGCTCAATAACATCAATTCCACAAATAGAAGACATCTCACATGGATATTTCATAGCATCATACACATTGAATTGAACTATTTCGCCATCAAATTCCATAGTGAGAGTACCTTTGTAAACATCAATTTTAGTCCGAGCTGTTTGAAGGAATGGTCTACCTAATAGAATATCAGATGACTCTCCTGAATTTCCATCATCTTCCATATCAATCACATAAAAATCAGCAGGAAATATCGGTCCATTAACCTGAACTAACACATCTTCTAACAACCCCTCAGGATAAACAATGGACCTATTTGCTAATTGAATGACTATTCCTGTTTCTTCTAAAGGTCCAGCATTTAAAGAGGAATAAATGGACTTGGGCATGACATTTATAGACGCTTACCAATTTTGCAGGAAATAGCAAACATACCTTTATCCTTGCATTTTTGAGGCATTTTTCTTTGAATAACAGCAAAAACATTTTCATTGACAGTAATTTTCTCATAACCAATCTGTTTCTTCTTGTTATTACAAAGTTCCTTGAGAAATTTCGCATATCTTGGTATTTGTTTGATAGCATCAATCAAGGGAATGTTTACCTCAACCTTGCGAAAAGTTTCAAAGATGTCTTTCTCCTCTTTCTCCTTCTTTGATTTGGTTAACCTGTCAGGAAATGGGGGCTGTATAACTAAAACAGAGGGCTGTTTTGAATTATTACCTGTAGGTTGTTTTGTTTGCTCGATTTCTGCCTCTTTCTCTACCTCTTTAGCCTTCTCCTGATTATCCTCCTTGGGCAAGGGTAGCTCCAGCTCTTTTCCACTTCTTAAAACAATGGCACTTGCATTTTGCCTCGGATTTTCTATGGTTTGTGATGGCAAACGTCCTTGGAACTCTATTCTGCTCAGAGACATTGCTATTTGGCTCATCTGTTTTTCCAAGTTTTGAAACCTAAAATCTGTCTTCTGTATATGCTGCTGCAAATCCTTTGTATTAGTTGCTAAAGAATGAACAACATCCTTAAGAGACATACCTTGCTTTGGGGCTGATTGGAATGGCTGTGGTGGTGCTCTTGAAGGGAAGGCTTGCTGTGAATTTTGCTGCCTTGCTCCATAACTGAAGTTGGGATGATCACGCCATCCTGGATTGTATGTATTTGAATATGGATCGTATTTTCTTTGGGGTTGTCCACCATATCCTCCCAGTGCATTAACTTGCTCTTGTGCCTCATCTTGAAGTGTGGGGCACATGTCGGTTGTATGTCCAGCATAAGCACAGATTCCACACACTTGTGCTTGAGGAGTCTTACCTGCAGCCATATTTTGCACAAGAAAAGTGAGATTTTTAATTGTTTCTTCAAGGGAAGAAGATTGTACCTCATTTACTCGTCTTGGAGGGTCTTGATAACGCCCAAACTGTTGGGACGTTGCAGCCATGTTTTGGATCAATTCCCGTGCTTGAGTTGGAGTTTTGTTGTTGAGACTTCCTCCACTCGCTGCATCAATCATTTTCCTTTCCATACTCAACATTCCCTCGTAAAAGTACTGAATAAGGGACTGCTCAGTTATACCATGTTGAGGACAGCTTGCACATAATCTTTTAAACCTCTCCCAGTAGTCATGAAGTGACTCTACATCTTTTTGTCGAATCCCACTGATTTCCCTGCGAATTATAGCAGCTCTAGATGCAGGAAAAAATTTATCTAAAAATATTATTACCATATCAGTCCAAGTGGTGATAGTTCCAGATGGTAAATTCAGCAACCAGTTTTTTGCTGAGTCGGCTAAGGAGAAAGGAAAGGCCCTCAATTTCACTTGCTCATCGGTAACTCCATGTGGCTTCATTCCTGAACAAACAACATGAAATTCTTTAAGATGCTTATGAGGATCTTCATTTTCCAAACCTCTAAAAATGGGCAGCAGATGAATCAATCCAGATTTCAGCTCAAAAGTAGCGTCTATTGCTGGATATGTAATGCACAGCGGTTGCTGATTCAATGGTGGCTCGTGTAACTCTCTCAAGGTTCTTTTCGCCATCTTTTCTTCTTCTATTTCAGCTGGATATTCAGTAAAATCAGCTACCTCTTCTTCTTGTTGCTGTTTGGAGGAAGTTCCAGTAAATGCTTTGCGTATTCTTGTCTCCTTCCTCAATCTCCGGGCTGTTTTCTCGATTTCAGAATCGAACAATAATTCTCCCGGAATTTCAGATCTGGTCATTCACAAATTAAATCAAGTTAGACTAGTCCCCGGCAACGGCGCCAAAATTTAATGGCTGTCGAAACCACCAAAAATAAAAACCTAACTTTTTCCCAACAAATAAATTGCAAATAGGGTAAGAAAGGGTCGAATCCACAGAGACTAGCACTGAAGTAATATAAAACAACAAGATTTTTAACAATAAAAATAAATGGGGGTATTTAATAAATTGAAAGTAAATTGATGAAATAAAATAAACGAATCAGAAATTAATTAAGAGGAAAATTCAATGGGTGGTAATTCCAGTTAAAGATATTCGCAACACAGGATTTATTCAACTGATCATAGATCAAGAAATAATTCTAAGAAAATCAAATAATGGGCCAGTTATAGCCGTCGGCATCGCGCTCTCGACCTAATCTTTCCGTATTAATGAATTAATCAAGTAAGACTGTAATTAATTCCTAACCAATAGACAACCCTTAACAAGCGCAAGAATTTAATCTATTGACAGCATTAAGAAGTAGAAAAACCCGACCTAAGCCAACCAATCTACAAGCGAGATCGATTTAGACCAAATCATGCATTCACTCAATCTAACAACCCTTGCAAAGAAGCTAAATTGATTGCTACTTGTTATTGAATCCACCAAACAATTACGGATTTGATATCTCCAATTAGCAATATGTTATTTAATCAAATGAACAACGGCGCCTCATTGAACATGCAACAAATAACAATTGAGAAGAAATTTCTCTAAGCTATAGTAAACAACATGAACATCAAATGAAATTATAGAACAAGAAGTAAGCACAACAATCTCATAGTGAAATAAATCCTGGTTTTGAATTAATCTTTAACTGAAAACAATATTCTAGCCACTCATGGCCATAGAAATCTCATAAAAGAAAAAGTAGAAGATGAGAAAGAATCCCCTGCTACAGTATTTTCGTCCAAAAAACGCAGAAGACCCATTCTTCAAGAAGAATTCTCCTTAAATAAAACAAACCAAAAACAGGAAATAAGTCTAACCAACTAGGAAATTTAAAAGATAATTCCTAAAGGGGTTTTAAATCCCCCAAATCACTCCCCTTTTTACTCCTAAAATAAAGTCTTAAAACTCCTAAATACCAGTTAGGGTTTTTGTGGCGGCTAGGTTAAACTCGTATGAATTTATCTTGAAAAAAAATGCTATCCACTGTCAACTTCCCTTGGGCAACTCCCTTGGGCAACTTGGGCAAGGGAACTGGGCAAGGCTACTTCCTGCCTTGGGCAATTGAGCATTTCCCTTGGGCAAGGCTTCCTCCAGAATTTCCAACTTATCAGCTCCGTTGCTTTAATTCTACCTCAAAAAGTCTTTGCTTCTCCAGATCATCAATAATTAGCCCCAAAAATGCAACTTTCTCAAAATCCACTCCTACAATCAGAAAAATAAACAAACAAATGAAAAGTACCTTAAACCGACTTAAAAGAGCACAAAATATTAAGCAAAATGCCATCAAATAAGTGCTCATTTAACATCTTAACATTCTCTTTAGTATTCTTAAAGATCCCATGAAGCTCGCTGACTGTCTTGTTCATTGCATCCATGTTATAATTCATAACAAATGGATCATAATCATCAGTCAATGAACCTAAAATCAAGTCAGTGGCTAATTCTTTTGAGACCTATACCTCAAGCTTCTCAAGAGTATCAAGATACCTTTTCATCTTGAGTACATAGGTACTAGCAGGAGTACCCGTAGCCATCTTACAAGAAATCAAAGCCTTTATTATCACGAACCTCTCATGACGAGCTTGTTCTTGGAACATCTCCTTGAGGTGCATCATGATCGCATAGGCCTCTTGGTCCATAAATTGCTTTTGCAAATCAGGCACCATAGTGGCTAGCATCAAACAAGTCAAATCGTTGGAGTCACTCTTCTTAGTCTCAAAGGTTTTCCTTTGAACTACAGAGGCGTTCCTAGTAGGTTTGTCGGCCAAGGGTGAATCCAAAACATACAAATTCTTCTCTTGCTTAAGAACAATTCTCAAGTTTTGAGACCAATCTATGAAATTGGTGCCATTCAGTTTGTCTTTTTCTAGGACCGATCATAATGAAAAATTATTGTTTGATGAAGCCATTTTTCAATCTACAAAAATTTATAAACTTATCAAGATTAAATGAGGTCTTAATATAATCCCACAAACCGAATTAATATCCCTTTAAATAATTCACGTTAGTGATTTAATATAGGCCAAGATCCACTTTTCACAACAACTCATTAGTCAAGCTGAGTTTGTACACCTAAAGAGTTAAGTTACTTAGGTAGGAAAACTCCAATCATGTCTCTTACATGAATCTTGGATCAAATAGGTTAATATCTTAAGATGTTATAGCATAAACCCATTTATTCGTTGCCTAGGTCCGGACATCCCTTTCTATGTTAAGTCCAACCTACATTCACAACCCATGCCTCACAAAGATAATCAGGCGCATCTAGGACTCCTAGTATATGTGATCGATGATCGATGCCTTGACATGTTTCGAATTAGAAAGGCAACTTTGTGGCTTACTATTTTAGGGATTCATTTTATTACGGCTTACATAGCATACATTTTGTCATCCATTCATAGCATGTATATATATAAGTGTGTAAATTAAAGCGTGACAAACATGGGCCCAAAAACCTATAAGTAAGATTTTATACTATTACATATGAATCTTCAAGTTGGGCTTCTCCACTCCGGTGGGTTTCATCTTGATTTACAAAGTCTTCAAATAAATTATATACTAAGAAATAAATGAAATTTTTACAATAATCCATAATGGCACAAAGGCCATATTTAATTATATAACCCATGGCCCATGAATGCACCATACATATTCATTCATCACACAAAACAAGCAAGCAAATATACATAACATTCATGGATAAAACAAAGTCCAATTTTAATTAATTAAGCCCAGCCCATTAATGGAGATTGTGTACTTGTACTTTTAAGAGAAGATCTCATGACGGACCTGGGCCAAAGCCCAATGAACTAAATCCACTTATTGAATAAGCTCTCTTAAAAACCCAAAACACAAACTAGTTAGATTTGTGCCATAAATCAACTCTGGTGTAATTTTCAATTTTGCCATTTTTAATATTATGTCATACAACTCATAAACATTAAAAATACAAATAATATGAACCAACATGAATCAAAACATAAAATTCATGATGAACATATAATTGGCATTGATAACAAAACAAACAAACAACGTGAGACTAGTTTTTTAATGCTCATATAATGCCACAAACGATGCACAAACACTTAAAACGATTTTATGAGCCATTTAAGAACTTAAATAAGGTCATAAAAATTGAATTAAATTTCAGTTCATTTCTAATCTAAATGTGTTTTTTCCATTTTAATCAAAACAAAACAAACAATGTTGATTAAACATGCAACAAACACAAACTATTCATCATTTTAAGTGATTTGTAAATTAACTAATTAAATTGTCATGGACCAGAAGTAAAACCATTTTTAAAATATGTCCAGACTTGTTATTAATATTCTAAAATCACTTACAAACATGCCCAACACATTTTTACATTTTAATTTTGAGAAACTAGTTGGTTACAAATGCATATCTTGCAAACAAGCACCTAGTTTCATGATTAATGTGTACAATCAGGTATATATTTTTAAAACAGACCACGAACAGGTCTAAAAACATCTTAGGACAATATATTAACATGTCATAATACCCAATTAACCATTTAAAATCGTTTTTACACTCAACCAATGCAAAAAAAAACTCAAAACGGAAAATTTCAGCATCATGTTTCATGCAACAAACGATTTTGAATCAAGTTGTAACGCATCCAAAGCACTAAAAAACATGATTAGGCTCTAATACCACTGAAGGGATATCACATGGCATAAATACAATGATTACACTGTGAAAAAATTAAAACTTTTGATCATACAAGCCATGCAATAAACAATATAGAATTGAAGACATGCAATTTTAGGATTTTTTTTATTAAACTTACATTCTTGAATGCACTTCAAAACTTGATTTTGCAATGACCAGTATATAAGATGGACTTATATACCTTTGATCTCAATCACCAATACCAAAGGTACTGCCTTTCACGCCATACCACTCTATGTTCACACACACACTTGCAAAGTCGGCTTAAAACAAGAGTGCTAGCTCTTGGATATGTATTCGGCAATGGGTATTGAATAAAGACACAAGATTTCATCTTGTTCTTCCTAGAGTTTGCAATGGCTACACAAAAACACAAGAGAAGAAGGAAGAACCCTTTCTCTAGTTGAAATCGAAAATGAAAGAGAGAGAGAGAGAGAGAGCAAAAAAAGGGCAAAAACTTAATGAATTCCTTTAATTGATTAATATATATAATTTATCTAGGGTTTAATGTGAATGCAAAAATCTACTAGCTTTTAGGTAGTAATTTCAGCCTCCATCACTTCCTAATTAAGTGATTTATCTTAATTCAAATTCTTTTGGAATTTTAAATTCAAATTAATTTAAAATGGCATTAGTTATTTAATCATTATACGTCACTGCTTTAGGGTTTCATACATGCCAAATTCAACTAGAATTCTAGCTTGAATTTCGGCTTCAATATCTCCCTATTTAAGTGTTGTATATTGATTTAAATACAATTACGATTTAAACTCAATTGCCTTAATTATCCAAAGATAATTAATTAATTGATATTATCCTTGTAATTGCCGATTTTTCCCTCTCTCATGGACTAAGATCCATTTAGAAATTTAATACCCATTATCCACATTAATTTGATTTTAAATAAAAGCCCAAATTAATTTCCAATTCTTTACATAATATTTTAAGCTAAATGCTTTGTGTGCGATCCTATAGGTCTATTTAATATTGGTAATAAATTAATAAATAATCCAAAGGCTATATATATTCTCTAGCAAGATATTATAGCATTTCAAAATAAATGAAAATGCAAATGGCATTTAGTGACCTAATGCAATTTTGCATAGTCCCTTACCCACAAATATCAAAATTAATATAAGGCATGGAACTAGTAATCCTTATATATACTAATTCCTTTCTTGATATTCCAGTGACACTGAACTCTCAGATAAATAATGATTGCTCATTATTTCATCTCGGTATGGCCATACACTTATCAATTCATTGATCAAGTGGCCAGTGATATTTTCTCTCTTATTAAGAGGGATAATCCCTTTTACTTCTCTCATGCTCTCTAACATGTATTAGTGCATGCTCAAGCATACCTATACTAGTCACTCTATTATGAGTATGTTAGGTGTATGTTAAAGTACACAGTAATTCATAAAAAGTTTCATAGAGATTTTAGGTCTAAGAACTCCGATGCAAAACTTACAATTGAGAAACACTTATGACTTGTACCATGTAGTGTTCTCACGACCAGATCGAATCTAGATATCATGTTCTAAACATGTATCTATGATCTCTGATTGACACTTTAGTCCTTATGATCCGTAAGACAAAACTTAATTTATCAGAGATAGCATACTAGTCGTAATTCATTTGTTATTTCCATAACAATGACTGACTAGGGATATTTAGAATGAAGTCTCAAATATTTCAAGGTCTTACAACCATATGCCTCACACATGATAACTTAAATTGAAACAATATTCTTGGATAGTTCTATCACTTGATATGCATAGGAATACAATAGATAAAATAAATACTTCATTTATTAACTTGAGTGTTTTATAACAATGCATTGGGGCTATGACTTACACTAACAGTCTTTTGATTTTTGATCTTTTTCTCTTGAGAATTAATTGTAGCATCAATTTTTCTTTTTCAGCTTTAAATTGCTTCTTTCTGCTTCCAAGCAAGTCAAGGAGAACTTTAATTTTGAAGGCATTTAACTCTTGCGATATCCATTATGAGCAAGGATCTTCAAAAGATGGTGGTGAGTAGATTGTTGAAGGTTGATTTGAGTACCATAGCTCTTGCATTTCTCTTATCAACTCTTCCATTTGCACTCTCAAATGAACCAATTCATCATCTTGGACAAAACCATGCATCAATTGAAAATGCATCAAAATCTTCCTACAAAGAAAACACCAAATCAAAAACAACGAAAAAAAAGTCACAAACAAAGCTCAAATAGAGATATCAAATAAACAACATTGTTTATCCCTGGCAACGGTGCCAAAAACTTATTACGGACTTAGAAAGTACACCAAATCGACAAGTAATATAAAGGAATATAGTTTAAACCCCAGAATATTAAACCCAAGGGATAAAGAGCTATTTTTAATGGGATATCTAAATTCAAGTAAATTTAATCTAAGATAAATTCCTAAGTTTTTTATTGAGAGCATCCTAAATCTAATTAACAAAATAAACAAACAATAAAGCTAATTAAACTAAATATTAAAATATTAATAAAAAATATTGCCAAAGTACTCTAATCATCCCTACACCCAATGCAATAATCTTAAGCCTAAAGAATCATATATCTTAAATGTGGATAACCCATCTAAACCCATAGTATCCCATTTCAAAGCCTGCTACTCTAATTACTAGATATCTCATTCCGAAGCTTACTCGATAGCCAGTATAAGTATGAGTCCTAAGAACTAGATATGAACTAGTATCCCATTTCAGAGCTCACTACCTTAATACTTATCTATCCTTCAACTATTTTTGAAATTAACAATACACAAACTATAAACCCAAGACCTCTATTCTATAATCATCCCTTGATTCATAGCTCATACAAAGCTAAAATAGAGCTTGCAAATATCCATTCCAATCAAGCATAATAATCATTCACCTAAATAAGTAAAATGCTTAAGTGCTCAATAAAATAGATAATGAATAAATCCAATGAAGAATAGAACATTTAGATATAAATATATCAAAATATGTTCAATCCATTATATTGGTATGGGGATTCATAGATCATTTAGCAATCAAACTACAAATTAAACATTAATAAAGTAAAAGGAGAAAGGAAAGAGGAAACCTAGAAGCCCATTATAGTTAATAAAGCTCCAAGTTGAATCTAAGCCTTCTCCTCCAACTCTCAACCAAAATGAAAGATAAATCTAACACTAATTGCAAAAATTTAAATTTAACCCTAAAACTTGTATTGAAAATAAATCTAATCTAAAACTTACATTGAAATAAATCTAATCTAAGTTACTCCTATAGAAACTGAGTAAAAAACCCTAAAAATGGAAGAAGAAAACCCTAGATCTAAAACAACTGCTCTCCTTCCTTTTTTGGCCAAATAGAAACTCAGCTTTTATAGCATCTACAGATGGACATAGCAGAGATAAATGGTTTCAATTGAGTCCAATCGGGTTAAAATAGTATTATAGCATCAACACACGGTTAAGATACTTTGGTTCCAGCCGAGTGCACCCTTTTGGATCGAAAAAATTCTAACCCTGCATTGGACACGAGCGAGACAAATGGTCTCGATCGAGTCCACTTGAGTTCGTCGGGATAAATGATCTCTCCCAAGTGCTAAAATAAAACAATATGGATTGGGGATTTTGCAAGGTATATGGCTAAGATACTTTTATCTCTGCTGTGTGCAAGTGAATTCTCTACATAAAAGTCAAAATTATCTTATTAAACATACCAAAACTTTTTAAATATTAATATAATTCTATTTGGCATAAAAAGAGAAATTTAACACTTAAAACACTAAAAATCACGCATAACGTGGCACAAACATAAACAAAAATATACTGAATTTAAACACAAAACTTAGAGTTATCATCTAAGCAAAGACTTTTTCTTCTCATTTTTTCATTTTTCCATATTTTTTATTCTTCGAAGCCATTCTTACTTTAGGAGCCATATTAGATGCAATCAAGATGTTATTTCTCTTTGAGCATAAATGGAGTAGTGTTTATTGAATTAATATCTTATATAATTGAACCGTGATTTTTGCCATGCATGATGCAATGAAATAGGACATAGCATACACAAAAAAGTCTCATATTATTAACATAGTTAAAGAAACATATGCATAATTACATTAGCAAAAGGTGGCATATGTTGTATCTTTTCCTATTACAAATGCAAACAGCAAAAGTCTCTCAAAATCTTGACCTCTTTAGTTTTTGGAATGTGCCCTCAAGATTAGTGGTGATATTTACATCCCGTAACTCTCTAAACTACTTGTTATTAGAATTAAACGGGTGATAGTTAGGTATCTACATGCCATATACTTCCCGAAACACATACCATTCTGGTAAGCTTAAATCAGACACAAAAGCTAGTGGCAACATAACTCACCTCTTCCTCTTATCCTTTAGGTCCAGTCTATAATTTTCCTGAAGCCAATAAGGTCTTAGATTTAACTTCTTAAAGTCTAACAATTTTCTATCAAGTGGTAGTATGCTGGTGAAAAGCATAAAATTAATCAGCTCGATGACTTGGCAAGCCTTATATTCTGGTTGGTTTCGGTGGTAAAGGTTGCAATTTTCTTATTTTGATCAATCATCCCAAAACCCAAGATAGAGGTTTGCCCAAATCAAAATACCTTCTTGAAGCTACCATAGCTGCCAATACCTTTGATGTCATTTGAGCATTACAGCTACTGCCTGAATCAAGCTCCTACTAGTCCCAACACTGTCATAACTTTGATGGCTATTATCGTGATTTCCACCTTTTAAATTGAGGGAATGGATTCTTTCTGCTTTCATAAATGTAGATCCAAAGGACTTACAATCATCTTTTGATTCTTTGTCTAGCCAACAGCAACAATCAGTTGGGGCTATTACATCATTTGGCATTAGAGGCCGAGTGCCAAAAAATGAAGCTAAATTAGTAGTTAGCACAGCAATAGTTTTCCTTTTAAGTCATCAATCCTTTTATCTAGTGCAGCTATAAGTTCAGTTATTATCGTCATGATTCTATTTTTAAGGTCTTCAAATCTTTTATTAGACTATAGAGGTCATAGGTACCAACTAGCTTTATTGGATTAGACATCTCTGCCTTTTCTATATGCCTTTTGATCTATTTCAGAGTACCTATCCACGATGTCACTCAAATCCACTTTCGAAGGCAGTTGCCAAAACCCATAAACCACCTAAGTATGCAATCTATAATGGCTGCAAAAACAAAAGGTTAGAGTGATACATGTCAATAATGTATACCAGAATAAAATATAAATATAAAATGGAATGTACAAATTTTACTATTTTCCCATATTTTATTTTTTAAAACACACTTACATGATGTACATGTATGTCATACAATGAGGAAATAAAGAAAATAAAATCTAACGTGGCACGACAAGCAATGCATATGTGCACGACATATGTATGATAAAGGCGTGTGTACAGAATATGGCATAATATAAGGACAAATGTACACGACACACGATGTATATATACATAACATGACTCAAGCATGATGGTTTATGTACATAACGTATGACATGGTGTATGAATGCATATGACATGACGTATATATACATATGATTTACACCACGACAATGCATGTATGTGATATGACATAAGATGTAAAAAATACAGCATGATGATGCATGTTAATGAATTGTGTGGCATGGTAGAAAATCACATACATAAAAGTACAATATGTATGCAAAAACATTTGTAGCATGGAACATAATGCAATATATGAATGAGCACATAAAATGAATGGCATACATATGCGATGTACATCATGTTATTAGTATGTGAGCATATGATGAATGGAATGTATACACAACATATGATATGGCACAAAAAATGTATTTATGATATACGACATATATGTCCATGGAATAGGTCACATATGGCATATGGCATGGTAATCCACAGAGAATAAAACACATGTTCACAATATGCCTCATCTATAATGATGTGGAGTATAATGGTATGTACACATACAGCAAGAAAAAGATAGCGTGACATGATAAAATGCATATAAGATGGCATGCAATTTAGCATGGAATATACTTTGTATATATGGCATTTAACATGCAATATATGGCATGTTACTTTGTATATATGGCATTTAACATGCAATATATGGCATTTAACATGGAATATACTTTGCATGTTATATGGCATATAACATGCAATATATGGCATTTACTTTGTATATAGGATCCGACATGAGGTAAAAATGATGTCTACATGTACATGAGAGTGGCAACATACATGAGGCATAACTCAATAACTAATAAGTACATGTTATGATGCATATTGATATATTCATGTTATGATGCATGTTAAATAGGGCACATATGAGGATGGATGCTTACGTACACATGCTACAATGTATGTTAATACATACTTACGAATGGTCGATTTATATCATTATAATGTACATTAATATGTACATACAATGATGGGTATAATGCTAGCAGACATACACATGTAAATGTCATTATACATGATGGATATTTAAGTGTACATGCCATGGCTTATGTGTGTTCATTTGTACAAGCTATAATAAATGATGAATGTTTATATATTCAGTTCATGACAAATGTCAACATGTTCATGTTAAAATATATATTTACATATCACCATGTATATGCCAAGATGTATATCTATTTGCTTATACCATACCATGTGTTAACATGTACATGAATGGCAGACATGTGTCATATCATAATGTAAGCTTAGATACTCGTCAATATGTGTGACAATGAATACCTATATATGCTAGCCAATATGTATATAGTAGATGCTTTGAAGAATGCCTATGTGCACATGCTATGATGTATGGTAATGCATACATATTGTAACAGGCATCATTATATACATGTAGGATAAGCATATGTGCGTGTCATGATGCATATCAATACACACATGTTATGACATGCATTAGCATACATGCACAATAAATAAATGTTCCCGCCATGGTAATGTTAAAGTGTTATTATTTTATTATTGACACTTTTTTGCAGGGGAACAATGCATATAAGATGATATATGAGGATGAATATGTTAGAAATGCATGTGATGCAAGGACCAATCATTCCAATGATGATGATAATGCATGAGCATATGATATATGTTAATATATGATGATGAACATGAACGATACATACATTATATGTGACACATAAGCATATTATGCATACACATGATCTAACGTATGAATAAACATATAGCGTATATATGTGATAATATGTGATGTATATGATACATATATCACATGAACATACTAAACACACATATGGTGCATGGCATATGTGTGATACATGACATATGAATGTGTTATATACATGATGCATGGTGAACATTTTACACATTGATGAATGAGAACAATACACATAAACGGCATACACATGATGTGTGACTCAAATGTTAGCATAGAACACAATGATGTGTAATATACAAGTGATGCATGAGCATGACATGCATTAATGCATTGAAGAATTACATGTACAAAGCAAGAAATGGAAGCTAATGTATAATATGCATTTTATGGCACACTAAATGTGTGTGTGTGTGTGTATATATATATATATATATATATATATATATTCATGATAAAGAGAACATACATAGAGAATGCACATATTTCACGTTGCCATATTGTTATTTTGTTTGCAAACGAAATGAGATGCATGAACATTCACATTTTTATGGCACGAAATTATGCACACAAGATTTACATGTTTTAATTTTTATTACATAAAATGATTTGTGCAAGCAAACACTATACATATGAGATGAGATGTATATACATTAAAAATTTATGCATACAAAAAATGCATATATATTTTTTATTTATTATTGCTATTTTTTCTTTGTTATTTTATCAGAAATGCATGCATGTATATACAGCATAAACAAACATATACGAAAGAAAGAAAAAATCTCCCAACCTTATTGCTCCTACATAGGGGGTCGTGCGATCTCTTTTGTAGGTAGGATTGGCTTATGGGTTAATAGAGAACCCAATGAATGCGTATGGTGCGCAGTAGAAAACTGGTAGCATAATCTCTCTTTATTTAAAGCGCATGCTAATGAATTTTGGCGATTTTTTATTTGAACAAACCAAATAAACTGAAATGCACCCACCTTGGTGTGAAAGCCTTTGATGGATTTACATTTAAATTTATCAGCATTTATTCAAGAAATAAAAGTCCATATCACAAGTAATGTGTTATGGCGCATACCCCTTAGTGGAAGTGGCTATGCTATTACATGGGCTTAAGTTTAGTGATATAATTTTAGGGCTACCCAAGTATGATTCCTACCAATGATTTTATCTTATCACGAGCATAATGATCGTTCGGGCATCAGTTAATATACCAAAAGGTACGAGCTTGGACTAGTGGTCTTCTCTAGCACTTTTCTACTTTGAGTGAACATAGGGTTATGCTTCGGGAATGCACCGAAGCTAAAAGAGGGGTGCCTAACTTAATTGTAAGGTCCTAGCATGAATTCAATGCAATTCTTTAAAAAGAGATAAAACATATTAATCATTCAATCCATTTATATTAAATCAACCAAAGGTACTTCAGAGCAAAATCTCATGGTCCCCAGTGGAGTCACCATTATGATGTGCATTGAACCCCATAGACATCCAATTTGCTCTAAAAAATCCACTTTTAGGAGTCGAGATCCAATCAAGGCTCATTTAACTAGTAAAGATCGGTCGTTTTGCAATGGATAAGGATTCAACCCAATCCATAATGCCTCGGGCCTCAAAAAGGCATGAGATAGTGGCTCGGGGTATCCCTATACATTGTTAGCGATCAGCCTATGAGGGACGCCTGCTGGACACCACAAGGTAGGTATCATAAAGTTGTCATCCAATAAAAATATTGGAAAATGAGTTCTAACCTTATGAGATTGAAATCAGGGATAGTTCGGGTTCTCAGTCCTATTTGTACCTTTGGTTAATGTTATATAAACAAGTTTTAATAATTAATTTGGTTCATCTCTTTTCTCACACAAGATATTATGCTAGAAAAATAAAGGCGCACTCAAGCACATAAAAAGACTTTAAAGCATGTATATAAAAAGCATTAAAGAACATGATATTGAAAGCAATTAAAGAATATCAATAATAAATGTAAAGATGAATCATACGTAAATTGAAAAATTAATTGAGTTTAATTGAGTGAGGACGTTGGCCTTCGCATGCATATTTGCAAAAAGACATAATTTAAGATGTATTTTGGATAAAAATAATGAAATAATTGATCCCTCACGGCTTTGGAAAAAGAATTGTGTTAGTTAATTTTAAATAGAAAATCATTTGTAGTTATAAAGAAAAATTCTTAATTTACATGTTATTTATGGGTGAAAATAGGGACACCGATTCCTTTTATTATAGAAAAATCCCGCTTAAATTTGTATAAAATCCTTCAATGGGTTTTTGACTTAATGTTGAAAAATTATTTATTTACAACAAATAAATACATGAAAAAAAATAATAATACAAGTAAAACATGCATAAGTTGGGATATTGATTAAATTGAGAATATCAGTCCACTCATGCATATTTATAAAGTTCTTTTGTGTGATTTTTGGAATAAAATAGTATATTGGTCTATTTTATTAAAAAAATCCAATTAATTAAGCAGAAATATTTTAAGTGAATTTCTTAATTATCGTGCAAAATTTTAGTTTTTACTATACTATTACAACCCAATAAAAGTCATTAAATGATATTACAAGACCAAATAATAAAATAAGGAATAAAAAAAAGTAAATTCTAGTCTATGCTCCTTCGCACGGTCCATCCCGACTTGACCTGAAAGGGAGTTACACATATAAAAATGTGGCCATAATATACAATCAGTATATAATGATAAAAAATGAAAATAAAAGTAAAATAATGATATTAATGATAATATTAAATCATAATAGTTAAAAATATTATCATAAATCAATAAAAACATTTATAACAACAACAACAACAACAACAACAACAACAACAACAACAATAATAATAATAATAATAATAATAATAATAATCATAATAATCATAATAATTTTTTACATATATTAATTAAAATTAAATATTAGAAGTTGAATTTTAGAAACTGAAAATATTATCTTCAGTGTCAGTTTGTCAAAGAACGAGTATTCGGTACTCTATGGCTTTTTTTTGATTTTATATGAGTTTTTTGGAATTTTTGGAGTTAAAAATATATAATTTTCATGGGAAAGGAAGAAGAAGAAATATAGGAAAGGAAAAGAAGAAGATGAAGGTAGGAGAGAGAAATGTGAGAGTGGAGTCCAAGAGAGAGAAGAAGATACAACTTCTTTAAAAGGCTCAAAAATCAAAGAAAAATATTCCAAAATGAAATATGTATGAAAAATATTTTTTTCCTTTATTTTCCTACTTTTGGGTGCAAATCGCACTCTATAAGTGAGTCACGAACCGGAAGGGTGACTCGCTATGGTGAGTCATGCCCTATGGGAGTGACTCGCTATAGTGAGTCATGAGCTCCACTCACGGACCTGATTCGTGAGTCAACAATGACTCATGGACCGTTGACTTTTTCGTTTGATTTTTGACTTCTGCCCTTCTTTTTTTTCAGCCAACTAACCTCCAACTTGAAATATTTTGCTATTTTTAGGTTTAAAAATGCCATTTTTTCGATAAAGTATCTTCCAAAAATTTGTTCCCCTATATCTTATATTTTCAATGAATTAAAAATCACTCAATTTGGATTTGTAGATTGGAATTTGTGGCCAAAATATTAACAACTGCTTTTAGAAAATTTTCAGGGATAGAATTAATGTTTTGACTTTAAAAAATTACTGGGAACAATTGGTTTAGAATTAGGTCATGATATCTCCATGAAGTTTCTTCAAAATGAGTCTACTTTCTTTTGAAATTAGATTCATCTCACTATGAGATTTATAGAGGAAGTTATGCCCAAAATAATATAGATCGGTCCAAGTGCAGTGATAGATTCGGATCATCTATATTTAAGCCTAATTTTGAGAATCTTAATGACTGAATTGGATTTAGATGTCTTCATCAAAATTGTATAAATATGCCTTAAGATTCAAATGGCTTTAGAATCATCTAATTTTGATGCTTGTAGGCTAATATAAAGCCAAAACACTCCAGATTGCTACAAGTTTTGAAATCCAATTTTTTTCATTTTGCATTGTTTGAAAAGGATAAATGGGCATTGAAGTTATTTTAAGAATATAAAAAAACCCAAAAAAAGCCTAACACTTTCATTCCTTATCCATTTATGAGAAATCACTTGCTCATTAGGTAACTCTGATCAGGAGACGTCTCATGATCCAATGTCTACACTAGTCATATTAGGTGCTTGCTTAAAGATGGTGGTTTTGCAATAAATTATCTACATATGCATTCTGCGTAGAAAATAATAATTAAAAATCTGTAATAATTATTAGCAATGAAATAGTGACGAATGGCACTGTCGTGAATTTTTTTTTTATTAGTAAGTGGATTTGCCAACAGAACTTGTATTTTTCATGGTTTAAAATAGCAAAAGAATCTTTTTCCATAGTTAAATTTAACAGTGAAAATTATTTCCGTTGATAAATTTTAGCAACGATCAAATTTGCAATGACTTTTTTCATTGATAATTTTCAGTGTTAATTTTAATTAGCAACAAAAAATCAACAATTTTTATTGTTAATTGGGTATTTTCTTATAGTGTTAAAAGTGAGGTGCGTTTAAAATTTAATATGCGAGTGTATAATAATTCTGTATAATTTTAAAGTCAATAAACTTTGTATTTGAGATATTTAACATATCTTACATTTAATTCAACAAGTAGCTTTATATTTTAGAATTAGAGTTACCATTTAATACAATTGAAAATCTAGTAAACTGGCATAAACATTTTCATATCATTCCTTATTGAAAATAATTTAAAATAATTTAGAAGATATATCATTTTCTTTTCTAGGATATGCATTTAAGAAAATTTATACATTTTGTACAAACATTTATACTTTTTAGGTGGAAATCGAACTCCATAACCAAAAAGATCAATTTAATTGACCGCCTACAGGGGCACATTTTTTAGAATAATATTTTTTTAAAACAAATAATTTGAAAAATAGAGTGTCATAAAATATTTTAAAAAATTAAGTTTTTTTTTTCAAAACTGCAATAAGTTATTGCAATTTCAGAAAGTAAAAGCCATATGGCTGAAAATTTTTTTACACTAAAATTGTAACAAAATAATACGGTTTCGGTGTCAATATCAGTGTCACTGAAACCACAATAGGCCATTGCTGTTTCATTTGCCGACATTTATTATCAATTATTTTATATTATAATAAATTAATTATTTTATTCTTGGTGTTCTTATGGCACAAGGCATGCGTTCAAATCTCGCATTTTAAATATTTTGTTTTTTTAGTAAATTTTATATTTTATTAATTATTTCTGGAAATAAAAAATCAATTGTCATCTAGTGTCCCAAGTGATATATAAGCAGTTTTTTTATTTCCCTAGGTGGCACGTTCAAATCATGCAATCTACTTATTTTCATCTCATTTTAGTTTCAATTCCTTAGCCAGTGGTTTGCCGCCATTTTTTTTTTCTTTTATTAGTAGGCTTCTTTTTTTATTAGTAGACTTTATATTTTTTTAAAGATTGGAAGAATTTTTTTATTATACTTTATATTTTATTAAAGATTGGAAGAAAATATCAACTATTACCTATTGTTTCAGTGGTACAAATGCAATTGCTATGTGGTGCGGGTTCAAATGCAATTTATATCCTGCTAAAAATAATATTAAAAAATTAGATCCGTCAATATTTGACTCAATACGTAAATTTAATCCATACGACACGGTTACAATGAATATTCATATTTTAATTAAAAAGTGTTGTTGGTGAAAATAATGAAGACTAATTATTTAAAATAAAAAAGAAAAATGGAGTTTGGTGGTGGGATTTGAACCCGCAACACATAGGTAAAAGTAGATATTATCTTCCAATCTTTAATAAAATATAAAGTATACTAACAAATTATAAAGTCTACAAATAAAAAAAGGAAGTCTACTAACAAAAGAAAAAAAAAATTGGGACAAACCTTATTGGGTAAGAATTGAAAGTGAAATAAGATAAAAATAGGTAGATTGCATGATTTAAACCTGTGCCAACTAGAGAGATAAAGAATTGCTTATGTACCATTGGAACACTAGATGACAATTATTTTTATTTGTTGAAACCGAAAATTCTTATTTTGCTCCCACTTTTGCCAATTTTAATTTTAAGTCCAATTTCAGTCAAATTTACATAAAAGTTCACCATTTTTTTTATTTCTTATCTATTTTTACATTTTTTTTATTATTTGCACCATTTTATGAAAAATGAACATTTTTGTAGAGATGACAAACAAACGAATTGAACGTATTTGGAGCATGTCATATATAGGTGGATCGTAAATGGATAAAAAATATAGATTATAAAAGGATTAATGTCAAAATGGGTTAGACGAATTTAGATTAACCCATAAATTTAATATATTTTTTAATGAAAACATAAAAAAATAAAATATTTTATCAATAATTTAATTTTACTCTAAAAATAAAATTATGGACAAATATTGAATATACAAATAGTAAAATTAGTCTAATAAAAAATAATAATATGCTAATATATTTTAAAAATTTAATATATTTTCTCATGCTATTTTGAAACACATCATCTTTAAATTTAAATAATCAATTACGAATGGTAATTAAAATTTCAATCAAATTGAGATCTATAATTAATGATTAATTTTAATATTTTTTATTTCTGAATATAAACTATAGAAAAGAGACAACATGCTCATTTCAATTAAAAATAATATAGTTGTTTCTATAAATAATTTAAATATTGAGTTAAACAGTCAAATCAATGCAAAGAAAGTATATTTTACTATTTTTTTTCAACTCGCTTGTTTTATGTATTTGTGAATTTGTACTTTTGTACGTATACCCCATGTAAGAAAGGAAAAAAAAAAAATTGACCATCTGCAGCTCCACGAGTTGATTCAATCTTACATAAAAATTCAGTCATCGTCTATCTAACCCGTATAATTATAGACTATAATTATACTGTAACTGTGATTACTTTAATTTATATATTGTATGGGAGAAAGATCTTATTGCATGGCATATAGAAAAAAAAAAAGTAGTAATTTGGAAAATATAATTAGTTTACTAAATTACATGGAAAAATATAAATCTGATTTTTATTTGGTGTGTTGTTTTCGGATTTATTGTTCTTTACTACTGGGTCAATTTGCTAAGCCCCAACTTTGATCAAATTTAATTGTGGGCTATGTTGGGTTTTTGGAAATGGACAGTCAAGAGGGCTAGGGCCTGATATTTATTAATTTGGGATCTGTTCTGTGGTAGCTCTCCATGACAAAGCTTATATATGGGCATAAGGGGCTTTGGAGACAGAGGCCAATTGGGCATTTTTAACTGACCCGTTTGGGTCAGTTTTATATAGGCAATTTTTTGGTTTGGTCCATTTGATATTTTCTGGATTTGAATTAAGTTTAAATCAATTTTTTTGAAACCAATTTGGGTAGGATTTTGGGTGTGGGCATATTTTGCCAAGCCTAACATTTTGCTAAAAAAAATACATTTTGGTCTCAAAGACACTTTTTAACCCATTTGACCTCAAAATGTTTGGAATCCAATTTCCTAAAGTGGTTTTTACAAAAATATACAAAAAAATAAAAAAATAAAAAATAAAAAAAAACAAAAAAATACAATACTTTAGGAATTTTTTCATTAATACAATATTTTTAATTTTTAATTTCATTTATACAACTTTTTATTTACAAATATATAACTTTTATATCTAATGAAACAAAAACGACCATCTTTTTCATTCTTCACTTCTATTTTCCTATTGTCACACAGTTTCAATTGCTTATCTTTCACCGAAAATGTCTTCTCTTCCTATTTTCCTATTTTCATCTTCTCTTCCAGTGAAAATATCTTTGGTTACTTGACTCGAGAAGACACCGAGGTGAGGGGTTGTATTTTTTGAAAAAAGGGAAAAAAGTTTGTAATTGGGGTAATTTCCTCTTTCCCAAACATTCTTTTGAGGTTTTAAAGCATTCTTTTGCCTTGTAAAAGCCATTTGTCGAGGTTTACCCAATCGTGATTTTCATCATGGGATAACTAAAATAAATTCGAACCAAAAAAATCAATATTAAAAATTGTTTAAAAATTAGATTCGTTTGATGATATATATATATATATATATCCCAATTGTTAATTCAAAAAAAAAAAAGCGAGAGCGAGACATATAGTTTGGAAGATCTGCATTGGGAGTAGAAAGCGAGACATGAACTGTTTGATTCGGGTTAGATTTACCCATGATCACTGAACTTGTAGCCAAGTAATGAATTTTTTTTTTCATAAAAATCACCGAACTTTGCAAATTTATACAATAAAATTATTTTGACCGATTTTTGACAAAAAACATGCCGGAAAGTCCACTTGCATGTCCAGTAAGCATATCATGCCCACGTGGCATGAGTTAATTTCACTTATAATCACTCAATTTATGCTAAATTACGCAAAAAAAACAAAAGAATTTTTTTTTCAAAAAAGTCACTGAACTTAAAACTTTTATACATAAAAATAATTATGACCAATTTTTGATGATGACACTTGCAGAAAAATCCAATTGGCATACCATTTCTACAATATGTACACACATGGATACATTATTAGATCCACATCATTGCTGACATGTTAATTTTGATACGTGTCAAAATATTATTGGATGTTAAAGTGTACACATATCAAAAAATGACATGTCAGTATATGATATAGATCTGACAGTATGTCCACATGTGCATAGATTTCAGACATGTTGTAGTTGGATTTTCTGGTAAGCGTAATTATCGGATATTGATCATAGTTATTTTTGTGTATAAAAGTTTAAAGTTCAGTAATTTTTTGAAAGAAATTTTTTTTTATTATTTTTGCATAATTTTAGTATAAGTTGAGTGATCATGAGTGAAATTAACCTTTGTCTACGTGTCATGATGATGTGGCAAACATGATACGTGTTATGCTGACGTGAATTTTTCGGTCTGTTCCTCGCCAAAAATTGATCAAAGTGATTTTATTATATAAATTGACAAAGTTCAATGATTTTTATAAAAAAAAATTATTATTTTTGTATAATTTGGATATAAATTCAGTAATCATGGATGAAACTAATCCGTTTGATTCCTTTTCTAATTTTCACACCCTAGAATATGAATACATACAAACACAACCAATCCTTTTTTCTTTTTTCTTTTTTTTTCATCGTAAACAAAAGATGCTTTCTCTATCTCATCTTTCGCCCCCCAAAAAACTGTAGCACATATATTTATTACTTAATGTACGTAATTTGTTGTGAGGGTGAAGGGATTGAATATGGTGTACATGTGCATGTGGTATGCTCGTATTTTAACCGTTCAATTAAATGAATACTTATAATTGGACGATTCCAATGTGTGCTCGTTGAAAATGATTATTTTATTTTGTACTAGTGTTTTTTCAAATAAAATATATGAAAGATGGCTGAATGTTGGTGTCCATTGGTCAAACAATGAAAGAAACAAAGTAGATGTGTTGGATGAGAAGAAGAGAAGAGACGGAGATGGAGAAAGTAAGCAAAGAAATGCATCAAATCCTTCACATGAAAGGAGGCATAGGAGAAGAGAGCTATGCCAACAACACTCATTCTCAGGTCTGTTTTCAGATTCCTCTTCTTTTTACATCAATTAATAATAAGTAGAGATTTGGATTAAAGATTTTATTATTTTCTTTTTATCGTTAGAGTGCGAGATTATCAAGGTCAAAGCAAGTATTGATTCAATCTATCCTTGATTTCTGCGATACAAATTCGCCAGAGGTTGTGAGCATTGCAGAGCTTGGATGTTCTTCAGGACCAACAGCTCTGTTTGCAGTCACTGAGTTCACAACAACCATTTCTAAAAGATGCATTCAATCAGGTCGGTCAGCTCCTGAATTTCGTTCCTTTTTAAACGATCTTCCAGGAAATGATTTCAACACTCTGTTCAAATATTTGTCAGAATTTCATGAGAAAATGAAAACAGAGATCGGCCAACCATGTTTCATTTGTGCTGTTCCTGGTTCTTTTTATGGCAGACTTTTCCCATCCAATAGTCTGCATTTCGTTCACTCTTCTTCAAGCCTTCATTGGCTTTCACAGGTTTTGCTTATTAAATTTACATTACATCGCAATGTGTATATAGCTAATTATAAATTTAGTTGTTGGAATTGATGATGATATTAGGTTCCTCCTGAGCTGAGTGAGAAATCAAATGATGGAGTAATGAACAAAGGGAAGGTATACATTTCAAAGAGCAGTCCAAATGGTGTAATAGAAGCCTATCAGGCTCAGTTCCAAAGGGACTTCTCATCGTTTCTGAAGGCAAGATCAAAAGAGGTTATCTCCGGAGGACGAATGGTGCTGCTCTTCTCAGGCAGAAGTCTGCCAGACCCATGTGCTGATGGAAGCTGTTTGCTGTGGGATTACTTAGGATTAGCATTCCAAGACTTAGTCTCTCAGGTATATACATCGAACAAACTAATTAAGTTTAGTGGGTTGAAATGAATTATAAAGTCAAGCTCAGGTGTATTTATAATATAAATGCAGGGGATTATTAAAGAAGAATCGGTGGATGCATATAATACGCCATATTATGAAGCGTATGTAGAAGAAGTGAAAGGTGAAATAGAGAAGGAAGGGTCTTTTGACATTGATCACTTGGGAACAAGCATAATCACATGGGATGATATCAATGGAGGAGTAAGATGTGACAGAGCAACCACAGCAAGAAACATGGCAAAGGCCATGAGAGCAGTGAATGAGTCGATGATTCAGAATCATTTTGGTCCAAATGTTATGGACAGTTTGCTTCAAAGCTTCTGCAAAATCATGGAAGCTGATTCAAAGGAAGTTACACACGAAACTATTGTTCTTTCTCTTATCAGAAAAGCTTAATTACTCCACCTAATAATCTGTAAACCTTTTTTTTTATCCAAGCATAATCTGATTAGTTGGCAAACATGTTCCCTCTCCAACTTAACTTTGAAGACTCAAAAAGATACAATCCAACATAATTTCTTTCATGATCCATATGGTTAAATCTATTTTTGCCTGGTTTGTGATATATTTATATTATTCGTGATTTCATAATTTATTATATAATGTGAATATAAATTAATTTTCTTATAAATTGTACATAATTTTTATTTTTAAAGAAAAAAAATGTCAAAGTATACTCCATTTTCGGTAAGTGGAGATTTAATTGAGTGTAAACTTTTTTAAAATGGTAGACAATTATTTAAAGTATACTCCATCTCTCTTCCTCTCTCTCTCTATCTCTGCTTTTCCTCTCCTCATCTTTGAAGCTACTCTTCATTTCTAAGTAATTGAAGGAGACGAAGGACATGAAGTTGCTTTCGATTTGTGGTGTTTTGATTTTTGAGTTTGTTAGTTTATTTTGGATTAACTACAAATGTTGCCATTTACATTTCTCTCTCTCTCTGTAATTTTAATTCTTTGTGTAACTAGATTTGTGGAAGTAGATCTGCTTGGATTTTATTACTTTTGTATTTTGCAATTATTTTTTTATTTTAAAAGAGCTTTATTGCTTGGATTTGGTGTTTTTGCTGGTTATTTTTTAGAAGAAGAATAAACAACAAAACAAAATAGATCAATTTAAGCTGGAACCAGCCTATGGAACGAAGACCCCATAGCATCCCCATATAGGATATTACCCACACCTGCAGGAGACAATGAATGCCAAACAAGCCAGTCATCTTGATCAAAGGTCCAATTGGCCAGGAAATCTGCCGTTGCGTTAGCTTCTCTGTAAATGTGGCAAATAACCAACCGCCATTCACGATTTAGTAACTCCCTATTGCAGAAAAATGATAAAGCTACAATTTTTAGAATTTTGACATAATATCTTTTTCATTTTTAATTGTTTTTGTACTTAATTTCAGGGTATTAATTTCATAATTATATTTTAGGTACAAAATAAAGGATTTGGTGAAGATTGAGTCAAAATCAAGGAAATTGAAGATTTATAGGACCAGAATATTAGATTGGTTGGAGATAAATTTTTCAAAATTTCATTTTTTCTAATTTGGATGGGATTTGCTTATATTCAAATAGATTTAATGGAATTAATTTGTTTCCCATTTCTGTTTTTAAGGCTTTACTCTGTTTCTATAATTAGGCAGGGGCATTCATTAGTTTGGGAGGTTGGTTTTTCTTAATTCCTTTCTTTATTTCATTGTTTTTGTTTCAAGCCATGAGTGGCTAAAATACTTGTTTACTTGTAGAAAACAGACCCTATTTTCTAGAAAATTTTTCCATGAAAAATAAAAAATAGAAAAGCCTGTTCACCTAATATAATTTTTCTAAATTGAAAATAGAAAACAGATTTTCTAATTTTCTAAAATATAAAAGAATCTGGAGAACTATTTTTATATGTTCTCCATTGTTTTCCTTTTCCATGGAAAACACGCCTCATTTTGCGGGAACGGCATCCTCTTCGGTTCATTTGTTTTCTTTCTAGCCTCTGGCATATTTACTCACATACTCTACTTAAGATTTCTGCTGATTTATCTCAACTAAATCAGATTACTGCAACCGAAAATATATTTTTTGAAACGGTTCAGTAGATTTGTAGATTTGGTTCTTTCTATTTAAATGATTTGGAGACATCTTAATTGCTACGGGCTATTTACAGAGAAGATTACAGGTTGCCTTCTTCCTCTTCTTTCTAATTTTCAGCTCGATAGTAGTGTACTGGATTTTTTAAGTTGAAATTTCATATTGTTTCTTTGAATTGGGGATTTAGTTCCAACTTCTAAGCTTCTAATTAGGTTTTTGGGTTTCTGCCTGCACAGAAATTAACTTGAATCCCCTTAAGAATTTCACTGTAAGTTAATTTTCTCTATCTACTCTAAACGTATTTGCTCAAGATCAATCAATCTCTTTTATGCTTACACTAGTGCTTGTTTCCGATTGGCATTTTTATGGTTTATTTGCTTACGATATTTGAAATTTCTATTAGATGTCCAATTGTATCAGGTCAATTTGGTTCTTGAATGTGAAAATAGTGGAGTTTCTATTTAGTTTTTGTGTTGGGTATTTGTTGATTGCTCTAATTCGGTTGTTCTTTATGAGGAAATCGGGTCAATTTGTTCTATTTAAAGATGGTTCCAAGTGACATTTTGAAATATATGTGGTAGTTATAGAAAGAAAGTTTGTGAAGGTGCTTTTCATCTTGATGTTGAAGCATCTTTTTAAGGCCAAACTATAATTTTTAAATGGGACAATGATGATTCCATGTACTCATTAGTTTTCTGTCATTTTCCTTGTCTAAATAGTTTCCCTGGCCTTTTTTGTGTCTGAATCTACTCAAGAAATTTTTTGCTTATTGATTTATCAGCCACTTTATCATCTTTATTATAAAGAACCAAAAATGGTTGTTTCACTTATATAACCAGATTTGTCAGTTATAATGTTTTAATTGATGGCTCTGTTATCTTGTCACCTGAGATGATGTTGTTCAATGTATAGTTGCTAATTTTGAGTGCGATATAAAAGATAAGATACTGGACGGCCTCTTGTTGTTTATGTTTCTATCTCTGAGGTAAGCCCCTTTATCTGTAGTTTTATTATTGTTTCTCTACGTTGCTCTCTTATTCAATCATTTCACTAATTTGTTTGTATCTACTGCATCTAGCTAAATTTTGAAAACTGATTAATCAAGCTGATTAGATCCCTTATCTAATGAAGGAATTGAAAAAAATAGAACATTGAAGGTCCAAGTTTAGTGGTTGTAAATTGTATCACTTCATTGAAGTTCTAAGATTATTTATTATTTTTTACAAAGAGGAATTGTGATCCATCATTCATTTTTGCAGTAGATTAAATTGGTTGGTAGATACGATGTGTGTTTGTAAACATACTGCAATAAAATTATAACAGAAGCCTATAATTTATACAAGAAAAATGGAAATTTAATTTACAGAAAAATAACTACATTTCATTTCCTAACTTAGCTTAGCTTAATTATTTTGTTTGCTCTTTGGCGAGAGTAAATATGAAGTGCACCAGACTGATCGATGTTGTTAACTATCAGCAAATGCAAATTTCTTCTCTTCAAAATAAATTATGAAGTCTATCTTTTCTAAACATTACAGCTATTTTCTAGATTTATGCTCACAATCAAAATAAAAAAAGTATTGGCGCAAATCTTCTATAGATTTATATACGCTCACAATCGAAATAAAAAAATAAAGTTGCAGCATATAAAAATTAAAGAAGTTTCAATCCAGACTCTTCTTGGCCTTCTTTCTGATATTTATGATTTTTTTTGTGTTCCTTATTAGCAGTCTGCAAATATACATGTACCATTGAAATATATGTGGTCAGTGCAGATAGAAAACTATCATTATGTGTGGTAATTTTGGCTTCCTGATGCTATATTCTGTATTGTTTCGCAATTTTAATAATAGATTTGATTTAATGCTTGGCAGGTGGTTGATGTTTATGCTTTAATTGCAGTTATCCCTGGTCTTGCTGAGAAGATATAAAAGCCTCTTCATGCAGGAGTTCTATCCGAAACTCACTCTGTTGAAGAATATTGTCCAAAAGGTATGCTAGTGTGGGTAAGATTTGCAAGTAGGTGAACTTGACATCTGGGGGATTAGCGATTGAATTGAACAAATGCTTTAGTAATTTTCATATTCAGAATTTATTTCTCTATCTATTTCCTATCTTTTTTGAGCATGATGGCGGCTGCCCTTTGCATCTTTTTTCTTTTATTAACTGAAGTTCCGAGAATGCTACCTGTGTTTATTGAAGTAGCCGATTGCTTAGACCAAGGCCAATATATATATATATATATTAATCTCTCAAATGTATTGATAATTTTAACATCATTATATTTTTTTAGGTGAAAATTCAATTATATTTGCCTCTTCTTAATTTAAAGAAACTCAATTATATTTCTTTTTGACTTGAGTGCTGTTAGTGAAATTTTTGTTGTGCTATTATATTGCATGATGTTTATGCTTTTGATACATTATTTGACATTTGCACATATTAATTTCAGATCTGCTCTTTGCCATAGTTTCTGCTGAAATTGGTGGAATTATCTTATCTTGTTTGGGACAACTGGTTAGTATCTGCAAATGTTGGTTCTGTTTTCTTTTGTGATTTATGCTGTGTACTATTTAAGATGATTTTTCTATTTCCTTCTAATGTAATAAAGGTATCCACAACGATATACTTCTTAGTTATTTATTACCTTAGGATGCCATATATATATCAAGTTATGCAATTTAATGTGTATATGGTTTATATGCAACCATTTTGTCTATGTAAAAGCTTATGCATTGTCACTTTGATTCACTTTACTCATTAAATACCATGATGATGCCATCATCACTTACAAAATTTAGTGTAACAAAAAATTAAAAAACTTATAATTAAAATATTAAATATAAAAAATAATAGTAGTTTGGATTAAAGCTTGATATTGCCTAGATAAACGTATGATATTTTTATTTCAACTATCTTAGCTGGAAATTGACTTAGCTGTTAATTGTAACAGATCTGAGTTGAAAGCAGTAGCTCAAAAGGAGATACAGGATTTTTATAGCACGGCCTTGAATTCTAAGACAACTACACCAAAGTAAGCTTCATTTATAGTTCATTCTAAATTTTAAAAGGGATGGAAAAGTCGTATCATGTGAATGTTTAGAGATATGCATGTGCTTAAAATATATTTAAAATTTTTTATGATTCATAAAATTTTATTTTTATTATATATAGATAATTAGATGGGGGAAAAGAATGAAAATGGTGAAGAATCGAAAGATTGGTCTGACAGTAATGAACTCGCTTTTTTAAATATTTTATACGAAAGAGTTAAAAAGGATCAGAATGGTACGCCATCTTTTAAACCATCAGATTGGCAAGAAATGGATGACGAATTGTATATAACAGTGGGAGAGAGATATGGCATTGAAAAGATAAAGGGAAAATACAATCGTCTTCGTATGAAACATCGACAATTTGCGGAATTATTGGAGCATACCGGGGTAACTTATGATTCGTATTCAAACACTGTATTTGCTGTTGAAGATATTTGGCAAATGTTTTACAAAGTAAGAATATTATTAATTTAACTTTTTATTTAATACTTTTTTTACATTAAGGTACATATTACTAATATCAATATTTAAAATATTTTTTTTTCAATTAAATTACAGAAGCACAAGAATTTCAAATCATTTAAGAAAAATGGATGCAAGCATTATGATCTATTGGGTCAAATTTTCAGTAAATCTACTGTTACTGGGTATTTGCACCATGCTTCTACACAAGTACCTTATGATTCAGATGACGAGCGTCAAATTGAAGAAGAATTTCTTCAAAGGGGCATTCATCATGGATTAGATGGAGAAAAAAATGGTGCTTCTAGTTCAAAAGATAAACGAAATCCTATCGATTACAATCCTGGCTCTAATAGAGCTAAGAAAGAAACCAAATTTGAAAAATTGGATTCATGTTTGGAAATGTGGGCTACTTGTTTAAGTGCTAGAGCTGAAAAGGAATCAGCAAAAGCCAAAAGATATAAATTAGAAAGCAATCAAGTTATTCTATAGAGGCATGTATGAATATTTTGGAAGAAATACAAGATATTTCTAGTGCTGCTTATAACAAAACACTGGAAAAGTTTGTCAATGTAGAATGGAGAAAAATATTTGTCTTAATGCGTAACGATAGAAGAAAAGATTGGATTAAAAGTTTATGTAAATGAACATTCAATATTTATTTTTAATTATATTATGTAATATGCCTTAACTTATTAAACTAAATTTTGTTATTTAAATTTTTTGAATAAATATACATAAGTTGTTTGTTTTCATTTTTTATTTTTTTATTTTATTTTTTCCTTAAATTTTATATATTTTTTTAAATTGATGCAGGATTTATGGATCAAAATTTGCATCAAAATCAAGTATTAGTATATTCAACGACTAGTGATAGTTCTAGTAGTGATGAGGATGAAGATATTTTAGATTTACTTTTAGTTAGATTTTTTATGTCTCGGAATTTTATAGGACGGGTTCCTTGCAGAACTTCAATACTTAGTGGAAAAAAATTATATTCTTGAAGTTCTTGTAGGAAATCCAACTAGGTGTTATGAAGGGTTTCGTATGGCATCACATGTGTTTATAAATTTATGTGAAAAATTAAAATTGATGGGTTTATTAAGAGATAAAAGGGATGTTAGCGTAGAAGAAGGAGTGGCGATGGGTTTGTCAGTTTTATGTGATAATCTTCGTCAAAGGGTTATAGCAGAACGATATCAACATTCACTTGCTACTGTTCATAAATGGTGTAAAATGGTGATTAGAGCATTGGCTACTTTAGGTACTCACTTGATTAAACATGTGAAGAGATTTCTTGTGCAGCCAGAAATTCAAAATAATCCCAGATGGTACCCATATTTTGAGGTAAGATAATATATTATTAAATTTTTATTATTTTAATTATTATATTAACCCTACATATATATACAATATTAACTTTAAGTTAAATATTCTTCTTTTATCTGGTTAAGAAATGCATAGGTGCAATAGATGATACTCATGTGGTAGCTTGGTCACCGGCTTCTAAACAAAAGACCTTTCGTGGTAGAAAGGCAACGCTTGTGACTCAAAATGTTATGGCCGTATGTTCTCACGATATGTTATTTACATTCATGTACACTGGATGGGAAGGGACAGCAAATGATTCTAGAGTATTTCTTGATGCATTGACAAGACAAGAAAATAATTTTCCTCTTCCAAGCGGTGGTAAGAGTTTTTATTATCATTTCTCTCTTAATATTAACTTATATTATTATCATTTGATTAATATAAATATTAATTTGTAGAATATTATTACGTCGTGGATGCTGGTTATCCCAATATACCAGGATTTTTGGCTCCATATCGCGGTGAAAGATATCGTTTAAATGAATTTCGTGGGCGAGGAAGAATTACAAGAAAATATGAGTTATTTAACTAGAGGCATTCATCTTTACGTAATGTGATAGAAAGAGCATTTGGAGTGTTAAAAGCTAGATTTTCAATTTTAAAATAAATACCAAACTATCCTTTACATCGACAAAAGCTTATTTCCATTGCATGTTGCACATTGCACAATTTCATTCGAATGGAAGATAGAGCCGATCAACTATTTACATTATATGGTCGGAAAGATTTGACAATGCCTGAAGAAGTCATCGCTGGAGTGCAACAAGAGGGTATTACTATTGATTTATCCCAACAAATGCAAATGGGAATAGTTAGAGAAATAATTGCTGATCGATTGTGGAACGATTATAATAATAATAGAAATTAGAAATCGATTGTATTTTTCAGTTTACTATCATATTATTTTTAATTCAATGTTCATTAATTTATTAATATTAAATTTAATTAAATTATTTTAATAAATTTATAATTTAATTATATATACATATTATTTCAATTTTAAAAATTATATTGTGTGTGTGTATATATATATATATATTTAATAATATATAATTTAATTTTTTTAATTTAGAAATCATTTTCTATTTTTAATAAATGAACATGTTTTTTCATTTTTTCATTTTCTGTTTCCAGGAAAATAATTTTCATCTGTTAACAGGTGAACGTATTTTCCAAATTTTCTACAGAAAATAACTACTCCAATTTTCTAAGAAAATAGAAAACAGAAAACAGAAAACTGTTTTCTATAAGTAAACATACCTTACAATTTTTAAAATTTTTACATAATATCTTTTCCATTTTTAATTATTTTTGTACTTAATTTCAGGGTATTAATTTCATAATTATATTTTAGGTACAAAATAAAGGATTTGGTAAAGATTGAGTCAAAATCAAAGAAATTGAAGATTTATAGGATCAGAAAATTAGATTGGTTGGACATATATTTTTCAAAATTTCATTTTTTCTAATTTGGATGGGATTTGCTTATATTCAAATATATTTAATGGAATTAATTTGTTTCCCATTTCTGTTTTTAAGGCTTTACTCTGTTTCTATAATTAGGCAGGGGCTTTCATTAGTTTGGGAGGTTGGTTTTTCTTAATTCATTTCTTTATTTCATTGTTTTTGTTTCAAGCCATGAGTGGCTAAAATACTTGTTTTAGTCACAATTATTAAAGTTTGATTCAATAAAATTGTGAGAATTGTTTTCCAATTGTTTTTCTTTTCTTAAATATTTGAATATTTTCTGTATTTTTGAGATTTTATTTGGTTTAAATATTGACGTCTTATTTATATCAAATAAATGTTTCTATTTGGATCTTTAAACCTATTCATGTTTATTAGATTCAATAAAGTAGAAAACCAATGCATTCGAAGAAATTAAATTCATTGGAATTGCATTTGTGAAAATATTCAATCCACCTTAAATAGTCCAATTCAAGTATTATTGGGTGTATATGGTGGCTCTTCTAATTTTTAAAGCTGTTTACAATCTAAATTCTAAAAGCTAATTTAGGATTGGTTGGTAAACAAAATTTACTTATGGATCAATTCCCATTTAAATTACAATTAAGGAAAAGCAAAGTATTAGAGCTTATTAATACTCATAACCATTTCTTTTGAGAAAGAAATTTATATTTCTATTCGATGATCAATTTAATGGAATCAACACTAAGATACATCTTCTGGCTGGAAATTTACTCATCATTTTCTTTACATTATAATTTTTGTTTTGTTTTTTCTTTGTTTTTGGTTACAAAATTTTTTAATCACATAATCCCCTTTTTATTATTTCAAAAATTTAGATTTTATAACCAGTTCCTAAGGATTTCAACCCTATTTACTATTTCTACAAAGTTAAAATTTTAAAAAGTATTATTTTTTTTTGGTTTCTACACTTACCAAAAATGAAACCAACAAAAATAATAGGGCAATGAGAGGTAGGAGCTTCTAAATTCAGTGTAACATTGAAACAACACTCTTATTGTCAACTTGCAACATAGAGCCCATGCTTCTTGTAATCCCATTAGAACACCACATATTTCTACATTAAATGCACCTAACCCACCTACATAAGCAAAAAATCTACCTATCCATCTCCCCAATGGATCCCGAAAGAGACCATTATAAGCAGCCTGAGCAATATATTGATGAAAATCTCCATTAGTTTTAAGAATAACCCAACTTGAAGGGGTTGGTTCCCACCCAACCAGAACTTCATGTTTTCCACCACAGTTGCAACTGATATCTCATTACAAGAAAATAGCAAAATAGCAATGAAAAAATAGCAACGGAATACCAATTCCGTTGCTAATTGGTTGAAGTTTTAGGAATTTAGCAACGAAATACAAAATGGTTATATTTCGCTGCTAAAAGGGGGGCTGATTTTAGTGTTAAAATATAGCAATGGAAATTACCAACGAAAAATAATTTCCGTTGTTAAATATGGCGGCACTTGGCAGTGAAAAAAATTTGGAATGAAAAATAGCAACGGAAATTAATTTCATTGCTAAAATAGCAATGGAATATAAATTTTGTTGCTAAAATAGCAACAGAACTTAAATTCCATTGCTAAAATAGTAACGAAATTTAAATTCCGTTGCTATTTTATGTTGAATTTAGTGAAGGTATAATTTGTTGCAATGGAATTAATTTTCGTTGCTAAAATAGCAACGGATTTCAATTTCAGTTGCTATTTTAGCAACGGAATTTAAATTTCGTTGCTAAAAATAATGCCTTCGCATAATTCAACTGGAAAATAGAATTCCGTTGCTATTTTAGCAACAAAATTAATTTTCGTTGTTATTTTAGCAACAAAATTTAATTTTCGCTGCTAATTTTCATCCCAAATTTTTTTCGTTGTCAAGTGCCGCCATATTTAGCAATTAAAATTTTTTCGTTGCTAATTTTCATTGCTAAATTTAAAATCGTTGTTAAAATAGCAACAAAATTTAATTCTGTTGCTAAATTTAAAATCGTTGTTAAAATAGCAACAAAATTAAATTTCGTTGCTAAAAAAGAATATATATAAGAAAAAATAATATTTTTTCATTTTTTTTCTTCTCTTCAAGATCTGACATTTTCTTTTTCTCTCCACACTTAGCCATTTTCTGTGGCCGTCCGTTCTTCCTCAGATCTGCCACTTTCTGGTGACTGGTAAGTATTTTTATGCTTGATCTTTTGTGTTATTTCATTTCGTTGTCATTTTTCTTATTTTTTTCATGATCTGCCATGTTTATTCTTCTCTTCATGTTCTGCATTTTCTCTTGCCGTTTGTTGTTCCTCAAATTTGCCATTTTTCGATGACCAGTAAGTATTTTTATGCTTGATTTTTATGTGTTTCTTCCTTCCATTTTCATTTTGTTCATGATCTGCCACTTTTCTTTTTGTCTTCAAGCACTGCATTTTCTCTCGCCATTCGATCAGATCTGCCACTTTTCGGTGACTGGTAAGTCTTTCTTTGCTTGATCTTTTGTGTTTCTTTTGTTTTTATTTTTCTTTTTCTCTTTTACTCTTCCCCAGATCCGTCCCTTTTGCATATACTAGTCTTACATATGTTTTTTGCCTATGAATTAGCTTCAGTTTCATTTTCCTTGTGCATTTTTTCGTTATATATTGCATACATTTTGCTTTGAGACATGGAATGAACACGAAGTTTCCTCGTGATGGATAATGCTTGCATTTATGATCTCATATTCTTGCTTATTATATAGGACATGTTCAAGTGTTAGTTCTACTGTTTCTTCCACCCCAAAATTACCATCTGAAATAATAGGGAAGACTGATATATTTATATGCTACTCATTTCTCTTCTCCCTATACTCTGTGTGTTTTCTTTAAATTTGTTAAACCATGTTTGCATCTGCAATCTAGAAATATAAATGTGGATATTTGTTTGTTTATGTTTGTGTGCATATAATGAAGAGAGAGAGTTGCAAATATGTGTAATTTAATTGAGACCCATCAAAGGGAGGTATTTTTAAAATACCTTATCTGTATTTCGGTATTTACTAATACGAGATGATACTCATCTTTTGATTTGCTCAGGGTGGGGAACTTGATACAATTGATAGGATGACTTTACTGGATGTGGTTGTTCGAATTTTAAATAATCAATTAAGTTCTTTGATGTGGATTGGTGAGAAGGTTAGTTTCATTTTTTGGCTTTTTGCATTTACGAGAACTATTCAATGTGTTTCTTTTCAAATATTGTGTTTCATCGACTTACCTTGGTTTTTATTCATGCAAATAATCTTTTGCAGTATAGAATCACTTGTTGTGCACAATGAATTTAGATTGTATTTTGTGATATGGAATTGTCCATTAAAAGATAGTGGTTAGGATTTTTCATAGATTTAATTAAAAATAATAAATAATAAATAATTATATTTAAATTTATTATTAAATTATGTGATTAATATATGGATTCTTTTCACTTGAACTAGGGAAAGAAAATAATTTATATCAGTGAAAATAAGAAAAGACCAAATGTCATTGAAAACCCTAAAAACTTTAAATTGAAAAATGACAACCTAAACGTTATTTTTTGGGCCTGAAAAATGCCATCATGGGAGCTTTGCTCGATAACAAATGACCATCTCGAAACAAACTTTCCAAAAACATATTATAATAAGAAATCTGACACTTGTAACAAAAGTTATGACCAAAATAGTCTGTACTGTAAAAATAATCCATTTAGGCTTTATGTTAGATTTCTTAATTTCTTCTCAAATTCTAATTTAATTTAGGGTTTTTATTATCTATATTTCTGATGATAAATTATTGGCAATTGTTGATTTTATCCATAATCTATTGAATTATATGCGTTTGTTGCTTATTGACCGGTGTCTAGCAAGTGTACTAGATCGGCTAGTAATATAGGGAAATAAGATTATGACAAAAAATATCGAACCCAAGGGAAACTTGTGCTTGTATGTACTATTTCAATTTCAAAACCAATTTTGTGTGTAAAGAGAGAAAAGAAATCCCAAAGTTGTGATGATTTGAAAACTAAGTTAAAACAATTGAAAAGATTAAAGTAAATAAGAAATCTATTTAAAAGCAAGTAAATTGAATGAGATAAAAATCAATGATAAAAACAACTTTCACTAAAGGACTATCCACCTTAACAAGTCTTGCTTCGACTTAATTAAACAAAAACATACAAGTGATCATGGAAAATTCAGTTTAGTAAACCCAAATAACTTTGTTCAAGATTATTATTCCAAGTATTAAAACTCTCTTATTCAGAACAATTCAATACTTAGCATAAAGAACTGAATTAAGTCTCCTAGATGTCTATTAAAACCTTTCTCAAGAGAATTAACTTTCACCTATTCTTGGTTACCCTTTTCTTAATCTTAACTTACTCAAATTAACACACAATTATAGCTTATTCAGATTATAACCATGTATTAATCCAACTAAATTAACCTAAGAGCATGCAAATCATTAATCAACTTAAACCAATTAATTAACCAACTCTTAATCAAGTTAATAATCAATTTAAAATTGAGAAAAGGCAAGACTATGTTTAAAAACCAAGAAATAATCAACTTGTATTAAAATTTAAGAACAAACTTAAGTCATGTCAATAAAAGTCAAGGATTCAAGTATCCTTTAGCAAAAGTAAAGAAAACTACTCACTAGACATTCTTAAAAACTAAAAACAATGCTTTGGAAAAAACTGTAAAAACAACGAATGTAAAAACTAACTAAGAAAGCTTAATTCTAAAAACTGATTTAAAAGCTTGAATATGATGATTGATGATTTCCGATCCCTTCTTCTGTGTTTTGGACTCTATTTATAGGCAAGAGTAGATGTGGATTCCTTCTTAAACTCTTAGAACCAAAAAGGAAGTAATTTATACTTAAAATAGGAAGTTCGTAAATCCTTCGCATCATGGGAGAGTTGGATCACGTGGCCACGCCTCACTATGCTTCTTCCTCACGTGGGCACGTCCCTTGTTCCTCTTCTTCCACACGTGGCCACGTGTGGATTATCTCTTCCTCACACGTGGTCACATGTTCCACTTGTTTTCTTCAATTTCCCTTTCACGTGGCCATGGCTTCTTTACACTTTATTTCTTCATTTTACTTCACATGGCCACGGCTTCTCAAGCTTTGTTCTTCACGTGGCCACGTGTGAAGCTCTTCAATAATTCACGTGGTCACGTCTCAGGGCTCTAGACTGGACGTCAACTTTTCTTGCATCAATTTTTTATAGTTGCACTTTTGGCCCTAAACTTTGCCCTTTTTACACTTTAAGCCCTTTTATGTCAAATTAAACCTGAAAATCAACCAAAACACAGAATTAACCTAAAAATCATAAATATTACAAATTAACTCTAAATTGACCTAAATAAAACCAAAACAACTAAATAATTTAACTAAAAACATATTAAAATCTATACATATTTCACACTTATCAAATACCCCATACTTAAACCTTGCTTGCCCTCAAGTAAATTAGAACAAACCCACCTTCAAAACCATCAAACTTGAACAAAGCCATGCAATTTCAAAACCAAGCTTAGCATTTTAACAAAAGCACTCAACATAAACTCTAAATAGATTAACTTCAACAAGAGAATATAAACTAGTTTCCTTGAGTGTGTGCAAGACCAAATCATTTCAAGCAATTTAAAAACCAAAATATCAACACAACTAGGTAATGAAGTATAGAATATATGAATGCATAAGCATACAATCGGTTTCGTGCTTGAAACTCTAGAAACACAATAGGCCTCTCCTTTAGCACCGAAACCGGAAGGTCATCTCCGCTAAACAACTCAAAACAAACTTAAAATCACATAGGTCTTATAAAGGGTGTAATGGGGCTAAGGGTATGTTTATCAAAGAATGGATAAAAGATGATCAAAATGAATATAGCCACTCTAAGACCAAATAAATTACAAAAAACCCCAATAACTTAAGCAATACAAATTCAGCTTATCCTTGCCTTGATTCCAAATTTTTCTTTATGCTCTTTCACCAAGAAGTCAATATTTTTCTATTTCTCCTTATACTACCCCATACTTATCTTTTTTTTCATATTTGCTAGTTTTTTTCTTTTCTTTTTTTTTTATTTTTTTATTTGAACTAGCATTCACAAGCTAACATCAAGATAATACAAGGTCTATTTTCATTTGACTTCATCCATAACTTTGAAACTTTCTCACTACACCCAACAAAACTTAATTCTTTTCATGTATCCATCTAACCCTAAAGTGGGTAATTTCATAAGGTGAGATAAAAGCTTTTTAGGTTATATGGTTAAAACTTTAGGTGTAACAAAGAAATATAAATGGTACGCATTAAGCATACCCTTATAAGCTCAAAATGGTTAATCAAAGGATAATTGTATCAAGGTAGGACACAAGTCTTTTTAAAAGAGTTTATCAAGAAAATTGTTGCCTAGATCATTTTCTAAGATGCTTGAGTTGTTCATATGTTTTGAAGGGTGATGAGGAAGGTTCTAGTGCTCTAAATTTCCTTACTTCACTACTTCATTGCATTGAGTTTTTTCTAAGTTAAAAATTGGTCTAAGTGCTTTTAAGAATTTAGAAACTAATAAATATTTATCAAGTTGAAGATTAATCCATCCAAAGGCATATTAAACAACATAAATGTTCTCTTGCTAAGCAAAGGTCCAAAACATGCATACTCCATATCCATGTTCAAAGTGTTTAAATTTTTGAAGTCAACTAGGGCAAACTAAGTTCTCATGAAAACTAAGTGAAAAGGTGAACTACATAAGTCGTTAATACGTTTTACAAACTCAAACAAACACAAACACAATAAAAGAAAACAAAACAAAACATTAAACACAAAATAACAGAATTTTGATTCATGAAAAAGAAAAATAAAGCTGAAGAAAAACTTCCTGAAAGGAGGCTACCCCCTCCTCAAAACATTGTTGTCTACAGCAAATGATCTATGGTGACGGTGGTGGTGGAGGAAACCGCTGCCAAAAGTGATGAATAAAATGCTCAACTCTCCGATTTCCTTCCATGACTGTATCACGAAGTATGTCTAATCTTCCTTGTATTTGATCGAGTCTCATTTGTTGAGCATCCATCCTTCCACTTAGTTGATTGAATGGGGCTTCCCATTCCGGTGTTGTAGGCTCATTAATTGGGGAAAGTACAGCCGTGGCAATATGCTCCTCATTCGATTCCTCTTGTTGCTCTTCTTGCTGCTCAAATCGAATATTGTTCTCTCTTAAATACTCCTCCCGAGTTGCCCAATGACCACGAGGCTTAGGTATCTTTATCCTTTTCAATATTCTATTATCAATGCATGGCAAATCTCCTGGAAGTGGCTCGCCATAAACCGGATGATTAACTGCACCTGCCAAAACTGTAGGTATCCATCCAATAGAGATATTATCATTGTTACCTGGCATTTTCTGGAAATCCTTAATTCGACTAGCTATAATTGCAATGCCATCCATCATACATTTTAAAACCATTGCTTTAGAGACACTAATAGTACTGGCATTCTTCAAATTGTTATACATAGTTTTTGCCAAAAACCGATGAATTATTCTCAAAGCATGAGTTCTTAGAGCATGTACCTTGCATTGTCCTCCTACCCAAGGTTCATTCAATTTAATATCTTTAATTCTCCGCAGGTGAAGCATCTTCCAATTCCCAGGGAGCAGTTGGCACAAAACCTAACATTTCAGAAAACTGAGTGAAAGTTAGAGAATAACCTTTCTTACCGAATTTAAAACCCACTGTTCCATCCTCAGCATCTCGCCTGAAATAACATTCAAAGGAATAAAGAAAATCTCTAGCCATATCCGGGTACACCTTTGGTTTCTTTTTTATAAATTCCCCCCAGCCAATATTTTGAATCAACGGTTCGATCTCATAATCCCATAAATTTCCTGCTGGGATATTGAGGAACAAATGGCTTAAGTAGGCTGGCTGGACATAATTGCACTTGTTGAAATAATCAAATTTGTTAATCTTCGCCTTGTCTACATATGATGGAATTCGTACCCCGGAAGAACTTGCCACATCCGGATACTTAGTCCTTCGAGGTGCCACTACAAAGAAAGAAAAACATAATGTAAGTTTTTACAACCCAAAACCGACTAAATTGTAAACATAGGGAGCATGGATTAAATGAATTAAACTACTCTTTGATGTAATGAGCAATGTAGATAGCATGTGTGGGGATCAAAATGATAGGCATAAAAGATGTTCAAAAATTGGAGCACAAAACAAACTATGTTAAACATAATGCCTATCATGCATGAATAATACTATGACACAATCTTTGATGAAGTGAATTACATCATAATGCATCCATGCACATCATAAACATGCTACCCAAGCGTGAAAGTTCAATATTTCTAAAGCAAAAACTCATTGAGGTATTTTATCAAGCATGTTATGAGCATACATTTAAGCATTAATTTACAAAGCATAACAAAGATTGTTTACTACCTATTGACATGCCAAACATCTATATCATGCATATAATACTCATATTTATCCAAAGAATCAAAAAGAATTAACATGCAATCCAAAATTGTTAAGTACAAAATAACCTAAAAACTTAACATTTATGAAAAATTAGCATAAATTACAATCCATGGATGTTAAGCCAACAAATTAAAGAGTAATGGGAGTAAATACTTACTTGCTAGTGAGATTTCACCAAAATTGCAGCACAAATTTGAGGTGGTGTGTGTTAGTAGTGAAAAACCTAAAATAATGAAGAAAATGTGGAGAAAGAAGAAATTATGTGTAGGAGAGAGTGGAAGATGAAAGAGAAGGCAAATGGAGATGGTGATGAGTGGTGATGATTGAAAATCCCGTGGTCACGGGTTGATTGTGTGATGGTGAGGCGTGGGCACGGAAAGAACGAAATGCAAAATGAAAATGAAGAGAAGAAGTGAAGAAAGCGTGAACTTTTATAAAGGAGGGGAACTTGGGACATGGCCACGTGAATCTTAGTGAAGATATACACGTGGTCACGTGTGGGAACGTAAAATGGGCAGTGAACTTTGGCGTGGCCACATGAATTTTCATGAGGAAAGACCCGTGGTCACGTGTGTGCAAAAGAAGTGTGATAAGTGAATTATGTGTGGCCACGTGAGTTTTCATGAGGAAAGACCCGTGGTCACGTGTAAAGATGCAATTGTTACAGAGGACTTGGGCATGGACACGTGAAATTCCATGAAGAAAGACCCGTGGTCACGTGTATTTTGTGAACTCACCATTATAGGAACCCGTGGCCACGTGATGGCAAAGGGAAAGCCACACGTGGTCATGTGTATGTAATGTTCTTTGCCTAACTTCTTCGATACACACTCATTCACTTGATTTTTAAATGCACATATCTCCAATTAAAACCTTGATTTACTTACTCTTTTCATGAATTAAAACACTTAAACACACAAGCATGCATAAATCAAAACACTTAAACACACAAACATGCATAAATCAAAACACTTAAACACACAAACATGCAGAAAACACAAATATTGACTGAAAATAAAACAAAGATAGAATTCTGAGTTTTTGGAGTCTCCAGCTAGACTCTCCAAACCGATTTTTAAGTATCTTTAAGAACCATGGTTGCTTCAGCAACCTCTTGTTGTCCGATTTGGTATGGTTTAAGTCGGTGTCCATTGACTGTAAATTCACGTCTATCTTTTAAGCTTTTGATCGTCACTACACCAAGATTATTGCTTGTCATCACTTGATATGGTCCAAGCCACTTTGATTTCAACTTTCCTGGAAACAAATGAAGACGACTATTATAAAGAAGCACTAACATTCCCGGGAAAAAATCTTTTACCCTTAGATGCTTGTCATGCCATCATTTGGTCTTTTCTTTATAAAGTGCAGCATTTGTATATGACCATTATCGAATTTCATCAAGTTCATTGAGCTGCAATTTTCTTTTTTCTCCTGCATTTCTCAAATCAAAGTTAAGAAATTTAGTACCCCAATATGCTTTATGTTCTATTTCGACCGGAAGGTGACATGCTTTTCCAAAAACAATCCTAAATGGAGACATACCTATAGGAGTTTTAAATGCGGTTCGATAAGCCCATAAGGCCTCATCTAACCTAAAAGACCAATCTTTTCTAGAGTTATTTACTGTTTTCTCTAAGATTGACTTTAACTCCCTATTAGATACTTCCACTTGGCCATTGGCTTGAGGGTGGTATGGGGTTGTGATTTTGTGCTTAACACCAAATTTCTTAAGTAAGGTCTTAAATTGATGGTTGACAAAGTGTTTGCCTCCATCACTTATAATAGCTCTAGGTGCTCCGAATCTAGTGAAAATATTCTTCCGAATGAATTCCAGCACAATTTTTGCATTACAAGTCCTAGTAGCTATTGCCTCTACCCATTTACTCACATAATCCACAGCTACCAATATATATTCAAACCCAAATGAATTTGGAAAAGGTCCCATAAAATCAATGCCCCAAACATCAAATATTTCCACTTCAAGCACATTGTTCATAGGCATCTCATCTCTTTTGGATATATTTCCTACTCGTTGGCATTTATCACAAGTAGATATAAAAGATCTTACATTTTCAAATAAAGTAGGCAAAAAAAAACCTGATTGGAGTATCTTTTGAACTGTTCTATTTGGTCCGTGATGACCTCCAACTTCACCTCCATGACATTGGTTCATGATCGCTTCTTGCTCCGACTCCGGTACGCATCTTCTTAGTATTTGATCCGGGCATATCTTGATGAGGTATGGATCGTCCCAAAGGTAATGCTTGGCATCCGCTATGAGCTTTTTCTTTTGTTGCCAAGTAAATTCCTTAGGAAGATAGCCACCTGTAAGAAAATTAGCTATATTAGCATACCATGGAACTGAATTCTCATAAGTGTAACAAGCATAAATAAATTCATCGAGAAATAAGTCAGAAATTTCTCCCTTTTCGATACTAGCATGATCCAATCTAGATAGATGGTCAGCCACAAAATTTTATGCTTCCTTCTTATCTTTGATTTCAATATCAAATTCTTGAAGTAGTAACACCCATTAGATAAGTCTTGGCTTAGAATCCTTCTTTACAAAAAGATGTCTTAATACGGCATGATCCGACCACATTGTAATTTTGGATCCTAAGAGGTAAGACCTAAATTTCTCAAATGAGAAGACTATTGCTAAGAGTTCCTTCTCCGTAGTGGTGTAATTCACTTGGGCTCCGGTGAGTGTATGACTTGCATAGTAGATGGTGTAGAAAATCTTTTCCTTTTGTTGTCCTAAGACTGCTCTAACTGCATAATCACTTGCATCACACATGATTTCAAATGGTAAGCTCCAATCGGGTGAGGCAATGATCGGTGCACTAACTAACTTTTGCTTCAATAGGTTAAAAGCCTGCAAACACTCAACATTAAAATCAAATGCAACATCTTTAAGCAATAAATTAGAGAGTGGTTTGGCAATTTTAGAGAAATCTTTAATAAACCGACGATAGAACCCGGCATGACCAAGGAAACTCCTAATGCCCTTTATACTAGTTGGTGGAGGCAATCTTTCTATCACATCAACTTTTGCTTTGTCAACCTCAATGCCTTTTTCAGAAATTTTATGCCCTAACACAATGCCTTCTCTAACCATGAAATGACATTTTTCCTAATTAAGCACCAAATTTGTTTCTTGACACCCTTTTAAAACCAATGCTAGATTATGCAAACAAGATTCAAAATCATGACCATAAATAGTGAAATCATCCATGAAAACTTCTATAAATTTTTCAATAAAGTCATGAAATATGGCCATCATGCATCGTTGAAATGTAGCAGGTGCATTACAAAGACCAAAAGGCATTCTCCGATATGCAAATGTTCCATATGGACATGTGAATGTGGTCTTTTCTTGGTCTTCCGGGGCTATAGGTATTTGTATATACCCCGAATAGCCATCTAAGAAGCAATAAAATTTGTTTCCTGCTAATCTCTCTAACATTTGGTCAATAAAAGGCAATGGAAAGTGATCTTTTCTAGTGGCATTGTTTAACCTTCTATAGTCAATACATACCCTCCATCCCGTTACTGTGCGTGTAGGAATTAATTCATTATTCTCATTTATCACTATAGTCATTCCCCCCTTTTTAGGTACACATTGAACGGGACTTACCCAATTACTATCGGAGATAGGGTATATAATACCTGCATCAAGTAGTTTCAAAACCTCCTTTTTCACTACCTCTTGCGTAGTTGGGTTGAGCCTTCTTTGAGGTTGCACCACCGGCTTAAAGTTGTCTTCCATTGGTATTTGGTGTATACAATAGCTTGGGCTAATCCCTTTTAAGTCGGATGTCGCCCAACCTATTGCTCCTTTATGCTTTTTGAGTACTCCAATGAGCATTTCTTCTTCCAAATCTATCAATAAAGATGAAATAATTACTGGATTAGCATTATCACTTAAAAATACATATTTCAAATGAGATGGAAGTGTTTTAAGTTCAGAATCTCCCTTAGGAGGGGATGGTTCATCCTCCATTTCACTATCTTCACTATGCTCTTTTTCCAGAATTTGTATCAACTTTTTATCCTTTGTATCTAACTCTTCCTTTTCCCTTGGATGCATTAAGCAACTTTGAAGCTCATCTTGCTTTGTGTTGGCACATTCTTGAGAATGATTTCCTCTTGCTTTGTGTTGGCACATTCTTGAACCTCATCAACAAAATAAATGGATTCTTCAAAATCATATGAGGGGTGTTTTAAAATTTTATTAACATTAAAAACCATTTTCTCCTCGTTAAATCTTAAAGTAATAGTTTGTCCATGAACATCTATTAAAGCTCTTGTTGTGTTCAAGAATAGCCTCCCCACAATTAACGACACCTTTCTATCTTCTTCCATGTCCATAACCATAAAATCCACCGAAAATATGAAATTTCCTACTTTTACCAATAGGTCCTCGATGATTCCTTTTGGCCTTTTTACCAATCTATCTGCCAATTGAAGCGTCATTCGGGTTTCTTTTAAATCGCCTAGATTCAATTTCCTGCAAATCGAATAAGGCATCAAATTAATGCTTGCACCCAAATCACATAAAAGCATTGCCAACAAAATTACTTCCTAACTCACAAGGTAAGGTAAAACTACCTGGATCTTCTAATTTTTTAGGGATTTTATTGGTTAATATAGCACTACAATTACCGGACAATTGAACCATTCCTATGCCTTCTAGCTTTTTTTTTATTAGAGCATAATTCTTTCATAAATTTAGCATATTTAGGCATGTGTAATAAAGCTTCAGCAAATGGTAAGTTTATATGTAGCTTCTTAAACATGTCCAAAAATCTACTTAATTGTTCATTTTGTTTCTCTTTTCTAGCTAGAACTGGAAATGGCAATTGAGATTCATCAAGAACAGTGGATACAAGCTTTTCTTTACCTTTACCCTTCTCAATTGTAGGAGGTGCTTTTTCATTTTTTTCAGAATTAGAAACACTTACCTCCGTTGTCGGTTCCACCTTTTTAGAAGAATTCTTACCAAGTTCAGTCTTCTCTAACTCTTTCCCACTCTTTAAAGTGATTGCTTTGGCTTCCTCCTTTGGGTTTCGGTCTACATTAGATAGAAATGTCCCTTGAGCCCGGTTGGATAAAGAACTAGCAAGTTGCCCCATTTGGTTTTCTAGGTTCCTAATGGATGCCTCTTGGTTTCTCATCCAAATATCTTGCGATTTCCATCTAACATCTTGACTAGCTAAAATGGAGTTTTGGGAAGCCATGAAATTTGCAATGATTTCCTCAATATTAGATTTCTTTTCTTGAGGAGGGGGAGGTTGAGGTTTTTGAAAACCGGGTGGTTGGTGGTATGCTTGTGAAGGATATTGATTTGGATAATGAGGTGGAGCTTGGTTTTGGTATGGATGTTGATTATTGGAAGCTTGATTGGGGTTGAATTGGGGTCTAGGATTGGGGTTAGAAGAATAACCTTGATTACCTTCCCTCCATGAAAAATTTGGATGGCTTCTCCATCCCACATTGTAAGTATTGCTATATGGATTCAAGGCATTGACTTCTTCTACTATACTTTCAGTATTCTTCATTTCCATAGATCTTGGAATTGCTGCATAAGAATCAACTCCATTAGATAACATAGAGACATTTTTAGCTTTAAGCTCATTTATTTATTTTGAATATTTCTTTTTCATTAATTCTAATTGAGCTTTCAACATAGCTACTTCATCAATATTATGAACTCCCTGTTTCTTTTGAGTTGCTCTAGAGCTTGCCCATTGAGCATCATTGGTGGCCATCTCATCTAGGAGTAAAAATGCATCTTCGGGAATTTGATTCATGAAGCTTCCATTTGAAGCTGCATCTAATAAAGATCTTGTTGATGGATGAGCACCTGTATAGAAAATATGCATTAGTTGAAAAATAGGCACTTCATGATGAGGGCAACTTTTTAAGAGTCTCCTAAATCTTTTCCAAGCTTCATGGAATGGTTCCTCATAAAACTGCTGAAAATCACTAATTTGTTTCCTAATAAGGGCGGTCTTCGTAGGTGGGAAGAATTTGCACAGAAATTTCTCTTGCATTTGTTGCCAAGAATGGATGGATTGATTTGGTAGCATTTGAAGCCAATCCCTAGCTTTTCCTATGAGGGTAAATGGGAAGAGTTTCAACCTAATTGCATCAGTCGATACATTAGGAATTTGCACAGTGTCACTCACTTCTAAGAACATATCTAAGTGTTGTGCGGGATCCTCTATGTCTGAACTCGAGAATTGGTTTCTTTGTACCATAGTTATGGTAGCGGGTTTAATCTCAAAGGGTTGGTGGTGAGGAATCCTAATAGTTCTATGCTCTTCATTCCACCTAGGGATAGCATAATCCCTAATGGTTCTAGGTCTATACCCATTCCCGGGAGCTTGGTGGGGTATATGTTGCTCTTCGATCCTAGGTGGTGGATCATTCATAGGTTGCTCAATTTCTGGATCGTTCATGTTGTCTCTCAATCTTCTAATCCTATGGAATGTTTTCTCAATTTTAGGGTCTAATGGTAAGATGGGGTTGTCTCTCACCATAAACCACTAGTCACTTAAAAAGAAAATCAGAAATCAGATGGAGAAGAGAAGAAGACACATAAAAATTACTTTAAAATCAAAATAAATAAACAAACGCCAATGTATCCCCGACAACGGCGCCAAAAACTTGACCAGTGTCTAGCAAGTGTACTAGATCGGCTAGTAATATAGGAAAATAAGATTATGACCCAAAATATCAAACCCAAGGGAAACTTGTGCTTGTGTGTGCTATTTCAATTTCAAAACCAATTTTGTGTGTAAAGAGAGAAAAGAAATCCCAAAGTTATGATGATTTGAAAACTAAGTTAAAACAATTGAAAAGATTAAAGTAAATAAGAAATCTATTTAAAAGCAAGTAAATTGAATGAGATAAAAATCAATGATAAAAACAACTTTCACTAAAGGACTATCCACCTTAACAAGTATTGCTATGACTTAATTAAACAAAAACATACAAGTGATCATGGAAAATTCAGTTTAGTAAACCCAAATAACTTTGTTCAAGATTATTATTCCAAGTATTAAAACTCTCTTATTCAGAACAATTCAATACTTAGCATAAAGAACTGAATTAAGTCTCCTAGATGTCTATTAAAACCTTTCTCAAGAGAATTAACTTTCACCTATTCTTGGTTACCCTTTTCTTAATCTTAACTTACTCAAATTAACACACAATTATAGCTTATTCAGATTATAACCATGTATTAATCCAACTAAATTAACCTAAGAGCATACAAATCATTAATCAAGTTAAACCAATTAATTAACCAACTCTTAATCAAGTTAATAATCAATTTAAAATTGAGAAAAGACAAGACTATGTTTAAAAACCAAGAAATAATCAACTTGTATTAAAATTTAAGAACAAACTCAAGTCATGTCAATAAAAGTCAAGGATTCAAGTATCCTTTAGCAAAAGTAAAGAAAACTACTCACTAGACATTCTTAAAAACTAAAAACAATGCTTTGGAAAAAACTGTAAAAACAACGAATGTAAAAACTAACTAAGAAAGCTTAATTCTAAAAACTGATTTAAAAGCTTGAATATGATGATTGATGATTTCCGATCCCTTTTTCTATGTTTTGGACTTTATTTATAGGCAAGAGTAGATGTGGATTCCTTCTTAAACTCTTAGAACCAAAAAGGAAGTAATTTCTGCTTAAAATAGGAAGTTCGTAAATCCTTCGCATCATGGGAGAGTTGGATCACGTGGCCACGCCTCACTATGACTTCTTCCTCATGTGGGCACGTCCCTTGTTCCTCTTCTTCCACACGTGGCCACGTGTGGATTATCTCTTCCTCACACGTGGTCACGTGTTCCACTTGTTTTCTTCAATTTCCCTTTCACGTGGCCATGGCTTCTTTACACTTTATTTCTTCATTTTAATTCACATGGCCACGGCTTCTCAAGCTTTTTTCTTCACGTGGCCACGTGTGAAGCTCTTTAATAATTCACGTGGTCACATCTCAGGGCTCTGGACTGGACGTCAACTTTTCTTGCATCAATTTTTCATAGTTGCACTTTTGGCCCTAAACTTTGCCCTTTTTAGACTTTAAGCCCTTTTATGTCAAATTAAAACTGAAAATCAACCAAAACACAGAATTAACCTAAAAATCATAAATATTACAAATTAACTCTAAATTAACCTAAATAAAACCAAAACAACTAAATAATTTAACTAAAAACATATTAAAATCTATACATATTTCACACTTATCACTTATTTACATATGTTTGGTGGTTTGGTTACCTTTTTTTGTGCTTTAATTTGTATGAACAACCAGTGTGTCATATGTTATTTTCATACATTGATCTAATTAAATCAAGGAAGCTATATGTATTCTTGCTACACATTCACCTAATTTAATGTGAGATATGGCTTTTCTTTTCCATGCAAATATAGACTTAATTTTAATGACTTGCTCTCCTAGTAAGCACAACAACGTTTAATCACATTTGTCACTTTTAATCACACTTGCCTTTATTGTTTCATATCTTAGGTAGAGATTTTTTTTCTACACTCTGTTCTTGGGTTTGTCAGTATGTATCTGTTCTTTGAGTTGCTATCTTGCGTCCTGTTGTTTGAAATAAAATTATGCAGCTTATAAAAAAAACAAAATTGACTTTTGGTTACTTTTTCGTTGCTAAAATTAGCAACATAATATACTTTTCGGTTGCTAAAATTAGCAACAAAATTTTTTCCCATTGCTAAAAAAATCAATTCCGTTGCTAAAAATTACCAATTCATCGAAAATGAGTTGGTTAAATTTAGCAACGGAATTCATTTTTCGTTGCTAAATTTAGCAACGAAAATGAAATTCTATTGCTAAAAAATAGCAACTGCCGGATTAGCAACGAAAATTTTTGTTGCTAATTTTCGTTACTATTTTGTATTAGCAACGGAAAATATCAATTTTCCGTTGCTAAATTGAATTTTTCTTGTAGTGTCTTGTATAACAACTTTGGCTTCCACAAATGCCACACAAAAAGAGAAGATAATTTGCTTTTTGATGTCCCAAGACATAATTGTGTTATTAAACACCCTTTCATTCTATCATTTCCAGATGTACCAACAACTAAACCCAAATAAGAACTTCCAACAAATCCCTCTCAACATTGTATTATTCTCCAGATTAACCTCAATCTAGCTTTTCAAGTTGAAAAAAAGTTATTTCTAGAGGAGTTCCCTGTTATAATATTGGCATTTGTGTTCCAGCTGTCTATTATTTTCAGTTTACTGCTAAATTAGTTTATTTTATTGTTTTTCAAAATAAATGACGTAGTCAAATTTAGTTTTTTGATTTTAGCAGGTTATTGTTGTTAGTGGCATATTATTTCTTCTTTTCAATTTATCCCACTTCATAAGCAGTAGCTATTTAGGAAGTTTGTTAATTTTTTTTGTATAAATTCTTTAATTACTTTGATTAATGAGAGAGCTAGAATTTTAACTCATTTTTTGATCTTCATTTCACTTCTTTGCCACTATATGTTCTATCAGTGGTATCGGAGCCCTAATTGATCTTATAGAACCAAAAATAAAATTTTTTAATCCACAAATGGCATCTCTCAACCTACCTTTAAACCCATTTATTACCTTCACTGGTCAAAATTATCATATTTGGTCAATGAAATGCAAGCCTTTTTGGAACCCTATGACCTTTGGAAAATCATGACTGAAGACAAACCAATATCTCCACTCTTAGCAAATCCTACCATAGCTTAAATCAAATCCAATAGTGAAGAAAAAGCTAAGAAATCTAAGGCCAATTCGCTGATTCAGAATTCTGTGGCAGACTTTGTATTCTACAGAATCATGGCTTGTAATACAGTAAAGGAGGCTTGGGACAAGTTGAAAGAAGAGTACCAAGGTAGCGATAGAACATGCCAAATGCAAGTGTTAAACCTAAAGAGAGAGTTTGAGTCTTTGAACATACAGGAGGATGAAACAATTGGTAATTACACTGATTGAATCTCTTTAATTGTTAACAATATTAGACTCCTTGGTGAGGAATTTGCAGATAAAAAAATTATGGAGAAAGTTCTTGTAACTCTACCTGAGAGGTTTGAATCCAAGATTTTCACTCTTAAAGAGTCCACAGACCTAAACCAAATCTCATTAGGGGAGCTAATTAGTGCACTTCAAGCACAAGAGCAAAGACAGACCTTACTATAGGAGAGGTTCACTGAAGGAGCTTTTCTGTGTAAAAATAATTTTTTGGTAAGAGATGCAGCAACAAGGGCAAATATGATTGTAGTAAAGATTAAAAATAGAAACCATTTTCTCCTTGCAAATATTGCAAAAAAATAACACATCTGGAAAAATATTATTGGTGGAGAGCTGATGTTGTATGTGGCAATTGTAAATAGATTAAGCACACATCCAAAGTGTGAAAATCTTAAAACAAAGTCTCTAAACCTGAACAAGCACAAATGGCTATAGATGCACAAGAGGAGTATTTCTTTGCCAAAGATGCACAGGAGGAGCATTTCTTTGTAGCCTCTTATCTCTCAACAAAAGACTCATCTGATGCTTGGCTTCTTAATAGTGGTTGTACACACCACCTATGCAATGACGCTGAGAGTTTCACATACCTTGATGATACTTATAACTCTAGAGTAAAAGTGGGAAATGAAGTTTTTTTATGGTAAAAAACAGAGTTCCAGTCGCTATTTCAACAAGTTTAGGTATCAAAATTATTCCTGGTGTTTTGTATATACCTAAAATCAACCAAAATTTGTTGAGTGTTGGACAGATGCTTAAAAAGAACTACCCACTGTCTTTTAAGGATCACAAATGCATTGTTTATGATCCCTCGGGAGTAGAATTATTTTATGTCAAGATGAACAAAAGAACTTTTACAATAGATTGGGAGAAAATAGCTCAACATGCCTATGTTAGTGTTTCACAAACATATAAAAATTTGTGGCATAAAAGACTTGGTCATTTTAATTGAAGAAGCATTAGAGAGATGAACAAGAAGGAATTGGTGGATGATATTACAATGAGGATCACACAAACCTTGAACGATGTTTATCAGAGGTGCAACTTGGTTATTGTTGAACCAACAAGCTATGTTGAAGCACAAGACTCTCAAGCATTGAGGAAAGCTATGCAAGTTGAAATGGATATGATTAACAAGATTGGAACCTAGAAACTTGTTGATAGGCCTATGAATCATAAAGTGATTGATGTAAAATAGGTCTTCACGATAAAACTCAATCCAGATGGCTCAGTTTGCAAACATAAAGATAGACTAGTGGTAAAGGGCTATGCACAACAATATGGTGTGGACTATCAAGAAACATTTGCTCCATTAGCAAGGTATGATACAATCAAACTTCTTCTTGCTTTTACAGCTCATAATTCATGGGAGATTCATCAGTTTGATCTCAAATTAGCATTTTTGAATGGTTTGCTTACTGAAGAGATCTATGTAGAGCAGCCTGATGGTTTCTCAATTCCTGGTCAAGAAGATCGAGTCTATCTCCTAAAGAAGGCCTTACATGGTCTAAAACAAACCCCAAGGGCTTGGTATGAAAGGATGGATAATCACTTTATCCAACTTGGTTTCAACAGAAGTTAGAGTGAAGCTATTTTGTATGCGAGAATTATAGGTGGTTATGTTGAAGACATGCTTGTGACACGAAGCAAAACTGAACTAATCCAAAAGTTCAAGGATGAAATGGAGAAAATTTTGAAATGACTAATCTTGGAGTCATGAAGTACTTTCTTGGCATGAAAGTGATGAAGTCCAGTGATAGAATTTTTATATGCCAGCAAAAAACATTTTTGACATACTAAACAGGTTCAAAATGCAAGATTGCAAACCCATGAGCACCCCAATGTCTAGCGGTTTGAAGCTTGGTAAAGATAAGGATTCCGAAAAAGTGGATGACAACATGTATAGGAGATTAATTGGCAGCCTTTTATACCTTACTGTAAGCAGACCTAACATTTTATTTGGTGTAAGTTTGCTTTCTAGATTTATGCATTCACCAAGAGAGACACACCTCAAAGCTACAAAAAGAGTGTTAAGGTATAAACACACTTAGGAATTTTTTTTTTCAAAATCAGCAACAAAGACTATGAAGTTAGGTGGCTATTCTAACAGTGACTGGGGTGGTTGCATTGATGATTTTAGAAGTACTTCAGGATATATTTTTTCTTTGGGGATAAGTTTTTTCAGCTGTAGCTCAAAGAAATAAGAAACTACAACTCAATCAATAGTAGTAGCAGAGTATATTGCTGCTGCCTCTGCTGTAAATTAGGCTCTTTGGTTGAGGAAGATGCTAAAAGATTTAGGGTGCGAACAAAATGAAGCTACCAGGATTATGTGTGACAACATTTCAACAATTTCAATATCAAAAAATCCAGTTTTCCATGGTCGAACTAAGCACATCAAGATCAAATTTCATTTTATTAGAGAAGTTCAACAGTCTAATGAGGTGTTGCTTGTTTACTGCTCATTTGCGGATCAATTTGCTAACATTTTTACAAAATCACTGCCAAAGGAAAAGTTTGAAGGTTTGAGATAAAGAATTGGTGTTTGTCACCAAAATCCCAAGGAGGAGTGTTAGAATATTGGCATTTTTGTTTCAGCTGTTTATTGTTTTCAGTTTATTGGTAAATTAGTTTATTTTACTAATTTTCATAATAAATAACTTAGTCAAATTTAGTTGTTTGATTTTAACAAGTTAGTATTTTTAGTGGCATATTATTTATTCTTTTCAATTTATCCTACTTCGTAAGTGGCAGCTTTGTAAGAAGTTTGTTATTTTTTTGTATAAATTATGTAGTTACTTTGATTAATGAGAGAGGTTGAATTTTAACTCATTTTTTGATCTTCATTTTACTTCTTTGCCACTATATGTTCTATCATTCCCCAACAAGTTCTGCCAGTAAATTCTCACAAAAATGTAGTCCCTTAAAAGATGAAGGATGGTTTTTGATTCAATGTTGCAAATGGGCAAATACTTTTATTTGATAGGTGTCTTTTATACCTTTCCTCCTTGGTCAATATCTTATTCCACAACAGTAACCACAAGTAATTTTTGACTCATTAGGGTCCTTGCCACTCCCAACACAAATGCCACTTAATCTCATCCTTTACTTATGTCACATGGAAAAGAACATTATAAGCAGACTCTAAAGAAAATGAACCTAATGACGAAGGCAACTATATAAGAGAGTCAGCTCCTTATCCTTCATTAGGAGGGACAGATAGGTTAATTAAAGAAATTAATTGGTCATTCAAATAACTATCCAAAAGCTATTTGTTCCACCCTTTTATATTTTTGAAAAAATCAATAACAGGTTTGTTAACCATTGCACGCCACTCATTGCTATTCCTGCATTCTAAAGGGATATGCAGATATAAAGGACCAACTTCTGACCAATTATCAATCCAAAAAGATGCTGACTTTCCATCATTAATAGACCGGCATGTATTAGCACAAAACATAAGCCATAATCAAGCGATATTGTGCCGAAGGGAAGAACCAAACCAAAAGGGAGACTATCAGGCCAATACTAATTCAAAATTTTAAACTTGGCTTATGTACCTTCACCCACAATGCCTCCTTGTTAGAAACCATTCTCCAATAAATTAAAAGGAAAGCATCATTACTCTATTTCAACCGTTTAATCCTTGCTTCACTTACCTCTACCTGTTTACAAAACTACTCCCAATTATTTAAATGTAACTTCTTATTGTCCTTAGAAGAGCCCCAAAAAAATCTCTGCATATTTTTTCCAGACGGTCACATATAGAAACATAAAGCAATATTATTTTAATAACATATACAGGAATGGATAAGAGAACCAATTTCACTAGAGTTATATAACCCACCATCGAAAGAGAATTTGCTTTCTAACTAGTTAATTTTTTTCAAACCTTATCAACGAGGTACCTATACATTCTTTGACTAACCCTACCATAAATGACTGGCATCCCCAAATAATGGCCAATATCCTCTGTCCGATGAAAGCCAAAATAATTCTTAAGCTCTATTGCTAACTCGCTACTAACATTCTTAGATACACAAAAAGCTAACTTATTCTTATTAAAAATCTAACCCGAATAAGCATAGAAATCATCTAACACCCCGCAAATCATCTCCATTTGATTGATAAAAGCTTCGGCAAACAAAATAAGATCATCGATAAAAAATAGGTGGGATAAAAGGGGTCCACCTTTGCTAAGATGAATAGGCTTCCAAATACCATCTTAAACTGCTTTATTAATACCCTGAGATAATCTTTCCATATACAAAACAAAGATATAAGGTGAAAGTGAATCTCCTTGAAGGACACCACAGGACGAAAAAAATTTCTAGTAAGTTTCCCATTTCATATGATATGAGAACTACTATTTTTTTTAATAAGAGAACAACATGTTACATAAACCATGAGGGAAACTTGCATCTAAAAGAATGTCAAGAATAAAATCCCAACATAGCCTATCATAAGCTTTCTTTAGATCGACTTTAATCATAACCCATCCTTTTTTCACCCTTCTTGACATGCATAGAGTGGGCCACTTATTGGACAATAAGAATATTTTTAGTAATTTGTCTTCCAAGAATAAAGCTCGACTGATGATAACCCACAAAAGCATTTAAGCAAGGCTTAATGCGATTAGTAACTACCTTCATAAGGACTTTGTACACAATAGGTAAAATGCTAATGGGTCTTAGGTTTTTAACATACTTTGGCTTGTCTATTTTAGGGATAAGGCAAATAATTGCCGTACATAAATAAAGGTCAACCACTTCTCCTCTTGCCATATTAACAAAGTCGAAAAGAGATCTTTTAACAGTATCTTAGTACTTATTAAAAAATAAAGGATTAAGCCATTTAGTGGCTTCATACTGAACAAAGTTTCATGGATTGTTGGCATACTGAGAGGGCTCACCAAAATGTTTTCCATGCTTGTTGTCAATGCAGGGAATTCACCACGTATAGGGAATAAGGGAGCTACTGCTTGTTCTTCAATATATAAGCTACCAAAAAATTCCACCATGTGATTTTTAAGCACATCCTAATCAAAATTCCACTCCTTATTTGAAAGCACCAGGCTATGAATAAAGTTCTTTTGCCTTTGAGTCTTCACCTTATTATGAAAGAAAAAGGTGTTTTTATCCCCTACTAGCAACCATTCTACTTTGGCTTTTTATTTCTAGTAGATTTCTGATACAAACTAAACGACATAGCTTTGGAATGACCAGCTGGAGCCACAAAATACTGCGTATCAGTAGAGTTAGTTAGAATATTTCTGTTATTCTTGTTATTTGTTGTTATTGTTGTTTTTCTTTCCCTAACGAAAGGGAATAGGAGGGTTTATGCATGAGGCCACTGCGGGTTTTAAGGGTGTGCCAAGAGTATGTTCAAATAGTTTTTTCAATTAATGAAATATCTCTCAGCTATTCTCATCTTTCTTCTATGATAATTCTCTATGTTCTTTCCTTCTTGGTTCAGTTCATAACATTTGGTATTAGAGCAGTGATCCTCTGACCATGGTGGAGGGCACCAGAACTCAGGAACTTAGGCGTGAACTTGCATAGATGGTACAAGAATATGAAAAACAACAGTAGTAGTTATTGAAGAAATCTATGAAGGAGATAAAGAATTTGATTAGGGGTTTAAGTATTCAACACACTGAGGTATTGGCTAAGAACAAAGTCATAGAAACCATTGATGAGGAACCCTCAAGAAGATATGCAGAGAGCAGACATCTGTAGGGAAGAACTACTAAGCTGGAATTTCCTAGATTTAATAGTGAGGAGCTTAGTAATTGGCTTCTTCGGGCAGAATATTTCTTTGAAGTAGACGACACCTATAAAGACAATTGGGTGAAGATTGTAGCACTTCATTTGGATGGGAAGGCCATTCAATGGCATCAAGGCTAAAGAGGGAGCACCAGTATTATAGGAGGAATATGTGAAGGCTTTGAGTTCTAAATTTGGAGCACACGCCTACGATGACCTTTTAGCAGATCTTAGGAACTTGAGGTAGTAAGTTCTCTGCAAGACTATCTTGATGCATTTAATGAAAAAATATCCCAGGGTTGAGATTAGAGAAGATCAAGCCATTAGTTTCTTCTTATCTGGACTGCCTGATGAATTAGGAAATGTTGTGAAAATGTTTAAACCCAAGACCCCAACTGAAGCTTATTCCCTAGCCAAATTATAAGAGCTCACAGTAGCTGTTATCAAAGGCCAACCCAAACCAAACACCAAAACATCAGGCCCGCCCAATTTACTGCCCAATTCATACAAAAACCCTTTTGTTCACTCCAGCCAAACTCCTTACACACCAACTTATTAGAAGACCCAAAATCAAACAGGCCTTTTATCCACACCTAACATTCCTAGGTTGCCTTGGCACCCTACAAAGAACCCTAAAAACATGACCAATAAGGAGTTCGATGAGAAATGAGCTAAGGGCCTCTGCTTTTGGTGTAATGAAAAATTTGCTCTTGGCCATCGATGTAAATCCAGGCAAGTATTTGTACTACAATTGCATGTAGACATTAGGGACAGGCAAGAAGAAGAGAAGGTGGGGGAAGACAATATTGCAATTGATGAATACAATTTAATGCAGCTATCATTACATGCATTGCACGGGTCCATGGGATCCAAAACCATGAGGTTGGTAGGGGCGCACAAGAACAAGAAATTGTTCATCCTTGTTAACTCAAGAAGCACCCATAACTTCTTGAGTGAGAAAACTTCTAGAAGGTTGAATTGTAAGCTGCAGCCAGTAGATGTTGTAAAGGTTACAGTGGCCAACGGACAAAACTTGCAATGTCTTTCAATTTGCTTGGCCTTTGAATGGAGAGTACAAGGCCAATCTTTTTTAACTGATGTCTATACCCTACCTCTCACCAACTATGACTTGATTTTGGATACGCAATGGCTGGCCACCTTATGAGACATTCTATGGAACTTTCGTGAACTAAGAATGACCTTTTGGGTTAATGAGCAAAAGTATGTCCTACGTGGAGAAAAAATAGAGGGTTGATAGCTATTGATGAAGGCCAACTTAGTAAATTGTTAACCAAAACCCATAGCTTCAGTTTAATTACTTATACAGGTCTATGAGCACTTAATTACGGCATTGTATGAGTTGCAAGTTACGGATACAGGAGGGGAATTGAACCAGTTAACTGAGTTGCTTGAGTAGTACAAATTTCTTTTTAAAGAACCAAAAGGTCTCCCACCTCCAAGGACTCATGATCATCAAATTGTCTTAAAGGAAGGGGTTCAACCTGTTAACATTCGACCATATAGACATGGGGCCTTACAAAAAGATGTTGTGGAGAGAATGACTACGGAGATGTTGGAAACTGAAGTGATACGAACCAGCACCAGTCCCTATTCCAGTCTTGTGGTGTTAGTGAAGAAGAAGGATGGAAACTAGTGCATGTGCATTGATTATAAGGCCTTAAACACCATTACAGTTAAGGATAAGTATCTTATTCCTGTTATCGAAGAACTATTGGATGAATTGGAAGGAGCAGTGGTTTTCTCTAAAATTGATTTAAGGACTGGTTATTGGCAAATTAGGATGCATCCTAATTCTATTGAGAAGACCACATTCAAGACTCATGATGAGCATTACGAGTTCTTGGTTATGCCCTTTGGCTTGACCAATACTCCCTCGACATTTGAGACCTTGATGAAAACTATCTTTAGACCCCATTTGAGGAAGTTTGTGTTAGTATTTTTGATGATATATTAGTGTATAGTAAGACCAAACAGGAGCATCTGAAGCATCTCAAGTTGGTCTTCGAAATATTAAGGTCCAACAGGCTCCTCGCTAAAGAAAGTAAGTGTTCGTTTGGTTGAACGTAGGTAGAGTATCTCAGGCACATTATTACACTAGATGGGGCACAAACTGACCCTCAGAAAGTCAAGACAGTTAAAGAATAGTCAATTCCAAGAACTATCAAGTAGCTACGCGGGTTCCTAGGCTTAAAGGGATATTATAGGATGTTTGTTAAAGGTTATGGACAAATTGCCAAACCTTTAACAGAACTTTTAAAAAAGAGTACATTCCAATGGGGACATGAAGCTCAGATTGCATTTGAACAGCTTAAAGAAGCCATGGTAACAACACCAGTCTTAGCTATGCCTATTCCCAACCAACAATTCCTGATTGAGATTGATGCTTCGGGACTGGGTATTGGAGCTATACTGATGCAGCAAGGGCACCCAATAGCTTTCAATAGCAAGGCTCTATCCCTATGAAATCAGCTACTATCCATTTATGAAAAAAAGATGCTGGCGATCTTACTAGCTATCAAGAAATGGGAGCCTTACTCACTAATCAACACTTTATCATCAAAACTGACCATCAGAGTTTAAAGTATTTTTTGGACCAATGTATTACAACCCCCTCACAACAGGCTTGGGTAGCTAAACTCATATAGTTTGATTATGAGATCCTATAAAAGAAAGGAAAAGAGAACATTGCAGTTGATGCTCTATCACACCTTCCTAAGTCAGAGCTTTTTCACTGCACTATAGCCATCCTACCTTTTGAGTTGTTACACGAAATTTAAGGAACTTGGACCACTGATCCTACCTTACGAAGCATCATTGCAATAAAGGAACAAGATGCTGCTACCCACCCTCGTTATGTATGGCAGCAACAGAAACTCACTAACAATGGTAAGTTGGTGGTTGGAAATGATTTAGCCTTGAAACACAAGTTATTAAAACTTTATCATGATTTTTCCTTGGGAAGACATTCAGGCGCCACTGTAACAATAAAGAAATTGGCCTCCATAGTATATTGGAAGGGGTTATGGAAGGATGTTAGGAATTATGTCCGAAATTGTTCCATATGTCAACAATATAAACTAGAGAATGTGGCCACCCCGGGCCTATTACAGCCTCTTCTGGTACCAGCAAGTGTTTTTACCCACATCACCATGGATTTTATAGAAGGTCTTTTGAAATCATAGGAAAAATCTACTATCTTGGTGGTGGTTGATAGATTAACTAAATATGCTCATTTTGTTGGTTTATCTCACCCTTTTTTTGGTTTAGACTATTGCATAGGTGTTCCTTGAGCACATTTACAAACTTTATGGTATGCTGCAAACCATCACCAGTGACTGGGGAGCTATTTTTGTTAGCAAATTCTGGAACGAATTGTTCACATTGCAAGGGGTGGAACTGCAGTTATCAACTGCATATCACCCTCAAACTAATGGCCAAATCAAGGTGCTGAATAGGTGTTTGGAAGCTTATCTTTGTTGTATGGCTGGAGACATCCCCCACACTTAGTGCTAGTGGCTTCCATTGGTTGAGTTTTGGTATAACACTTCTTATCACACTAGCATTCAAAGGACTTCCTTTGAGGCTCTTTATGGATATGCTCCACCAATCCATATTCCTTACTTCCCATATGACTCCCCTATAGAAGCAGTAGATTCTTACCTCGAAGATAAAGAGATCACCATTAAGTTACTGTAGCACTATCTTAAAAAAACTCAACTTTGAATGAAGCACCTGGCTGATAAACATTGAAGTGACCGGCAATTTCAGATTGGAGATTGGGTTTACGTCAAATTTTAGCCCTATAAGCAGACTTCGGCACATCAAGGCAACAAAAAATTTCAACCAAAGTATTTTGGTCCCTTTTAGATCAAGGACAAAAATGGATCAATAGCCTACAAAATGCATTTACTTGCAGAAGCTCAAATCCATGATGTCTTTCATGTTTCTCTTTTAAAACAAGTTCATGCCAATGTACAAGCTTCGTCCACTTTTCCCATCTTGAACAACCCTCCCATCTACCCTTAAGCTATACTAGACCACCGGATGGTGAAACACCAACATGCTGCTGCTACTCAGCTCTTAGTTTAATAGCAAGGTCAATCACTAGCTAAGGCTACATAGGAATATGCTTAGGAGCTCTAGTTTCGCTTTCCAGCATTTTTCCTTGTGGACAAGGAAATCGGAGGGGGAGGTATTGATACAGACTGAACAATGTAGCTTTGGAATGAATAGCTGGAGCCACAAAACACTGTGTATTAGTAGAGTTAGTTAGAATATTTTTGTTATTCTCGTTATTTATTGTTATTGTTGTTTTGCTTTCCCTAACAAAAGGGAATAGGAGGGTGTATGCATGAGGCCACTACGGGTTTTAAGGGTATGCCAAGAGTATGTTCAAACAGTTTTTTCAATCAATGAAATATCTCTCAGCTATTATCATCTTTCTACTCTGTTCTTTCCTTCTTGGTTCAGTTCATAACAATTTCTTCTTTAAGTAATAGTTGGTCTAGTTCAATTCGTAATTCCTATCCCAGCCTCATCACAAAATTTGACTGAGCCTTTTTAAGATAGCTCTCAATCCCTACTAACCTCGAAAGAACCTTCTTCTTACTGTGGGTAATACACCTAAAAATATCCTTACTCCAAAAAGTAATTTTGGTAGTAAAGGAGTATCCATAATGTTGCCCAATAACTTCTAATTAGACTTTACAAAAGCCAAAAAATCTTTATAAAGCTCCCATGCAACATTAAAGCAAAAGGTTTATGATTTAAAATATCTAAACTATTAATAAGGGATATTAAAATAGGCCTATAATTCGAATGTAGCTTCGAAATATGAGGGACTTTAAACTTAGAGTAAACATCTCTCCATGCCATGTCACAAAGAGCATGGTCAAGATGCTCTATAACCAAACCCGTTCTCCAAGTGTATTTCAAACTTGTGAACCCCATATCCGTAAGAAAACAATCATCAACAAAGCGAACAAAATATGGACATGGTTTGCTCCCTTTGCTAGACCTACCTAACTTCTCATGTGAAAACAAAAAAGAATTGAAGTCTCCAACAATAACCTATAATTCTGCAATATCAATGGAAAGAGATTTTAATTCAATCCATAAAATCTTCCTTCAAGTTTGAGAAGGGTCTCCATAAACTACAGTAAGAGAAAAGGATGACAGTTGAAATAAGCTATCCTCAAATGGATAAATTGATAAGAAAAAGATTTGATCTCAATCTCAAAGTTTTGTTTCCATAATACCCAAATACCACTAGAGAAACCACATGCTTTCACCCTAAAAGAATAAAGAAAACCAATTTTCTTGATCACCCTATCTACAATAGCCCCACTAATTTTAGTTTCAAGAAGAATTAAAATTGTGGCCTTATACATTTTCATTAAATTTTCGGTATGCAAAGTAAATTTCTTTGAACCCACTTCTTGACAATTTTAAGAGACAATCTGGATACCCATAATAAAAAATAACAAAGTTGGTAAACCCCTATGATGAAATCTCAAAAAAGATCCCCACCCCCTTCCAATAACAGTGGCGTTATTTTCTATCTTAGTGGATGGACGTTCAGATTGAATCGCATTATTCACACTTAATAACTCTGAAAGAAGCTCAGTGGTATTATTAAGCTTGAGTACTCTATCTTTACTCTTTCTTCTGCCCTTCACATTTGAATTATCCCAAATGATCTATAGTCTTCTTTTATTTGGAGGTCTGCTACCACCATGAACAAGCCTTTTAATCTTCAAAACTTGATGAAGAACTTTATCCTTAAAAAAGGCTTAGAGATTGAGTTAGAAATACTGGGATACAGAATCACTACTACTTTATGAACCTTAAAGTCCAAAATAATAGTGACCACATTATCTTCCTGATGAATGTTGTTGAGAAAAACCAAATTTTATTTACTGGCATCAATGTTGGGAGCTAGAGTGTGGGACTAACTGATACTAGTGTCCTGATTTTCCTTATCTAAGAGTTCCTTCGCTGAATCACTTTGTGTAAATCTTGAAATAGCAACATCCTGCTTGACAACATTTTCTTTATCAAATAAACTGCTAAAAGTTGCACCAAAAAGAGTATTTTCATGAAAAGTAACATCCATCGTAACAGGGGATTTCTCTTTCAAAATATTAGGTACTCTTACAAACTTTCTTCCACACTTGGGTTTTTTTATGTTAAGGTTAGAAATATCCCATTTGCCTTGATTCAAATTAGTATTCTCATTCCCTTCCTAAATTTCTTCGGGTTCATTCATTTTACTTAAAGTAGTGAATCTGGAATCTGAAGAATTTCATAAATTAGCTTTTGTGCTCTTCTTTTTAGCATTTTCAAAATTCCCAATTTTCTTTCCTTCCTTGGCATTATCATCCACGACCCAAAGTTTGGTTCACCCATAATATTCCTTCTAGAGTTATTATTATTCCTATCCCCTAATGCAACATGCTTATAAACCTGGTTATCATCTGAAATAGTTTATTTTTTGCCATAAAAAAAGAGGCATTGATCTTTCAGATGTCCATACTTTTCACACTTGAAGCAGATCTTATAGAGAACCTTATATTATACATTAATAAGCCTATCTTTGATCTAAATCTAAGAAACAAGTAGCTTCGTGAGATCCAATTCTGTAACAACTCTAGCAAACTTGGCCTGTCTCTAATCTGACGTGTTATATTCAATTTTTACTAACTTTTTGATACATGATCCAATCTATCTAAGGACACATTTATGATAATAATGCAGCAGAAATCTTGAAAATCAAATCCAAGGTACCACAGATGTCAACGCATCATTATCCATAAAGAAGTTTGGATGCCACGATTGGATAGTGAGATAGTGTCCCATAACAGTCCATGGTCCGCCCACTAGTGTATTAATGTAGTCATCTTTCAAGTCAAAGTGAATAAAAAAATAATTATTGTCAAGGTTTACCACTTTAAATTGTTTTTTTAGAGCGCAAATAGATTCCAATCTATTGCATAAAACCCAATATGAGATATTTCTATCGGGTAGTCGAACTATTACAAATTTCTTCAATGGTTTTGCTATACGAGATTCAAGTTTTTTCGACACTTCTAGTTTAAGTAATCCTTGATGAAGAGAAATAAATATCTCCTCATCAATATCCACTTCACTATCATACTGGTCTTCACTACTAACTAAATCTCTATCCATATTCTTATTAGAGTTCACGTTATTAACCTCCTCATCCAGCAAATTCCTATAAAAAGGAATACATTCCTTAAAATGCTTTCTTGCTTTTTTGATCAAAACATCTCTGAAGGATTTGCTAGTAGGCTACTGTCTGCCATTCACATTAACTTATGTGTCTCTACTTCCATATAAGTGTCTAGCTCCTTCTTTTTCTTTCAAGTTTTATCATTTGGTGGCAAAGGTGGGGGAGCTTTTTCCACTGACGATAGACCTTCTTAGATGGTTAGGGTTTTTGTGGCTATTACAAATAAAATTGAGTTTAATTACACTTAATTGAAAAAAAAATACACATAATTGTTAATTACAAATTACAGTGTTTTGCTATTTTTAATCATTAACTGTATGGTTTAATTTGCCAATTTATTAAGTTTTGGTGCAAGGTAATCTTGTTTTTCTTGCATATGGGACTTTGAGATGGAAATGAGTAGAAAAAATTATTTTTAATTAAAATTTTAGGGTTGCTCAGGTTATTCAGGTCAAGGCTTGAAAATTTGATTTGATCGGGTAGCACCTTAAATAAAAGTTAAGGTTATTTCGGGTGTGGAATTTTAAAATTTTTTGAATTTTGTGTTGTTCAAGTTTGATTTGGGTTGATCTGAATCAGATCAATGCACACCCCTATCATGAACGAAGATATAATAACATCCTTTCCTCAAACGAATGGCGAGGCACGACAAGTGACTTTTTATTGTGAGGACCACATAGATACAATGGAAAAAACTAATTTCTAATCAACAGGAGACTTAAAACTAATATTTAATTGCATCATGCATAACAAACTAAGATATACATCAAAATACAATAATTAAAAGCCAAGGATATGTAAAACGTATTAAATTGGTACTCTAACTATTAGTATTGGTTTGAATCAAGATGTTTTCCAAGGCACATAGATTTTTCCTTGATTGAATCTTAAAATGACAAGCAATTATGACAATAACTCTGTATAAATTAAAGAACCACTTACACTTCTCTATCAAAAATAACAACCACCATTTCCTATAGCATCAGTAGTACACCAAAAATGGATTTGCTTGGCATTCATTTTCACTTTGAGAGCTTTCAATTCTTTAGCTTCAGCTCATACTATCTTTGATTCATTGATGCATGTAATGCACGAGGAATGGATGGCGCGTTATGGGCATGTGTATAAGGATCCTAATGAGAAGGTAATGCATTTAATATCTTTAAGGAAAATGTCCAACGGATTGAATCCTTTAACAACATTGGAGAAAAACCATATAAATTAGGAATAAATAAATTTGCAGATCTTACAAATGATGAGTTCAAAACCACTCGAAACATATTCAAAGGGCATGAGTTTTGCACAAGTAGGTCCTTTCAAATATGAAAACCTTACTGCATTGCTGACTTCAATGGACTGGAGAGAAAAAGGTTCAATTACAACCATCAAGGATCAAGGCCAATGTGGTAAGTTCCACAACCTAACTAGTCATCTCATTAATTAGTAATTGACCTTTGTTTAATTAATTCAAAAATTGAACTTTTGTACAGGATCTTGTTGGGCATTTTCGGCCGTGGCTGGAATAAAAGGAATTACTCAGGTAATAATCGATAAATTGATTTCTCTATCAAAGCAAGAACTAGTGGATTGTGATACCAAGGGAGATGATCAAAGATGCTAAGGTGGACTAATAGATGTGCCTTTAAATTCATTTAGAAAACCAAGGCCTAACCACTGAATCTAACTATCCTTACTAGGGATCTGATAGAACATGCAATAAAAAGAATGAGGCTAACTGGTATCTAGCAAGTGTACTAGATAGGCTAGTAATATAGAAAAATATAATTATGACCCTAAAATATCGAACCTAAGGGAAATGTGAAGTTCTCTGCATTTCAGATTTTATAGTGATTAATGTATGCAAAAAGTTCCCAATTTTATGATGATGAAATGTCAATTAAACTAAAGACAAAATCTTAAATAACTTAAACTAATAAAACCAATACAATTAAACGTAAACTTAAACAATCAAACAAAAGATTTAAACCCAACTAGTAAATAACAGATGATAAATTCAATGATAAGAGAGACTTCTACTAAAGGACTCTCTATCTCAATTTCTAATGAATATGACTTAGTTAAAAGATAATACAAGTGATTATGGAAACTTGTAATAAATTCAGATAACTTGCTCATAATATCTTTCTATGTATCAAACTCTCTTATTAGGAACAATTTAATACTTAGCATAAAAACTCAATTTATGAACACCTAAATATCCATTAGACCATTTCTCAAAAGCTCTTCAATATATTCCTAATTCAACTTTTCTTAGCCCTAAATAACATAAAATTAACACACAATTATCTCATATTCCAGAAAACAATCATGCATCAAATTAGGTGAATTAAACTATGAACATACATATCTTAGGTCAATATTGCATTGGATCATCAATCATTATTTCAATAATATAATAATCAAAATTCAAAAAACTTAAGATAAGCAATTGCTCAAAAATTAAGAAATAATCAACTTTCATTCAACTGAAGATCAAACTAAGTCATTACATATAAAAATATAAGGGTTCAAGTTCCCTTAGCAAAAGCAAAAGAGACTACTCACTCATGATATTAAAGATTAAATAACAAACAAATTAAAAGAAATACGATACACATAGAACCCCTAAACTACTCTTAAAGTCTTCTCAGATTCTTCAATTGTAGCCTCCAATCCTTAAGTGAAAACTAAGATAAAAACTTAACAAAATTCATCATTCAAAAAGGTCTCTTTTCTTCTTGTATTTAGGTATTTATTTAAACTTGCAAAAGAAGAAGTTTTGATGGCCTTAGACTTCCTATTTCAGCAACAAAGAAGAGTTTCATCATGTGTTGGATTCTCTGGCTTTTTAGAGTGCCAAACTCACTCCACCGAATGGCCTTGCATTGTCTTTCCTCTTTAAGTGATTTGATAGAGTGATTTTTCACTCCATCGAGTAGCCTTTGCTCTTCTTTCTTTCCTTCAAGCCTCACTCGGTAGAGTGAAGTACCATTCCAACGAATAGCCAGCCCTTGGACTACCACGAACAAATATATACTCCTTAAAAACCTTCAAATGCTAATTTTTCACTTCTACCCTTGTATTTTCTCCTTTTCTTCAATTATACACCTAAAAACATCAAATTAAACAATTAAGCATATAAAACACTAAATTAAGAAATCAAACACTAAATTAACTAAATTAATCCTAAATTAACATCATAAACACACTAAACACACCCTAATAATATAGTATAATTCACACTTATCCAATTTATGATACCAATCTTTTCGAGCACTATTCATTATTTTCTTTAAGATGGATTTTAACTCTTTATTAGACACCTTCACTTGCCCATTTGCTTATGAGTGATATGGGGTTGTAATCTTATGCATAACACCAAACTTTCTAAGCAATATTTTGAATTGATGGTTGATAAAATACTTGCATTCATCACTGCTAATAGCTTTCAATTCAATGCCTCGAACCTAGTGAAAATATTCCTCGTAAGATATTCAAGCATAACTCTAGCATCACATGTCCTAGTGGCTACTGCTTCTACCTATTTGCTTATATAGTCTACAGCTATCAAAATGTATTCAAATCTAAATGAGTTTGGAAAAGGCCTCATAAAGTCAATACCCCAAACATCAAAAATTTCAACTTCTAACACAAAATTCATAAGCATCTCATCTCTCTTAGATATATTTTCTATACGTTGACACCTATTACAAGACTTTTTAAAAGACTTACATCAATAAAAATAGTAGGCCAAAAGAAATCTGACTGTAAAATTTTTGCCACTATGTGATTTGGTCCGTGGTGACCTCTAACCTCTCTTCTATGACATAGTCTCATAATATCTCCTTGCTCCTCCTCTAGAACACATCCTTTAAGAACTTGATCTGAACATATCTTGATCAAAAATGGATCATCCCAAAGATAATATCTTGCATTTGCTTTTAGCTTCTTCTATTGCCATGTAAAGTCCTTTGAAAGATATCCTCCAACAAGATAATTAGCATTATTGGCATACCAAGGAACTGCACTTTTACAAGAATAGAGAGCAGAAATATGTTCATCAAGAAATAAATCAAAAAAATTTCCCTTTTCTAAATAAGCATGATATCCAATCCAGATAGATGGTTAGCTACAAACATTTCAACTTATTTTTTATCCTTTATCTCCATATCAAAAACCTAACGAAGCAAAACCCATATAATGAGCCTTGGTTTGGAATCCTTCTTTGCAAAGAGATGTCAAAGTGCCATATGATTTGACCACACCGTTACTTTAAAACCAATGAGATATAGCCTGAATTTTTCAAAACTTAACACAACCGCCAATAGCTCTTTCTCTGTGGTGGTGTAGTTCACCTGTGCTCTTGTGAGAGTGTGACTCGTATAGTAAATAGCATGAAAATATTTCTCCTTCCTCTAGCCTAAAACTACTCCTACTACATAGTCACTAGTATCACACATAATTTCAAAACGTAAACTCCAATCTGGTGATGCTATGATAGGTGTTGTAATTAACTTTTACTTCAATTGATTAAAAGCCTATAAATACTCATTATCAAAGTTATATGCAATATTTTTAAACAGTAAATTAGAAAGTGATTTTGCAATTTTTGAAAAATCTTTAATAAATCGATGATAAAATTCGACATGACTAAGGAAATTGCTAATGCCACTAACACTCATAAGAGGAGATAATTTATCAATTACATCACTTTTTCCCTATCTACCTTAATTTCTCTCTATCTTGTGCCCTAAGACTATACATTCCCTCACCATAAAATGGCATTTTTCCTTGTTAAGGACAAGGTTAGTTTCTTCACACCTTTTCAAGACCAATTCAAGGTTATTCAAACAAAACTCAAAATCACGACCATATAAAGTAAAATTATCCATGAAAATCTCCATAAATTTCTCAATAAAATCATAAAATATAGCCATCATACACCTTTAAAAGGTGGCAGGGGCATTACAAAGATCAAATGCATTCTCCTATACATGTACCATAAGAACATGCGAATATGGTCTTTTCTTAGTCTTCCAGGGCTATGAAAATTTGTATATATCCCGAATAACCATCTAAAAAGTAATAAAATCTATTTTCAGCCAACCTCTCTAGCATTTGATCAATGAAAAGTAAAGAAAAATGATATTTCCTAGTGGTAATCTTTAATGGTCTATAGTCAATACACTCTTTCCACCTCATCACTATGCGTGTTAGGATGAGTTTAATATTCTCATTAGTCACAACAGTCATACCCCTCTATTTTTAGCTACACATTGTACATGACTTATCCAACTACTATTAAAAATGGGATAGATAATACCTGCATCAAGTGGTTTAAGCACCTCATTTTTCACCACTTCTTGCATAGCTGGATTGAGTCTCCTTTGAGGTTACACCATTGGCTTGAAATCAATCTTCATTGGTATTTGGTGTGTATAATAACTAGGACTAATTCCCTTTAAATCTGAAGTCTCCTAACCTATAGCTCCTTTGTGCTTCTTCAATAGCTCAACTAACATTTATTCTACTAAACCTATCAAAAGTGAAGAAATAATGATTGATTTTGTATTATCTTCTAAAAATACATATTTTAAATGTGAAGAAAAAGTTTTTAGTTTAAAAGTGTATTCTCCCTTAGGAGGGGATGGCTCATCCTCCTTTATTTCTTCCTCATTGTTTTCTTTTTCCAATTCCTATATCAGTACTTTTTCTTATTCTTCTACTTACTCACTAGTCTCTAAATGCATCAAGCAACCTTGAAGATTATCCTCCAACAAAATTTCTTCTTGCTTTTCTTCTATGCACTTTTGAAAACCATCTATAAAATATACTGACTCTTGAAATTCATAGAAAGGGTACTTCATTACCTTATTAACATCGAAGATCATTTCTTCCTTATTGAACCTTAAAGTCATTATTTGTCCATGCACATCAATCAAAACTTTAGCCATGTTCAAAAATAGTCTTCCCACTATCAACGATACCTTTCGATCCTCCTCCATATCCATTACTATAAAATCAACCAAAAATATAAAATTTCCAACCTTTACCAATAAATCATCAATAATGCCCTTTGACCTTTTCACGAATCTACTTGCCAACTGTAATGTCATTCGAATCTCTTTAATATCATCTAAATTCAACTTCTTGGAAATCAAATAAGGCATTAAATTAATGTTACCACCCAAATCACATAAAATATGCCCAACAAAATTTCTTCCTAACTCACAAGGTAATGTAAAGCTACCAGGATCCTCTAATATTTCAAGAATTTTGTTTATTAAAATTGCACTATAATTTTCAGACAATTGAACCATTCCTACACCTTTTAGCTTTTTCTTTTTAGAACACAGCTCTTTCATAAACTTAGCATATTTAGGCATGTGCAATAAAGTTTTAGCAAATGGTAAGTTTACATGCAACTTTTTAAACATGTCTAAAAATCTAATTCACTATTCATTGTGCTTTTCTTTCCTAACTAGAGATGAAAAAGGTAATTTAAACTCATCAAGTACAATAGAAATAAGCTTTTCCTTACCTTTGCGTTTCTCAACAATAGTATGCAATTTTTTATCAACATCGGGTTTAAAAATACTTACCTGCATTATTAGTTCCACCAATTCTAAAGAATTCTTACCTTTCCTAATTTCATTTACCTATTTCCCATTTCTTAAGGTGATTGCCTTTTATTTTTTCTTTTGGATTTTGATCCACGTTAGATGAAAAAATGCCATAGGTTCTATTTGAGATAGAATTAGCAAGTTACCCTACTTGAGTTTCTAAGTTCCTAATTGAGGCATCTTGATTTCTCATCCAAACATCCTGAGATTTTCACCTATTATCTTGACTGGCCATAAATGTGGATTGTATGTTCATAAAACTAGAGAACATCTCCTTCAAGTTGGGTTTTCTATCCTGAGTAGATTACGGTTTAGCTTGAAAACCTAAGGGTTGATATGGTGGAGCTTGATATGTGGATGGATAGTGTGTATGGTCTTAATATTGGTGTAGTTATTGGTTATTTCTATAGGGAGCCCTAGGTTGAGTATTGGATGTAGATGCATGGTTTCCTTCTCTCTATGAAAAATTAGGGGATTTCTTCATCCATGATTATAGGTGTTACTATAATGGTTTAATGCATTCACCTCTTCTATTGCTGTACCTAAACCATCCTCATTCTTATTTTCAGTCCCTGTATAAGTATTAAATGGTTGAGATAAACATGAAACATTTTATACCTTTAAACTACTTACCTCATTCTTCAACAACTCCACTTATGCCTTTAGCATAGCTATCTCATCTACACTGTGTACTTTTTTATTTTTTCTATGTGATTTTTGTAGTTGCCTATTGAACATCATTGGTAGCCATCTCATTAAGCAATTGGAAAGCCTCTTCTAGGATTTTATTTATGAAACTTCCACTTAAAGCTACGTTTAGGAGAGATCTCATGGTTTGATTCACATTTGTATACAAAGTAGACATTAGTTGATGTACAATAATCTCATGGTGTGGATAACTCCTTAAAAGCCTTCTAAATCTTTCCCAAGCTTCATGAAATGGTTCCTTATAAAACTGTTGAAAATTATAAATATTATTTCTAATAGTGATTATTTTAGTAGGTGGGAAGAATCAAACTAAAAATTTTTCTTGCATTTGTTCCTATGAACTAATAGACCAATTTGGTAGCATTTGCAACCAATCTCTTGCATTACCAATAAGAGTAAAAGGGAAAAACTTCAGTCTAATGGAATCTATCGATACATTTGGTATTTACATAGTATCATTAATCTCTAGAAAAATATCTAAATGCTGAGTTAGATCCTCTATCTCTGATCCTAAGAAATGGTTCCTTTGTACCATGATAATAGTTGTTGGTTTAAGCTCAAAATGTTGATTATGGGGTAGCCTAATGGTTCTATGCTCCTCATTCCATCTAGGAGTGGTGTAATTCCTAATAGTTCTAGGCTTAAATCCATTTTCTTGAGCTTGATTATTCACTCCTTATGCTGCAAATATAGGTGAATCTTTTTGGGGAGGGTCTTCATAGGGAGGATCCGTATTAAGTTCTTACAGTCTCCTAATCCTCTGAAATATCCTTTCAATTTCAGGGTCCAGAGGTAAAAGTGGATCACTTTTTACCATAAACTAATGACACCTGCAAGAATGAAAGGATATAATGAATAAAGGAATAAAAATAGAAAGTAGAGAGGGAAACACATAAAATTTACCGTAAAAATCTAAAACAAATAAACAAACGCTAATTCCCCGGCAATGATGGAAAAAACTTAACCGATGTCTATCAAATGTACTAGATTGGCTAGTAATATAGGAGAATATAATTACGAGCCCAAAAATATTGAACCCAAGGTAAATGTGATGTTCTCTACATTTCAGCTTTTATTCTGATTAATGTATGTAAAGAGTTTCCAATTTTATGATGATGAAAAGTTAATTAAACTAAAGATAAAATCTTAAATAACTTAAACTAATAAAACCAATGCAATTAAACGTAAACTTAAACAATCAAATAAGAGATTTAAACACAACTAGTAAATAACATATGATAAATTCAATGATAAGAGAGACTTATGCTAAAGAACTCTCCACCTCAATTTCTAATGCATATGACTTAGTTAAAAGATAACACAAGTGGTTATGAAAAACTGGTAATAAATTCAGATAACTTACTCATAATATCTTTTTAAGCATCAAACCCTCTTATTAGGAATAATTTAATACTTAGCATAAAAATTTAGTTTATGAACTCCTAAATATCCATTAGATCCTTTCTCAAAAGATCTTACTTCAATCTATTCTTAATTCAACTTTTCTTAGCCCTAAATCACTTAAAATTAACACACAATCATCTCATATTCCAGAAAACAATCATGTATCAAATTAGGTGAATTAAACTATAAACATGCATATCCTAGGTCAATATTGCATTGGATCATCAATCATTATTTCAATACATCAATAATCAAATCACACATAACTTAAGATAAGGAACTGCTCAGAAATTAAGAAATAATCAACTTGCATTCAACTGAATATCAAACTAAGTCATTATATATAGAAATATGAAAGTAAGAGAAACTACTCACTCATTATCTTAAAGACTAAAAAAAATTAAAAGAAATACAATACACATAGAACCATTCAACTGCTCTTGAAGTCTTCTTAGATTCTTCAATTGTAGCCTCCAAACCCTAAGTGAAAAGTAATATAAAAACTTAACAAAATTCGTCATTCAAAAAGATCTATTTTTTTTTCTGGTATTTAGGTCTCTATTTAAGCTTGCAAAAGAAGGAGTTTTCATGGTCTCAGACTTCCTATTTCAACAATAAAGAAGAGTTTCATCGTGTGTTGGATTCTCTGGCTCGATAGAGTGCCAAACTCACTCCATCGAGTGGCCTTGCACTATCTTTCTTCCTTTGGTGACTCGGTAGAGTAATTTTTTACTCCACCAAGTAGCCTTTGCTCCACTTTCTTTCCTTTAAGCTTCACTCGGTAGAGTGAAGAATCACTCCACTGAGTAGCCAACCCTTGGACTACCATGAACAAATCTGGACTCCTTAAAAACCTTCAAATGCTGATTTTTCACTTCTGCCCTTGTATTTTCTCCTTTTCTTTAATTATACACCTAAAAATACCAAATTAAATAATTAAGCATATAAAACACTAACTTAAGAAACTAAACACTAAATTAACTAAATTAATACTAAATTAACATAATAAACACACCAAACACACACTAATAATATAGTATAATTCACACTTATCAGAGGCTAACCATGCTGCTAAGATCACTGGATTCAAAGATGCACCTGCAGATGATGAAGCAGCACTAATGAAGGTTGTTTCAAAGCAACCGGTATCTATTGCAATTGATGCAAGTGGTTTCGAGTTTCAATTTTATTCAAGGGGAATATTTACAGAAGCATGTGGCGCTGAACTAGACTATGGTATTACAGCTGTTAGGTATGGAAGCAGCAATGAGAAGAACTACTCGCTGGTAAAAAATTCCTTGGGAACGAAATGGGGAGAAGAAGGCTACATAAGAATGCAAAAGGATATTGATGCTAAGAAAAGGTCTTTATGGCATTGCAATGCAAGAATCTACTTAATTGAATCTCATTGCAACATCAGGCAGATGCTATCTAAATATTAAATGTTCACTATCAATAGTCTGTAATATCGTGTGCGGCTTCTTAGTAGTTTCCATATGAACAATACATTAATTGTGCAAAGTCACAGTAAGATGTGCAGATTCCTTATGTTCGATTCCACTTTGACATTTGAATTTGCAATTATTCTATATAATATGACTGTAGATACACTAGAAATATAAAAGAATCATTTTACCAAGGATACCAATTTGTTGCTAAATCAACTAATGTGTAAGAAACACTAAAGATTAAGGACTGAAACCGATCCCAAGAGAATCCTATTTTGATAGGTTGAGAACCAAATAAAGTGGTCGTTATTATTTTCATCAATTCCTTTCTAGCTAAAACATCAAACTCTGTCCTGCATACACAAAACATTACATTTAATACTCTCCTTTCATATTTAATTTTGACTAATTATAAAAGATGGAATAGTAATATTATACCATTATGTATCACATGAAGAATATATTTCATTTACAAAATATTGCAAAAGAATATTGTACAGAATTATAAAAAAGAAATTAAGAAAAGTAAAAAAGGCACAAATCTCTCACAAGAAACCATGAAAATTAATTTGAACTAATAGAGCATAAATGAAAGGGTTAATTACAAAAAAAGACCTTAACTATAAGATACCTTACAATTTTGGGCTACATTTTTAAATCTTGCAAAACAATATCTCAACTATAGGGTACCTTACAATTTTAGTACTTTATTGCTAATCCATCGCTATTTTGTCGCTATTTGGTAATATTCCCTTCAATAGCGATGTAATAGTGATGGAGTATCAAAATTGGAAGATACCTATAGTTGAAACCATTTTTTACAAGATTTAAAGATGGGGTTCAAAATTGTAAGATATCCTATAATTAAAGCCTTTTTTTGTAATTAACCCTAAATGAAAATTAGCTATATACTTATAATTTTCTTTAATAATATATATCTTTTTGTTTTATAATACTTTAACTATATACTTATAATTTCAATAATTATGTAGCATTTTGGGGTGCCCATTTCTTAAGTTCGCCTCATGCTATGGTAGCCCTGTAAAGGATACAATTGAAATTAAGATATCGGATGTCAAGATCAGCAGAAGTAGAACATCCAGCAAACAGATCAGATAAAAACTTTCCATATCAGTCCTGTAGAAATCAAGGAGGAAAATAACAGATCAGAACTGCAGAAATCAAAGGAATCAAGAAAAAAATCAAAAAAAATTTTTCTTATTATAATAGTCAAGTGTTTCTTTCTACTTTTACTCTCTTTCTCTGTATATTTATACATGTACTCTTTTTAGAAAATATAAGAAAACATATTATAGCCTTTCACTCAAATATTTTCTCTCATGTTGTACTCTTCCAAACTCTTATTTTCATCATGGTAATAGAGTTTAAAAATTTAAAAATTTCGACTGTACCATCAAATGACAGTCCCATGTCTTTTGATTTAATTAGATCTGCTAATTCATCTGAAAGCACCATTACAAACACATCTCCCACAAACCAATAATGATCCACGTTCATCTCCATCAAATTAAATAATAACAACAACTTCCTTCTTTGGCAATCACAATTGAGTCATACCTCTTATTTGAAGCACTGGTCTTTGTCATCACTTGGTAACTAATATCATTCCTTCTCCAAATGACACTTGGGCAATAAATGATGGTTTACTGCTAGCATGGCTTCTTGCTCAAATGCATGAAGACGCTTTTAGTCTTGCTTTTGGAATTACATCAGTTCACAAATTATGGAAGTCTCTACCAGATTGATTTATACTAGACCAATGCTAAAAAAGAAGCTCATTTGAAAAGTCTATTAACGACTCTTTGAAAAGGATCTCAAAGTCTTCATGAATATTATCATCGTTTTAAAGACATTTGTGATAGTTTTGTTGCCATTAACAAAACTATTATTAGATCTTCATATGGTTTTTCAGTTTTCACGAGGTTTGGGCTCAAAATATCAAACTTTGCACATTGCCATGCTTAATAAACCACCATATCCAACTTTTCCATAATTTAAACTTGCTCTCCAAAGCCATGAACAAACCATGTAGATTTTTCACAAAAAAGAAAAGAGCCATCTCAACCATAATCAAGCCTTTATTGGACAAAGGGGTCACAATTGAAAAACTAAAGGAAATCGAGATGGATATTTTTCATCTCGAGGACATAGTTTTCAATCCACTCTGGTAGAACAAACTAATAAAACTGTTCAAAAAATTTCAGTACCTCTGGTCAGAATTGAAGCACCAGTACAAATTCCAAAACAAGTGGCACCAAGTCACCAACAGAATGGAGATGCATCCAATCAAATAGATTATATTAGCTGTCAAATTTGTTGCAAAGCTAATCATTCTGTCCTTGATGTTGGTGTCGGTATGATTACTCTTATCAAGCAGTGGATATTCCTAAAGCTCTTTGTCACAGAAGCTACTGCTTATTCTAATGATGATGACTTTTATGCTGATTCTGGTGCCAGCACCCACTTGACCTACAATTCAGGTAACCTTTTTGAGGCTCATCTTTGTTTAGGCATAATGTGATATATGCTGGTAATGGCAATTAACGACTTATTTCTCATGTTGGAAATGCTTGCATTAAGACCAATAATGGGAATTTGCATTTAAATGATGTTCTTGTAGTACCAGAGTTAACAAAAAATTTGCTTTCGATTGGAAAACTCACATCTAATCATAATACCATTTTTTAGTTAGTTTTGTTGTTAAGGATTATACGCTTTAGGAGATGATGTCCATCAAGCCTTGAGAGCTGTTAAAAATGGAGTTTCTTCAATTATTTGGCATGATCGCTTAGCTCATATCAATTCAAAAACTTTATCCCTCATGACAAATAATAAAATGTTGGATGTTATTAATTGGACACAAAATTCCTCTATTGGTGCTAGTTATCAAATGGGAAAAATTTATAAACTTCCTTTCTTTGCATCCAATATTTCTTCATCTTCGTTGGATAAAATCTCATAGTGATTGATGGGCCCTACTTCTATTCAATCTATTCAACACTTTAGGTATTATGCTCTATTTGTGCATGATTACTCTAAATACTCTTGGGAACATCCTTTAAAGCACAAAGCTAATTTTTTTTGAGTATTTTCTCATGTTTTAAAAACTAGTGGAAAATGAATTTGATAGAAAAGCTAATATTTTCCAATGTGATGGTGGTGGTGAGTACTCATAAAAAATGTTCTTGAATCATCTTTCTAATTATGACTTTCAATAACAAGTTTCTTATAACACCATAACAAAATAGTGTTGCAAATGGAAGCATAAACATATTGTTAAATCAACCCTCATTGTGAGTTTCTATTCTAATATTTCTTTGTAGCTTTGGGTTGATGTTTTTATTGCCTTTATTTAATTATTTGATAAATCATCTCCCTTCAATAAAGCACTATAAATAAGGTCCATATCATAAATTCTTTAGAAAATTACCTTCTTAAGCAGGTTTGAATGTCATTGGCTATCATTGCCTTTAGTCCTTGTGACATTCCACTCAAAATAAATTTTCAAGACCTTATTTTTGTGTTGTCATTAGATATATCCCTCTTTATAAAGGGTACCAGTGTTTGGAGACTACTAGAAAGAGATTTTTTTTTCTTGCTTGTTGTAAGATAATAAATGTTTTTCTGAATTCATTTCTCAGTAACGGCATGTATTTATACACAAAATCTCTATTAGAAAGTCAACTAAATTAGCTCCTATGTTTACTCTTACAATCATTGCTCTAACTACTCCTACAATCATATTAGCCACAAATGTTGAACAATGTTAGTCTGTAACACTCCCCCTCAAGTTGGAGCATAAATATTGATCATGCCTAGCTTGTTACAAAAATATTCGACTCATGGCCCATTTAAAAGTTTTGTAAATATATTACCTAATTGTTCTGCTGCCTTCACATGCCCAGTTGAAATTACATTATCTTGAATTTTTTCACAAATAAAGTGACAGTCGACTTCAATATGTTTGATCCATTCATGATACACTTGATTGGAGGCAATATGGATAACAGCTTGATTATCACACCAAAGTTTTGGCAAGCAAATGACAAATCCATAAGATTTCACATGCAACCCGTGACATTGCTCTATATTCAAATTCTGCACTTGACCTGGATACTATTATTTGTTTCTTACTTCTCCAAGACACTAAGTTTTCTCCGACAAAAATACAATAGCCTATAGTTGATCTTCTATCGGTCTTGGATCATGCCCAATCTGTATCAATAAAGCACTCAATATGGTTATGTCCATGATCTCTGTAAAGTATACCTAATCCAGGAGCACCTTTCAAATAGCATAGGATATGTTCTAAAGCCTCCCAATGCTTGACTGTTGGGGTTGTCATAAATTGGCTAACAACACTTACTGCACATGCAATATCTGGATGAGTAATTGTAAGATAATTCAATTTTCCAACTAATCGCCTGTATCTTTATTGGTCATCAAATGGATTGCCATCATCTTTTGTGAGTTATACATTTAGGACCATAGGAGTACTGCATAGCTTAGCCCCTAATTTTCCAGTTTCTGCAAGTAAATCAAGAACATACTTTTTTTTGAGACAAAAGAATTCTTTTCTTATTTCTTGAAACTTTTATTTTCAAAAAGTATTTCAGCTGGCCCAAGTCTTTAATGTGAAATTTGTCATGGAAGAAAGACTTAAGAGAAGAGATTCCTTCATGATCACTTCTTGTAATTACAATGTCATCAACATATACAACAAGAAAAATAATATTGGCTGTTGATTGTCTGTAAAACACTGAATGATCACTTTGACTCTTTTATAACCCAAACTCTTGGACAACCTTACTGAATTTGTCAAACCAAGCACGAGGACTCTGCTTTAGTCCATACAGAGATTTTTTCAAGTGACAAACTTTACCATACTCCCATTGAGCAACAAAACCAGGTGGTTGCTCCATATATACCTCTTCCTGAAGATCTCCATGAAGAAATGCATTTTTGATATCTAGCTGATGTAATGGCCAGTGCTGAGAAGCAACAAGAGAGATGAACATACGAACAGAAGCCATCTTGGCTATAGGAGAGAACGTGTCAAAGTAATCTACTCCATATATCTGTGCATATCCTTTGGCTAAAAGCTGAGCCTTAAGTCTAGCAATAGATCTATCTGGATTGACTTTGATTACAAAAACCCATTTGCATCTAACGGCCTTTTTTTCGTGAGATAAATCAACTAACTTCCAAGTTTGGCTATCATCTAGAGCTTTAATTTCTTCACGCATTGTAGTGTGCCAGCCAGGATGAGATAAAGCTTCTTTAACTGTTTTAGGTATGGAGATGGAGTCTAAAGAAGCAATGAAACCACTAGATGGTAGAGATAAATGATCATATAAAATAACATTAGCAATGGAATAAGTAGATTTACAACTGCGTTTACCTTTGCAAAGGCTAATAGGAAGATCAAGATCATTGATTGGAGGATCCAGTGATGAAGTTGATTCTAGTGTAGGACATGTATTAATAGCCATTGTTCTCCTAGAATAAACTTGAACAATAGGTGGCTTATCTAGAACTGAAGTCTGATCAGTAGGAGAAACATCATGAGAAACACTATCATCCGTTGAATGTTCAGAACTGGATATAGATCTATAGATGAGACATTCATCTTCCTCCCTCTGACCAATAGAAGTAGACTCGGTAGAGAAAAATGGTGTTTGCTTTGAAAATGCTACATCAGTAGAAATCACATATCTGTTGAGATTAGGAGAATAACACTGATACCCATTTTGAAGACTAGAATATCCCAAGAATACACACTTCAAAGCTTTGGGATCTAGCTTTGTAATATGGGGTCGTACATCATGAACATAACATGTGCTTCCAAAAATTTTTGGCTTCATTGGAAACAAGGGTTTATGAGGAAGAAGAACATGGTAGGGGCTATGACCAGTAAGTACCGTAGATGGCATCCGATTAATCAAAAAACATGTTGTAGATACAGTATCGGCCCAAAATTGCTTAGGAACTTTCATCTGAAACAACAGGGCACGAGCAGTCTCAAGGAGATGTCTATTCTTCCATTCAGCTACTCCATTTTGAGAGAGTGTATCAACACATGATGATTGATGGAGAATACCATATTGAGTCATATAAATTTGAAATGGTTTTGACAAGTGCTCCTTGGCATTAGCACTCCGTAATATGTGCACAGAAACATTGAATTAAGTCTTAATTTCAGCACAAAAAGTAGAAAAATGGGTTAATACCTCATAACAATTTTTCACAAAATAAATCCAAATCATTCTAGAAAAATCATCAACAAAAGTAACAAAATATTTAAATCCTATTTTTAATACAACAGGACATGGACCCCAAACATTTGAGTGAACTAATTTAAAAGCAAATCCAGCTCGTTTATTAATTCTAGGACCTAACGAGCTTCGATGGTGTTTTGCATAATAATAGGACTCACAATCTAATGATGAAACTTTATTAAATTGTGGATCTATTTGCTTCAAAATAGGCAAAGAGATATGTCCCAGTCCACAATGAGCTTCGAAAGTTGAAGTTCTACTAGGACAAGCCACAGATCGAGGTACCCATGAATCCAGAACATAAAGACCATCAAATAAATGTCCTCTACCAAATATTTGCTTCGTCATAAGATCCTAAAATAGAAAATGATCAGGAAAAATGAGATACAATGCTTTAGGTCTTTGGTAAGCTTGCTTACAGATATCAAATTGAAAGCAAGATTGGAAAAACTTAGTATTGAAGATAAAGTGATAGAAGATGTTGGTTTAACGACTCTAGAACCCTCAACATGATAAGTTGATCCATCAGCTATTGTTACAAGAGAGGATACTTTATGAGACTGGAAGGTGAAAAAGGTTTGAGGATTACCTGTCATATGATCCGTAGCACCGGAGTCAATGACCCATTGTTTAGAGGAAGAAACAAGGCATGTTTTACCTGAATCATCAATTGGAGTGGATTCCTTCAAAAGATGAGTATATTTTTCGGCTACAATAGTGACAGACTTTTCAGAAGATGAATTAGATGTAGCAACATTAGTAGCTTGAGTTCTCTGATTGCGATGCAATGTTCTACAGTATCACTTTGTGTGTCCAGGTTCTTTGCAAAAGTAGCAAGTAACATTGCTAAAGTCATTATTTCTGGTAGCATTCCCTCCTCTATTACCATTTCTTCCAACTTCATTTCCCTCTCCTCCTTTAACAACTAGTACATTGGGCTGTTGAGATGGTTGAGCATTCTTCTCTGTTCGTAACAGTCTACTGAAAACATATTAAAGTGTGGTGAGTTCAGTGCTAGACAAAATTTGAGGTTTGGCAATCTCAAATTATGAAGGAAGATTGGCCAGAAAACTAATAATAGCCAATTCCCACTAAGTTTGTAGCTTCTTAATACCTGTGCTGAAAGGCAATAAGACATTCAACTTTGCATATACTTTGTTGAACTCCATAAAATGAGCAGTGAGGGATTTAGTCTCATCTTTTTCAACACGATAGAATGCTTTACATACATCATATATGTGAGTAACATTTCCTTTACCCGAATATAAGAAAGCTAAATAATCCATTAACTCCTTAACATACTCATAGTGACCTACTAATCCTACCACATCACTTTTAATAGAATTAGTAATTTGTAAAAGCAACCGAGCATCATCTCTAAGCCAAGCTTTATCGTTGGATGGTTTCTCAATTAAATGATCATCTTTCTCGACACTTCTTAAATAAATTCTTGTTTTCCTTCTCCATTCTAGAAAATTAGACCCATTTAATTTATGCTCAGTAATTTTGGTGGGCATTGATATAATTTCAGTAAAGCTGGATTTATTATCTTCAACAACCAACTTACCCGTTTCTGCCATTTCACTACTAATCAAGAATAAATTTTAAGAAAAGTACCCAATAATAAATGAGTCCCACCAGTAGCAAATAAAAATTTTCAAAGCAAAAAACCATAAATATCCAAACACCCCAAAAGTGACTAAAACCCAATATTAAAATTAGAAAACCTGATCTCCATAGCTCAAATGACACAAGCAAAGGCAAACCAAGGCACCGAACAGAATAAGAGGGAGAGAGACCATATGGGGAAACTAACACCACAGTCTGGTTGGAGATACTCAGGCGATGCTGAAGATGGAATCGGAGGATAATTAGCCACCGCACGCTCTCTTATGCACCGACACTTGAGGACGAAGGCAGATATTATAGAGGCTTGTGAGATTCACTCGTCGGTCTTCTGGTCATCGAATTTTGGGCGATGGCCAAAAATCCACCTACGCTCCTTTTGATAGCAGCGGTAAGGAAAATCGATCACCGAAGCTTGGTGACCCAAAGGGGGCAGCTTCACCCAAAAATCCCAGAAAAACCTAGAAAATCTAGAAATTCCAGATTTTCCAAAAGAGCCTAAGGCTTTGATACCATGTAAGATAACAAATGTTTTTCTGTATTTATTTCTCAGTAATGGCATGTATTTATACACAAAATCTCTATTAGAAAGTCAACTAAATCAGCTCCTACATTTACTCCTACAATCACTGCTCTAACTACTTCTATAATCACGTTAGCCACAAATGTTGAACAATGATAGACTGTAACAATGATAGTTTGTAACACTTGTTATTTTGTTTTTGATGAATCTTATTTTCCATTTGAACATGGTTATGATTCTAACATTGAGGCTTCATCTTTTGCTCTAACTAATTTTCCTCATTTTGGTGAATGGATGCCAAGAAAACTGAACACATCAACTTTTATAAAACCATTAAATATGTCCATACCATGTGCATCAACTAATTTTGCATAAATAGATTTGCAACAATTAGTAGAGCATGTGTCTCCAAGTCAAAATGCAATAGTAGAAGTAGAACGGCATAATATGCTTGATCAGAACATATATTAGAACATGATAATAGAAATAGAATAGCAGAATATATAAATTAGAGCACTTGATTAAATTACCGTCGAAATTAGATATTGATGCTCTGCCAAAAAAAAAGAAGTTGTTCTACAATTTATAGCTCACAATAATTTAATATACACACACTAAATGGTTATAAAAGAATGTGTCAAAACAATCCAACTCTTAAATTGCCATATGTTTTTCATGCTTACGCTACCCTTGCTGAACTCAAATCTTAGAGATCAACTATAAAAGAAAATTGTTGGAAAGCTATCATGAATGAGGAACTTGAAGGTGTTCAAAATAAACTTTGGTTTTTATCCCTTTCGCATAAAATAAAAGGAATATGGCACTATAAATCGTTATAAAACATATCTTGTAGCTCAAGTTTATTCTCAAATTCCTAGATTGGATTATAATGAGACATTTAGTCCTGCACTCAAAAACACTGCCATTCATCTAGTAATCTCTCTAACTACTTCTCTTTGTTGGAATATCAGACAATTAGATGTGAAAAATGCCTTTTTGCATGGTAATTTAAAGGAAATGGTATATATGGAACAACCACCAAGATGTTTAAACTCGTCATTTCTTTGTCATGTTTGCAAGCTTCAAAGGTCTCTTCGTGGCCTACAACAAACACCTTGTGCATGGTTTGGTCATCTTTCTCAATTTCTATTTACTTTTGGATTTTTATGTACCAAAACTTATTGCTCCCTTTTGTCTATAAAAAAAAGGTATTATTGTGATATTTTTGGTCTATATGGATGACATTTTAGTCACTAGAAATAAATTTGAATTTATTCTAAGTTTGCTAACTGATCTAGCTAGAGAATTTTCTTTGAAGGATCTGAGTCATCTTCATCACTTCATTGGAATTGAGTTTTCTTACTTTTCGGGTGGCTTAATTCTCTTTCAAAGATAATATATCAATGATCTTCTTCATAGAACAAATATGGCAAATTGCTCTTCTAGTAGAACGCCAATTGTAGCTAAAGAGTCCTTTCTTTATCACCATTATGAACCAATTGATCCATTTACATTTTGAAGTATTATTGGTGCTCTATAATGTCTCACATTTGACGAACATGATATTGTCTATGCTGTTAGTAAAGTTTTCCAGTACCTTCTTGCACATACAATAGATCATTTTTTATCAGTAAAACATATCCTTCGATATCTCAAAGGAACTTAATATGTTGGCCTCTTATATCTATCTCAAACCATAATCAGTCTATGTGACTTTTCTAATTTCGATTGGGCTAACTGTAAAGAAACTCTATGAAGTACAACAAGCTGTTGTATTTTTCTCGGAGCAAATTGTATCTTTTGGTCCTCAAGAAGCAACCAATAGTAGCAAGCTCTAGTTTGAGGCAGAATATCAAGCCATGGTAGTTACTATAACTTAACTTACTTGGATTTCCTTTATTCTTCATGATATTGGCATCTTTCTCCATAAGCCTCCTAAGTTATTTTGTGACAACATAAGTGCCTTTTATCTTTTTTATTAATCCAGTGATATATGCTCGCACTAAATGTATTGAACTAGACTACCACTTTACAAGTGAAAAAGTTACTACTGGGCAATTTATCACACAATTTGTCCCTTCAACTTTGCAATTAGCTGATGTGTTTACAAAGCCATTAACCAAGTCCATTTGTTCTAATTTGGTCACCAAGCTAGGTCTGAATGTTTATTTTGACTCCATCCTGAAAGAGGGTGTGAAAGATACAATTGCAATCAAGCTCAATAGAACGCCTAGAAAGATCAGTAGAAGCAGAACATCAAACAAATAGATCAAATCAATCAAATTAGAACTTTTCATATCATACCTCTGCAGATTCAAGGAAGAAAATAACAAACCAAAACTATAGAAGTCATGAAGAAATAAAAAATAAATTTCCTTATTATAATAGTCAAATGTTTCAATCTATCTTTACTCTCTTTCATTGTATATTTATACATGAACTCTACTTAGAAAATATAAGAAAACATACTGCAGCCTTTTACTCAAATCTTTTCACTCGTGTTCTACTCTTCCAAACTCTTATTTTCATTAAGCCTAGCTTCCTGCCTAATTCTTTATTTGATAATTACGTTTTTAGGTGCGAGGTGAAATTTGAACTCTATTCAATTAAAAAAGTTGTCAAACTTTTAACAATTTGAACTACAAACAATTTGAAAAATTATCTTGTTTCATAATAATATGGCAAAGCCTCCTGTGGGCTAGCTAGAGTTGATAGAGTCTCTTTCATGGTGAGAAATGCTACTTGTTTCAATGCAATCTTGCGAAATGATGTTGGTGACTCAGCATGTAATTTATTTGATTCCTTTCCTTGCATTTTGGACCCCTCAAACATTGAAGCTCTTTCTTTTCGAGAACCATGTTCTTGGTTGAAGAGAAAAAACAGAGATAGCTTAAGAAACTTTAATTCTGAAATTATGTTTTTATTCTCCACTCTACCTAATCAGCTCAAAGAGAGAAATATTAATAGCAGTATGTAGGAGTTACAAAAGATAAAGATAAGAAGGTTGTTACAACCATATGCGTTACACTAGAGATAATGATAAACTCATGTCTACTGTCAATCACTAGAGTTCCCATTTCCTATTGAACTACCATTGTTGCAAGAAGTTGTTGCCCTCCGAAGTTCTTTATCACCAACCATATTTCTAAGGATAGCATTGTGAAGATGATCATCTTTATCTCTCCATGATATATCCTTATCACTCCATAAGTTGTTATCATCCTTATCACTTTAGGAATTCACAGTGGTGGTAGGTTGTAGGTTGCTAATAGCCCCCCGCAAACTAAGCTAGGGTTGAAGGCACAGTTTGTGTCAATAAAAAGAGAGAGCAGCCTTAGACATAGGTTTGGTAAAAATATCAGCAACCTGTTTATCAGAGGAGACATGTTTAGTAACAAGTAGTCCAAGGGCAACTCGTTCACGTACAAAATGGTAATCCAACTCAACCTGCTTACTCCGAGCATGAAAAATCAGATGATATTCATGTACAATGCACTGACATTATCACAGTGAAGATCAGGTGGAGTAGAAAGAGGAATACGAAGATCACGAAGAATATAAGTTAACCAGGTGAGTTCTGTAGCAGTGTTAGTCATAGCACGATACTCAGCTTCAGTACTGGAGCAGGATATAGTGTGTTGTTTCTTGGCACACCAGGAGATGATATTGGAACCAAGGAATGTGTAGTAGCTAGTGGTAGAATGCCTAGTGGTCGAACAACCAGCCCAATAAGCATCTGAGGAGGTAGACAAAATAAATGGAGTATTTGAAGTGAGATTTAAACCGATGTTAATGGTGCCTTTCAATAATGAAGAATGTGTTGAACCAATTTGAAGTGGGAAATTATAGGGGCATGCATGAATTGGGACACAACGTTGACATTAAAATCCAAATCTAGACGTGTTATGGTGAGGTATTGGAGAGCAACAACAATGTTGTGAAAGTGATTGGGATTAGCTAGAGGCGCAGATTGGGAGACGGTCGAAGCTTGGCCTCCAAAGGTGAGGCCATGGGCTTGCAATTGAGCATGTTGGATCATTCAAGAATGGTGATAGCATAGTGTGATTGAGACAAATGTAGCCCATCGAGTGTGCATGAGATTTCAACACCAAAAAAAATGATGAATTGGTCCTAAGTCCTTCATAAAAAACTCATAACTTAAGATGTTAATAAACAAATCAACAAGAGATGCGGACAAACCTATAAGAATCATATCATCAACATAAAAAATTAAAACAAGTGAACCATGAGGAGAATGAAAAATAAAAATAAAAGGGTCAGCTAAACTGCAAAAAAAAACCATAAGAGAGAAGAAATGCACTAAGTTTATCAAACCAAGCACGTGGCACTTGTTTAAGACCATATAAAGCACGTTGAAGTTTGCAAACAGAAGTAGCATTGTGTAAATTAGCCATACCTGGTGGTTGAGCCATATAAATGTCTTCAGTAATGTGACCATATAGGAAGGCATTTTTAACATCAAGTTGACAGATAGGCCAGCATTACACAAAAGCAATAGGTAAGATCAAACGAATTGTACTTGGTTTAATGATAGAAGAGAATGTCTCTATATAATCTACACCATAAACTTGATGATACCCTTTGCCAACTAAGCGAACCTTGAGACGATCCAGTGAACCATCAGGGCGAAGCTTGGTTTTAAAGACCTACTTGGATCCACTGACATGCATATTTGAAGTGTGTGGAACCAAATGCTAAGTGTTATTTTGATGCAGGGCAGCAAGTTCATCTAGCATAGCAGCCTTCCAACCAGGGTGTGACATGGCTTGTTTAATGGTCTTTGGTTCCCTAGGTATAGAGTCAGACAAGGCGATAGCCAAGGCATACTTAGGATTGGGATTAACAATGCCAATTTTGGATCGTGTGAACATAGGATGAGTAGCTGAGGCTGAAGGAGGATGTGGCAAGTTAACAATAGGTGGAGACATGAGTGTAAATGTGTGTTCGATGGGTAGATCGAACAATGGAGCTATGAAGGTTTTAACGGCAATAGCAGGGTCAGCACTGGATAGGTGAGGTCCAGACTCTGAGGAAGATGTAGGCGGTACTAAAGGAAGAGACATAATGGATGGTAAAGGAATATAATGTATAGGTGTTGAGGGACGTGAGGAAGTACCTACAGCAAGAAATGTATTAGAGGCAGGCAACCACCAATTAAATATATTAAGAGCATGGGACTGAGAATTAGAACGAAATGAAGTTTTAAAAGGAAAAATTGTCTCATCAAAGGCAACATGGCGAGAGATGAAGAACTTGCGAATAGAGGGATGAAAACACTTGTAACCTTTATGTTTTTCACTGTATCCTACAAAAATACACAAAATAGATTTAGGATCAAATTTATTAGATTTTGTATCCCACGTATATGGAAAACATTTGAAGCCAAAAACTCTAAGTGAGGAGTATGTGGGATGAGTTCCATGTAATATAAAGTATGGCGTGTCAAAGTTTATTGATGATGAAGGTAAGCAATTGAGAAGATAAACTGCAATGGTAAAGGCCTCAACCCACAAGAAGAGAGGAGCCTGACTATGAAATAACATGGTCATTCCCAGTTCATGTATGATTAGGTGCCTTCGTTCTACCATGCTCGTTTGTTCAGGAGTGTAGGGGCAGGAAAGCTGATGAACAACACCCATTGCAAGAAAATGTGATGATAGTCTAGAATTGACAAACTCACATCCACCATCAAAGTGGAAAATTTTTATTCATTTATTAAATTGATGTTCAACATATTGTTCAAGCAAGAGAAAAAACAGAGATAGCTCAAGAAACTTTAATTTTGGAATTATGTTTTTATTCTCCACTCTACCTAATCAGCTCAAAGAGAGCAATATTAATAGCAGTACGTTGGAGTTACAAGAGGTTACAAAAGATAAAGATAAGAAGGTTGTTACAACCAAATATGTTACACTAGAGATAATGATAAACTCATGTCTACTATCAATCATTGGAGTTCCCGTTTCCTATTGAACTACCACTGTTGCAAAAAGTTGTTGCCCTTTGAAGTTCCTTATCACCAACCATATTTCCAAGAATAGCACTGTCAAGATGATCATCCTTATCTCTCCATGATATATCCTTATCACTCCATAAGTTGTTATCATCTTTATCACTTCAGGAATTCACAGTGGTGGTAGGTTGTAGGTTGCTAATAGCCCTTCGCAAACTAAGTCAGGGTTGAAGGCATAGTTTGTGTCAATAAAAAGATAGAGCAGCCTTAGACATAGGTTTGGTAAAAATATCAACAACCTGTTTATCAGAGGAGACATGTTTAGTGACAAGTAGTCCAACGGCAACTCGTTCACGTACAAAATGGTAATCCAACTCAATGTGCTTACTCCGAGCATAAAAAACTGGATTGACAATCATGTACAATGCACTGACATTATCACAGTGAAGAGCAAGCGGAGTAGAAAGAGGAATGCGAAGATCACGAAGAATGTAAGTTAACTAGGTGAGTTCTGCAGCAGTGTTAGCCATAGCGCTATACTCAGCTTCAGTACTAGAACGGGATATAATGTGTTGTTTCTTGGCACACTAAGAGATAATATTGGAACCAAGGAATGTGCAATAGCTAGTGGTAGACCACCTGGTGGTTGGACAACTAGCCCAATCAACATCTAAGAAGGCAGACAAAATAAGAGGAGTATTTGAAGTGAGATTTAAATCGATGTTAATGGTGCCTTTCAAATAACGAAGAATGCGTTGAACCAATTTGTTATGGGAAATTGTAGGGGCATGCATGAATTGGGACACAAAGCTGACACTAAAAGCCAAATCAGGGCATGTCATGGTGAGGTATTGGAAAGCACCAGCAATGTTACGAAAGTGATTGGGATCAACTAGAGGCATAGACTAGGAGACAGGTCGAAGCTTGGCCTCCAAAGGTGTGGCCATAGGCTTGCAATGGAGCATGTTAGATCGTTCAAGAATGGTGAGAGCATAGTGTGACTAAGACAAGTGTAGCCCATCGAGTGTGCGTGAGATTTCAACACCAAGAAAATGATGAACCAACCCTAAGTCCTTCATAGAAAACTCACAACTTAAGATGTTAATAAATGAATCAACAAGAGATGCGGACGAACCTGTAAGAATCGTATAATCAACATACAAAAGTATAGGTTTGGTAAAAATATCAGCAACCTGTTTATCGGAGGAGATATATTTAGTGAAAAATAGTCCAAGGGCAACTCGTTCCCCTCAAAATGATGATATTCCTCAAGCTCTTGTCGCTCTCACTTTAGACAACTCTGTTGCTGACACTGAATGGACCTTAGATACAGGAGCTTCAAATCACATGATAGGTCAGTCAGGTATGTTAACTAATATCTATAAATATTCTAGTTGTGATTTCATTATGATTGGCAATGGCTCTTTTATTCCTATCACCGGCATTAGTGAATCAACTATCCACCAAAAAGATAAGACTCTTAGTTCCAAATCTGAAAAAAATTTACTTTCAATTAGTCAATTAACCACTTAATATCCTGTTAACTGTGAATTTTCTGATGTCAATTTTTGTATAAAGGAAAGGAAAACAGGACAACCTTTATTGATAGAGAGAATGAACGGTGACTTGTACACCTTGACTAATGTACCAGCAGCTCATTTCTCTCATCGATTCAAGGCTGGTACTGCTACTGTGTGGCATCAATGCTTAGGACACCCTCAATCTTATACTATTTGGTTATTAAAAAATAAAGGATTGATAAATGTTCAAGGCCCCTTACGGGATAATCATTTCTGTGATAGTTGTCAATTAGGAAAATTAAGTAAATTTCCATTTGCTCTTTCTGAACATTTTACTGTTGGTCTCTTTGATAAAATTCATTGTGATTTGTGGGGACCAACACCTATTTTATCTATTGGCAAGTTTCATTTTTATGCGTGTTTGGTTGATGATTTTTCTAAATATACTTAGATTATTCCATTAAAAAATAAGTCAGATTTTTTTGCTGCTTATCTAGCCTTTGAACAATATGTTAAACGTCAATTCAATAAATGAATAAAAATTTTCCACTCTGATGGTGGAGGTGAGTTTGTCAATTCTAAACTATCATCACATTTTCTTGCAACAGGTGTTGTTCTTCAGCTTTCCTGCCCCTACACTCCTGAACAAACGGGCATGGTAGAAGGAAGACACTGAATCATATGTGAATTGGGGATGACCATGTTATTTCACAGTCAGGCTCATCTCTTCTTGTGGGCTGAGGCCTTTACCATTGCAATTTTTCTTCTCAATCGCTTACCTTCATCAACAATAAACTTTGACTCGCCATACTTTATATTACATGGAACTCCTCCCACATACTCATCACTTAGAGTTTTTGGCTCCAAATGTTTTCCATATACGTGGGATACAAAATCTAATAAATTTGATCCTAAATCTGTTTTGTGTATTTTTGTAGGATCAAGTATTTTCATCCCTCTAGTCTCAAGTTCTTCATCTCTCGCCATGTTGCCTTTGATGAGACAACTTTTCCTTTTAAAACTTTATCTCGTTCTAATTCTCAATCCCATGCTCTTAATATATTTAATTGGTGGTTACCTGCCTCTAATACATCTCTTGCTGTAGGTACTTCCTCACGTCCCTTAACACCTATACATTCTATTCCTTTACCATCCATTATGTCTCTTCCTTCAGTACTGCCTGCATCTTACTCAGAGTCTAGACCTCACCTATCCAGTGATGACTTTGCTATTGCCGTTGAAACCTTCCCAGCTCTGCTATCCGATCTACCCATCGAACACACATCTACACTCATGTCTCCACCTATTGTTAATTTGCCCCATCCTTCTTCAGCCTCAGCTACTCATCCTATCACACGATCCAAAATTGGCATTGTTAAGCCCAATCCTAAGTATGCCTTGGCTGTCACCTTGTCTGACTCTATACCCAAGGAACCAAAGACCATTAAACAAGCCATGTCACACCCTGGTTGGAAGGATGCTATGCTAGATGAACTTGCTGCCCTACATTAAAATAACACTTGGCATTTTGTTCCACACACTTCAGATATGCATGTCATTGAGTCCAAGTGGGTCTTTAAAACCAAGCTTCGCTCTGATGGTTCACTAAATCATCTCAAGGCTCACTTAGTCGCCAAGAGAAAAAATAGAGATAACTCAAGAAACTTTAATTATGGAATTATGTTTTTATTCTCCACTCTACCTAATCAGCTCAAAGAGAGCAATATTAATAACAGTACGTTGGAGTTACAAGAGGTTACAAAAGATAAAGATAAAGATAAGAAGGTTGTTACAACCAAATATGTTACACTAGAGATAATGATAAACTCATGTCTACTATCAATCCCTGGAGTTCCCGTTTCCTATTGAACTACCATTGTTGCAGGAAGTTGTTTCCCTTTGAAGTTCCTTATCTCCAACCATATTTCCAAGGATAGCAATGTGAAGATGATCGTCCTTATCTCTCCATGATATATCCTTATCAATCCATAAGTTGTTATCATCCTTATCACTCCAGGAATTCACAGTGGTGGTAGGTTGCTAATAGTTGAGGTATCATGTTTGATAAGGTTGAAGTTTAAATGGATTGTCTTGAGGTTTTTAAAGGCTTAAAATTTCAACTTTCTAACCTTTCCGAGCTTAGAGTTTTACTTAGTGATTGCATTAAGTTAAATGAGCAATTTCGCTCCTTGTTCTTCCCTTGGACTCTTACGGACGCTAATAAAGTGCCTAATTTTTTTAGCACGTGTAGCTTTATAATATGTGTAGACCATGTAATATGTGGAATGTTTTTTCCTTCTTCTTTAACTTTTATTTTGAATTCTGATAAGTTTTCTTTCTATTCTAACGTGAGAGGTGTTAGGTGGAGTGTTTTGGAAAAGTCTATCGTCTCGAATTTGATTTCTTCCTTTTTATTTTTTGGTCTTATTTTGCTTGGCTTTTGTTTCTGCTTTTGCTTTATACATGTTGAGTTTTAATAATAATAATAATAATAATAATAATAATAATAATAATAATAATAATAATAATAATAATAATAATAATAATAATAATAATAATAATAAGAAGAAGAAGAAGAAGAAGAAGAGGAAGAAGCAGAAGAAAATAATGTTTTTGAAAACACAACATAAAAGCAAAACTTCCCACATGAAAAAATAAAGCAAACCCAAACATTTTTAAAATTCTACCAATTAAAAAGAAGATTTAGCCAACTAAACAACCGGTTAAATTGAAATTGTGGAGCATAAGTTTTGAATGGCATCAAAGAAAATGGGTAGTTTAATTTTTTTTCTTTCTTTTTCTCTCTTAAGTTATCCTCTTACTTGGTCTCTTTCTTTGTTTCAAATATTGTAAAGGGAAGTGCCAAATTACCTTCTCTATTTACCTTTTTCTTTTATCGTCTCCATTTTCGTGTCACATCTCCATTTCATGCATTATAGTAATCAATGAAAAGGACATATGACATGCAATGATGGGCATTATAGTAATCCATGAAAAGGACATATGACATGCAATGATGGAGAAGGTAAAAGAAAGGTTTTTTTTTATGAATCTGGGATTATTTAAAAAAAATTAAAAAATAATGATACAGTAAATAATATTAGAAATATAGGATGTTAAATATTGGTATAAACACCTGCCCATATTTGACTTTGTAGGATCTGTCTTTTTGACTGGCTGGGATCCTGAAAATCGACTGGATTAAATACGGGTATTTGACTGGTGGGCCCCAACATGGGATAGAAATCGGCTTGAAATTGTGCCAATTTCTAGCCTCTATCTGTACGGTACAACACCCACTACAGAATAATAATAATATGAAGCAGATGATAGGATCCATTACCATACATGTGTAGCTTAAAAAAACTATCATAAAACCAAATGGCAAATGGCTGCTCCTAAAGATACAGTAATCGGCACATCATAAGAAAAAGATGGATGCATGGAAACCAGCTGCCCCTTTTGAAACCAATAATTTTAAATTTTTACATTTATTTATTAATTTTATTACAAAAAGAGGGAAAATGAAGAATGTGTCAAAAGCTTCATTGACATGGTTACAAGTAGTAACGGGGCGTGTACTCAACAAAATATGATGTTTATAGCTTCAGAATTCTGCTTCTGCAAATCATAAGTGGCAAGAAAAGCACATGTTTTTATGGTTGAAGTGAAGATCAAAACCTCTTGCAATACGTGAGTTGTTTTCATATTTTTCTCTGCATAAGATTTTTTTTCTAAAATTAAGATTGGTTTTGTAGTTTGACAGGCAGATGAATTATGGAAAAGTGATGATGGAAAGGAGTTTATTGATCCAACATTATATGATTCATTGTGTTCTTGTAAACTCCTAAGATGCTTACAAATAGTGTTATTATGTGTACAAGAAAGTTCAAAGGATAGGCCATCAATCTTGGAAGTTTATTCCATGCTCAAAAATGAAAATTATACTATTGCTACCCCTAAAAGACCTGAATTTTCATTTCAAGCAGTGAAGACGAAGATAATAGATCTAGATTAGGTCAAGAAATTTGCTCTGTCAATAATATAACCATCTCCCAAATGTTACCACTTTGATTCTTTTATTATACTGTATATAGTTGTTATCAGATCCTGAAAGGTCAAGTTCTTTCAAAATTTTTGTTTAAAATTTTGAATTGAATATGAGTTGTTTGTTTAAATTTCTCAATGAATTTCAGTGTTAATAAATTTAGAGCATTGGGATGATCATGGAACGGAAAAGCGGAGAACCGTCCCGAATGGGGTAGGAAATCATTGAAAAATTCTCCCGTGGGGACGAAAACGGGGGAAAAATATTTTGACTTAGAATTCAGGACGGAAATGGGAATTGTGGTTCCCGCTTCGAAATTTCTTTACCCCCGAAATTTAGTAATTATATTTATGTAATTTATTTTTAAATTATATTTAATTTTAATTTTATCAATTGTTAAAATTTATATTAATTTAATTTGTAATTGAATTTATATTTTTTAATTATTAAATATTACATTTCAATTACAATTAAATGTTAAAAAATATATTTAAGTTATAATTAAATTTTAAAAAAAATTAAAATATTTTTTATGTGGGTACGGGAACGGAAAAAAATTTTCCTTCGAAATACTACCAGGGATGGTCCCACCCCCGTCTATGCACGGGACAGTAGCTGGAGAGCTATTCCCCGCCCTGCTCTGCGATCATCTCTATTAGAGCACCTAGATTTCAGCCCAAGTACTCTTCCATTGAGGATTTTTTTTTTGGTCACTGTCTTTCTTTGAATTAGCTTCTGAACCAAAATTAACATAATTAGTTTCAGTCTTGTTGCTTAACTGCTGCTAGTAATTTCTTTGATTAAGCTTCCTATTATTTCTACTATTATTATCATCAGCCGCGGGATACATGCAAATTTATATCTTCTCTCTATCTTCCCCATCATTTTTTTAATTATTTTTTAGGCCTTTACAGCAGGTGCTGTACCGAACAAAAAGAGGCCAAAAACGGCACAATTTCAAGCCAGTTTTCATCCCACACTGGGCCCACCAGTCGAATACCGGCATTTAATCTAGCCAGTTTTTGTCACTCAAGCCAATCAATGAGCACAATGTCAAATACCGACAGGTGTTTATGTCGATTTCCAGTAGCTTATATTTTTAATATTATTTATTGTAACACTATTTTTCAATTTTTTTTTTAAAATAACCCCAAATTCATAAAAACCCCTAAAAGAGAAGTTAGTATAAAGAAGTTATTTAATACTTCTCATAATGTAAAACCCAAAACAAATGCTTTGAATTTGTTGATGTCTATTTTAAAAGGAAGAATATTGAGTTGATGATAACATTTGCCAATTAGTAGAAAAAACCATATTCAAAAGACTTTTATGAACAAAGAGATGATGTAATTTGGAGTCCACTTTGAGCATTTTGATCATTTGCAGCAACTTTCTGGTTTTAAATGACTATCAACTATTTCTAATTTGTGACAATGGATGGTAAAAACAAGTCTAAAATTTATCCACATATTTTTAGGATACTGACTCTATTCCTTATTCTTCTAGTTTCTATAGCTACTACAAGGCAATCATTTTGGGGTTTTTTTTTTAATTTTGGCATAAAAAATAAAAAAATTAAAAATATGGGATAACGGTAAAAAAATTAGAATTATATTGTGTCAGAAAACGGAACATACGGTTGATGGGACTGAAAATAAAATCTTCTTTTTTGTATTGAAAACGGAAGTTGAAGGTGCCATTCTCCACTGTAGAAAACGACCCTGTTTGGCAAGCGAAAAGAGAGAAATCTGTCGGTGGGATCCACAGTCAAAAAAAGACAGATATGCTTGCTGTTTTCTGTACATTATTTTTTTAATTATTACTTATAAAAACTTGAAAAAAAAAAATAACCAACTACTATATTACATTTAGTAATTTATTAATTAAAAGAGATATTAATTAACTTAATTTTACAGAATTATATATATTTAATTAAAAAATTTGCCTACTAATTTGGAATTAATTTACCAATTACTAATATTTATAATAATAATAAAATCTACGAAGGACTTTTAATACAAAAATGATACATTCAACTTCCATTTTTAATACAAAAAAAAAATAGATTTTACTGTGGGTTCCAGCAACCAAAAATTGGCAACCTTATGTACCTTTTTTGACATACCATAATTCTAATTTTTTTTTTTACTATTACTCCACATTTTAAATTTTTTTACACAAAAATAAAAAAAAAACCGATCACTTTCAACAATAAACATAATTAAAAGTAAGGCAAAAATAGTTGAAAAAGAAATAGTTGAAGAAGTCATTACACATTTAATTATAGATGATTTTCGAAACTTAAAAAGAGAGGTATATTCTTTTTCGATACGATAAAAATAGTTGTTGAAATGTATTTTGTGATTAATTTATAGATTAAAGTTAAATGGAGGCGAATTTTGTTATAAATATTTCAGTACAAGATCGAATATGATTTCCTTTATATATATATATATATATATATATAAAGAACTACTACTTTGAGGTAAAGAGTTTGAATTTCCCTAAAATCGCAAGTTTAATTTTTACATCATACATAAATCATAAACTGTAAAAAGAGCTATTTTCAATCAGAGATATGACTGTATTCAACTTTAAATTAATCGGTTTTATATATTTAACAAAAAAATCATGCCGGATATCGAAGGGTCATAAAAAGAAAAAATAATAAAAAAATATTAATTTTGAATGAATTCTCCATTACCATTACTAAGAACCTAAAAACACAATATAGTTACACATATTGAGTTCTCAATTTATTTTACAAGCTGAGACTTAAATTTTGTATCAATCAACTGAACCAATTAACAATTTAGAAAAAATTTATTAAGCAAAAAGAAGATCGTTTTAATAAATTTTAATTTTTTTTAAATTTTGTTTGTTAATCAACCCAAACTTAAAATCTGAAAACTAAAATTTGGTAAAAAATCATAAATCAAAATTGAAATAAATTAGTTGAATTAAATTCATTTGAATTGATTTTCAATTATAAACCGAATTGTGTTCACCATTGCATGGCATATTTGGACAGATAAATTTGTTCCAATTAATCAACTATATTATTTATTTATTTATTTACAATTAAATAAAATAATTTTAAGAAAAATAGACCAATATTATTTTATTATTGATTTAAACAAATGCTTAAAACTTAAATAAAAATGAAAAGTGTAGAATTATATGAAAAATGACTAAATTATCATTTGATCATTATATATAGGGAAAATAATAAAAGAAATTTAATGATTCTGAAATATAAAAAAATAAATAAATAATTAGCAATTAATATCCTTTTAATTTTCTTTTCAAAAGTGAAAAAGAAAAGAATTTTTAAGAGATCAGTAATGAAAAAATGAGAAGAATTTAAATAAAAATAAAGAGTATTTAATTATATTATATTATATTATATTATATTATATTATATTATATTATATTATATTATATTATATTATATTATATTATATTATATTATATTATATTAAAATAAAAAGTATCATTTAATGGTTAGATCAAGACACTATCTTATTTATATAAAAAAGAGAATATGCAGTGCAGCTCTATTTGTAAAGAAAATCAAATGAAGTTTTAACTCTAATCATCATAATTTTTCTGTTCATTAAAATTTAAAACCCATTTCTTTATATTTTATTATCAAATGGGTTTTATCTTTTTCGGCGTTGTATCTAGATATTGTGCTATATTTATTGTATGTATTCCCCTACTTAAAATTCGCATCCCCGCCCCCAAAATTTAAAATTATATTTAATTTTAATTTTATAATTGTTAAAATTTATATTAGTTTGATTTGTAATTAATTTATATTTTTTATTATTATATATTATATTTCAATTATAATTAATTATTAAATATTATATTTTAGTTATAATTAAATTTTTTAAAAAAATAAAAATATTTTTTATGCGGGGACGGCGACGGAGGGAATTTTTCCTCTGAAATACTATCGGTCCCCACCCCGCCCCTAGCCCGTCCTTGCGCGGGGCAGTAGCCTCCCCGCCCCCGCCCCCGCCCCGCGATCATCCCTAATTGCTATATGTTTCATAAAATTCTTCTGTAATAGTTTGTTAATAATTTTAGAAAGAATGATACATACTAAATAAGAAAGACAAAAATATTTTAAATACCATAATTAATTATATGGTGAAAATGAAAATGATACATAATTAATTAAAATATAAATATGAAATAATTATATTTTATAAAAATGACATGTTACGTATAAGACACTGCACGAAGTTTAAAAGAATGATGAAGGAGGATGAGCCGTGAGTGAAGAACTTTATATAGTTGTAGTCTCAACCGAACTTTAAAAGCTATTTTTTGAGTAAAGCAAAAATAGAGATCCACTATATTAATCAAATGATTCCATTTTATTCATTTTTCAGAGGCAAACGAGATGGACCGTTCATATTATCTAATTACCAAACCACGATATATATATATATATATATATATATATATATACACACACACAAACACACACATACATATAAATATGAACTGATTAAGATATAATAAAAGTTCTTAATTTCTACAAATAAATAATAAGGCACAGCAACGGAGTTTTGGTTAATGCAACTACAAGAGACAACAGAAATAACCAACCTTGACTGGAACTAATTATTAAATTGCATCCATATCTAACAGTTTAAATTACACGTAAAAAATTTATATATATAAACGTACTAAATTGGTAATCTAACAGACCATATTGGTCCAAATCAGGATGTTTTTCCAGGCACGTAAACTTTGCCTGAATGAACCTTAAAATGACAAGCAATTGAAACCAGAACTCTATATAAATTGAAGAACCACTTGCACTTCTCCATCAAACACAGTAGCCACCATTTCCCATGGCATCAGAATTACACCAAAGATGCATCTGCTTGGGATTCATTTTCACTTTGGGAGCTTTGGCTTCTTTAGCTTCAGCTCGTACTATCTTTGATTCATCAATGCAGGCAATGCACGAGGAATGGATGGCTCGTTATGGGCGTGTATACAAGGATGCTAATGAGAAGGCGATGCGTTATAATATCTTCAAGGAAAATGTCCAACGTATTGAATCCTTTAACAAAATTGGAGACAAACCATACAAATTAGGAATCAATCAATTTGCAGATCTTACAAATGACGAGTTCAAAACCACTCGAAACAGATTCAAGGGACATATGTGTTCTGCACAGGCAGGCCCTTTCAGATATGAAAACCTTACTGCACTACCGACTTCAATGGACTGGAGAAAAAAAGGTGCAGTTACAGCCATCAAGGATCAAGGCCAGTGTGGTAAGTTCCCCAACTTTATACTAACAGAACCAAACCAGTCATCTCATTAATTAGTAATTGAGCTTTGTTTAGTTAATTCAAAAATCGAACTTTTGTACAGGATCTTGTTGGGCCTTTTCGGCAGTGGCTGGAGTAGAAGGAATAACTCAGCTTACAGCCGGTAAATTGATTTCCCTATCAGAGCAAGAACTAGTGGATTGTGACACCCAGGGAGAGGATCAAGGATGCCAAGGTGGTCTAATGGATGATGCCTTTAAATTCATTGAGAAAAACGGCCTAACCACTGAATCTAACTATCCTTATGAAGGATCTGATGGAACCTGCAATACAAAGAAGGAGGCTAACCATGCTGCTAAGATCACTGGATTCGAAGATGTACCTGCAAACAATGAGGCAGCACTGATGAAGGCTGTTTCAAAGCAACCAGTATCCGTTGCAATCGATGCAAGTGGTTTCGAGTTTCAGTTCTATTCAAGTGGAATATTTACAGGAGCGTGTGGAACTGAACTAGATCATGGAGTTGCAGCTGTTGGGTATGGAAGCAGCAATGGGAAGAACTACTGGCTAGTGAAGAATTCATGGGGGACGCAATGGGGAGAAGAAGGCTACATAAGAATGCAGAAGGACATTGATGCTAAGGAAGGCCTTTGTGGCATTGCAATGCAAGCATCTTACCCCACTGCTTGAACATCAAGATGACAGGAAAAAAAAAATGCATCTCATTAGTGTGTGTGTGTGTCTATATATATATATATATATATATATATATATATATATATATATATATATATTATGGTTTTAATCCTTGTTTCTCATATATAGTTCCCATGTTCTATTGGCTGCTTGTAACCTCTGGAATTATCTGTACAGTCCTCGAATGAGACACCATTCTTGTATATCTAAAATTATTGCAAAAAAATTCTGTTTTGATGCATATGTCGTTCAGTTTTCAGCTTCTTTTCAAATTCTTTCATATCGCAATATTAATGTTGGAGCTTCAAAACACACAGAAGGAAACAAAAATAATATACGAGAAAAGGACAACGTTGCTTATGTAGCAGCAATTTACAAGGCACGTCAAAAATCTCAATTAATAACCTAAAGCTAGAAATCTATTGAACCGTGCTCTTCAAATGATGAACATATAACTGCAGCAAATATACTTTGACAACAAGAACCACAATCTTGAATATCTAAGAAAAATCCCATAGAATTCTGAAAGTCAAGAAATCTTTTAAGAAACCAATAAAGAATGAAGAATTATGAGCTCTTTTATCTGTACATATTTTCTGCTTTTGTCATTCTTGTTGCTTAGGAAGATTCTAGTCTTGGTGTGCTGGACCAATTATTTGTTGGGAAAATTCTTATATCAAGAACATATATTTCATTTTTCAATTTCACGAAAACAAATTATATATACCTATTTATAGATTTACATTTTTAACTATAAATTTAGGTCATTAACACACTAATTCCACTAAACAATTAACTCATAACCCCACTAATTCACTAACCCCACTAACACCATTATCTCCATTAACTAAATAACAATTAGCAAAAATATTATAAACATTTAAAATAAAATTTACTAATTTAAACACTACATAAAAATTAATTATTTTGAATCAATTTTTCAACATGCTCCTTTGATTCAAAATCATACACATTTAATTATTTTATTGGAGCACTTCTCTCCAATGCACATTTCCTTTCAATGTTTTCTTGAAGCAATTTCTCTTCAATTCTTGATTCACTCTCTCGCCAATTTTCAATTCTTAATACACTCTCATCAATCTTCAATTCTTGATGTACTATCTCATCAAACTTTAATTCTTAATACACTCTACCACCAAATTTCAATTATTGATGATGCACCCTGTCATCAATTTTCTGCTCTTAAATTTTTTTCTTTGGAGCACTTATCTCCAACTATCAAAAAAGAGATGCCTTCTCTTGTGCCCAATTTGCTTGATCATTTGCAAATTTCAAATTTTGTTTCATATGCCCATAATTAATATTTTTCTTCATTGAATATGTGAGGTGAAATTTCACTTGTTTTTTACTGTGCCATTTTTCTTATTATTCCATGATCAATTATGGCTTTGATACCACTGTTCACTACAAGAAAAATCCTGATTACCAATGAAATTTTAATACCGTATGTAAAATGGTTGGTAAAAAATGATGTTTGTGACGGAAATACAAATCTGTAGTAAAAATGGAGGTAAATGTTCTCGTCAAAATTTTCTAACAGAATTTAGCGACGGAAGATGAAAAATCGTAGTAAAAGAGGCGCCAGTATTTCAGCGGCTAAATTTGCAAACAAAATTTACCGATGGAATTTTATAACCGTTGATAAATTACTGATGGAATAAATTTACCATAGGTAATTTATCTATGGATTGTTATTTTCTGTAGCTAATTTGGATGTAAAAAGGTGCCAAATTTTCATATTTATAATCACATACAAAATTTACCGATGGAATGTACTTTCCATCGGTAATTACGGATTGAACATTGTTTCCGTAGGTAATTTATATATGGAATCGTGTTTTCATTGGGACTTACCGATTAAATTTTGATTTTGTAGGTAAATTACCGACGAAATTATTTTTTCGTAGGTAAATTATCTACGGATCAAGTTTTCGTAGGGATTTTACCGATGGAAAACTACGAAAACATGATTTCATAGGAAATTTACCTACGAAAAAGCTTTCCATCGGTAATTTACCTACGGGGATAAAAATTCAATCGATAATTCCCTATGAAAACACGATTTCGTAGGCAAATTACCTATAAAAATAATATTCCATCGGCAAACCTTTCCCATATAAAAATCTAATTTTTACCCTAAGCGCGTGAATTTCTTCTCCCTCATAGCCACTTCCCTCTTCAGTCGCCAGCCTTCTCCACGTAGAGAAGAAGATATCAAAATCCAAGCTAGTGGAAATTTGAATAAAATTAAAAAGCCCTAACATCTTTTTTACCTATCTCAGATTCTCCGTCATAAATCAACCGCTCTCCCTCAATATCGCCAGTCGTCGCTCACTGTCACAACTTGTCATCCGCTGGTCTCCTTCAAAATGTCGCCGTCTTCCTCTCTTTCATCGTATGCCTCTCTCTTGCCATCGCCTTGTGCTTCTCCCTCACAATACTGCTAGATCTGAATGGTGAGGTGAGTTCTTAATTTCTCATTTTACTGTGATAGAAAACCTTAAAGTGTTTCGGATCCAGTGGCTATTCTCATGGCGAGAATTCCTGACAGCTATGATTCAGTAATATTTAAGCAAAATGTCCTGTTTTGCAATGGGAGTGCGATTCTTCAGCAGCCTAGCTCTAGGCCTTTTCTTTATTTCCTTTTTGTGTATTTGGGTATTTAACATATTTTTATCCATAGATAACATTATTTTTATTAAATATAGAAATTTTAGATTAGATTTTATCTTCTTGTCATTAGATTTGGTTTAAACTTCAATTTTTCTGGGCAACACTTGAAGAAGGAACTTGAGCATTTGTGATCTTCAATGAATATGTGGCTGAATATAGATCTCTTTTACCTGATAATCCTCTTTGTTATGCATTGTCATTTCTACTTTAGTGCTTATAGTAAATGCAAAATATGGATATATATAAGTTCACATAAGATTTATAAGCTAAATCTATATGTGAAAGTTACAGAAACAATATTGAAAAGCTATGGATGTGTTTACTTAGAGAAAATAGTTTTTTATTTTCTTAAAAAATTGGAGTAGTTATTTTCTGTAGAAAATTTGAAAAATACGTTCATCTGTTAACAAATGGAAAATTATTTTCCTGGAAACAGAAAATAAAAAAATGAGAAAACATGTTCATTTATTAAAAATAGAAAATGCTTTCTAAATTAAAAAAAATTAAATTATATATTATTAAATATATATATATATAAACACACACACTCTAATTTTAAAAATTGAAATAATATGTATATATAATTAAATTATAAATTTATTAAAATAATTTAATTAAATTTAATATTTATAAATTAACGATCATTGAATTAAAAATAATATGATAGTAAACTGAAAAATACAATCGATTTTTAATTTCTATTATTATTATAATCGTTCCACAATCGATCAGCAATTGTTTTTCTAACTATTCTCATTTGCATTTGTTGGGATAAATCAATAGTAATACCCTCTTGTTGCACTCCAGCGGTGACTTCTTCAGGCATTGTCAAATCTTTTCGACCATATAATGTAAACAGTTGATCGATTCTATCTTCCACTCTGATGAAATTGTTTAATGTGCAATATGCAATGGGAATAAGCTTTTGTCGACGTAAATGATAGTTTGGTATTGATTTTAAAATTGAAAATCTAGCTTTTAACACTTCAAATGCCCTTTCTATCACATTATGTAAGGATGAATGCCTCTGATTAAATAACTCGCTACATGGGTATAAATATAGCGACAACAATGTACTCGCTAAATTTTAAAATGAATTTTTTAATTTTAATATGGAGATTTTATTATTTAAATAATAAACAATAAACTAAAAATAACAAAAGTTATATTTATAGAATACCCAACATATATATATATATATATATATATATATATATATATATATATATATATATATATATATATATATATATATATATGAATAAATTGTTATTTACAAGAGCATATCATTGCTAATAATATAAGCAAATGATAAGGGGAAAAATTACAAATATTGAATGTAACGACATTCACAACTCACACATCAAGTGACTCATTGCAACAGGGGAAGGAGGGATAACAAACTTGCTATCGATTGAACGTCAACAACAACTCCTTGTGCTTTCAAACTTCTTCCCGTTTGTCTAAACATATGTCTCCAATTCTGTAATTTTTCTAGTGCTACAATTGTTTTCCAATTCGATGTAGGGCTGCCCAAAGAACAAAACTAAGGTTTTAAAAAATAGAACTGAACTGAAAGTTTCAAGTGGTTCGACTAAAAATTAAACCAGAATTTCTGCAAACAAATACGAAAAAATAGTACTTAATATGAACTACGGATAACTAATACAAGCCTTTAAATATATTGAAATACTAGGTAATAAAAATGATATGGAAACAGAAAATCTAATGCTATATTCAACAGAGCACTTGTTCAGCTTGATCAAAGTTTTCAGCATGAAAATCATAATAACCTATCAAAGGAAGTTGGATTTCATTCCAGGCTCTGTGCATGCTAAGCAGAAATTGCAGTGTGCGAAATTTACCTTTCTTTTTCTTTTCAAGTGTTTTGAATTTGCCAACAAGTATAAAGCCACTTTCAAAGATTCTTGCCCTGTCTACTGCTCCTACTCAGGCTATAAGGTATAAAAGTTTAGCAACATTAAGAACATATATTGAATATATTATTATTATTAATTAACACAAATAAAAAAATTAATTAATTCTTATACAAGGATGAGTTGCTGTGGGCTGCAACATGGCTATACAAGGCAAGTGAAGACAAGAACTACTTAGATTATGTCTCAAGCAACCAAGGTTGGAGTCAGGCCGTGTCTGAATTCAGTTGGGACAATAAATTTGCAGGAGCTCAGACATTACTAGCCAATGTACATATTATTTTATCTTAATTAAAATAATTAAATCTTTATGTTAAATTCTTCTTGAGAAATGATAATAATTTCAATTTCTATCCAGGAATTTTAAGTTGGAAATAAGAATTTGGATAAATTTAAGACTGATGGAGAGTCATTTGTTTGTGCTTTGATGCCTGGAAGTAGCTCTGAAACTAAGTTTAGCTATGATATCAATTATTTGAATAAAGCAGCCCGCAGAAGAGGAAAAACATATCAAAATATATGTTAAAAGTACTTGCCTGCCTCATGTACTCCTTCGTTGTAAGAACCAACTCATGGTAGATGATTCATCTTGGGAGCACCTGAAATTAAACAAATAGTACAACATGAAACATATAAAAGATCTAATTCTCCATTTCTTAGAAGAGGGGTTTCTACAACTAATCTATATACATATATAGTACAACAAATGTGGACAGCATGAATCAAACAGATATCATATTTGAAATAGGTGAAACATCAAGCTTAAATTTTTAATTAGAAGCAAGAAAAAAAAATCTGACCTTTATAGCAAACGCTGCCAATGCAGTGCCATGAGGACCTTGACAAATACTACTCAAATTACTGCATGTATTCAAAAATATCATAAAGATCTTCACAAAAAAGCAGTATGATATATATATATATATAGGTTAAAAACTTAAAATACAATATCTTGAATTATTTGGTGGGTGCACCAAAATAAAATCATGCAACCAATTTCATTGAAAAAGAAAAAATCGACAGATAACACAACAAACTAAATTTTCAGCTTCAATCAATAACATTAATAGAGAAAATTGCATCATCCAAAAACTAAATGAATGATAATCAGTATATCATTTAATGGCATGGACAAAGAAAGTCCATTTTTTAGCCAAAAAAAAAAAAAGAAAACAACAATAAAATAGCAATAATATGACCCTATAACCAGCAGGCAAGTGGTCATGAGCAAATACCATCGCCATTAACATTTAAGAAATCGGGAGCTGACAGCACATGCAAAAGCATACTGGCACAACAACCATTTGAATAGGACCATTTGATTAAGGTATAATGCAAAACAAAAGAAAATTGAGATTACTAACGTAAAAAGAAAGCTAACCTTGAAGGCTTGCACTGTGAAGATTAGCACCAGCTAACAAAGCTCCACGAAGATTTGCACCAGTAAATTCACACCTAGCTTAGGAATAAAATGTTCAAGTGTATACTCTCTCAAAGTTGCATTGTGAAATATGGAACCCTCAGCATCCGCATCCTGCAATGAATATATTAAAGGTTTGAACATGAAATTGTGCCCAGGTATCTATAAACAAACACTTAAACCAGATTAATTTATATCATTAAACATCAAGGTTATTTTAAAGCATTTCATGCATGAAAATTTGCTCATAGGAATACCAGTAATTACAAAATTCTTAGTTGTATCCAACTAAGATAGCAAGTAAGCAACGGAATTTCTTGTTATTAAAAAGTAAAAATTTGAAGATAATTTGTTGTTACTATTGAAAAGAAATGATAATATGGAGCATCATGCAATGCAGATTCTGAAATGATAACGAAAGGGAGGAGATGAGGATAAATTGTGAATGATTCCAATTCTAAAATGATAAGGGAAGTGTTAAATTCATGTCTTAATGCAGAGTAAAGAATTAGTTGTCGAGTTCCCTCCAGCAAACAAAAGTATCCAAAATTTTCCCAAACCAAAGTCAGACGGAAAAAAAAAAAAACAGATCTTAAAAAGCAGGTAGCTAGTTCATCAATTGAAAAAGAAAAATCGAGGACAAGCACATTCCCAGGAAAAAAAATCATCTTTACATTAAAAAAAACACAACCAAATTATCAGAAATGAAATAAAGAATTCAAAAATAAAATTTTCCAAAAGCAAATAACAATATCAGAAAGAGAATTATTTGAGAACTTCACTAGACATAATGCCGGGCAATTTAGAACAGAAACCTATGCTGCAAATTTTTAATGCATCAAGTCACAGAGTTCTCAAGAATTCAATTTTTCTACAAGTGGAAAATGGCATTTGATCTGGACCGTAATTTTCGTCCAATTTCACATGTATCAAAAATTTATTCCATTGAATAGAAAACAAAGAAAATTTTGTATAACATGTTTGACCATTGCCTCATCAGTTCTCCATATTTTTCAAAACCCCTCTGTTTCTCTTTTCCCACTCATTTTCAGCAAATAACAGACAATTAAAAGTCGCTTAAACTGCAATACACCGAAACAGAAAGGGAATGCAAGTAATCTAAAGACACTGCAAATCACCTATGCAAGTCAATATGCAACATTTGAATATCTGTTCACACCAATATAAGAAAATTCCATGCACTTCTTTTAAATTTCAGTAAAAAGAAAATTCAACCAAAAGAAAGAAAGTAAAGTTTGAAAATTCCCTTTATCGATAGCTAGTCCTTTTATTTCCCTTGGGGATTTCCCGGGATCCAAACAAAACAATCAATTGACCGAACAAGAAGCGGTGAGAGAGAAAAAAATTGTAAGTTACCTGAATTGAAGAGAAAAGATTGAAGAAAGGAAAGTCTAGGGTTGCCGAAAATGGAAAATAATCCCAAAGTCTAGGTGACAAACTATACAGAGCATACGAAATCTACACAAAATAGGAGACAGAAATACATCGGATTAAAACTTCAAGACTGAAATTTCAGCTAAATCCAGCTGAATATCTCCTTTGCTAACACAAAAATATTAAAATGAGAAGATAAAAAGAGAACAAACCTGAAATCCCCTCTGTATCAAGTGAATTTGTCTCCCAAATATCATAAATTCAGTTTAAATAGATACAATCGCGAGATGAATCAAGGAAATCGTTTCAAATTTGATTTCGATTGCAGCAATTGAATTTGTTGAGATAAATCAGGAGAAACGATTTTGAAAACTGAGAAGCAACAGTGAGCATAATATTGAAAAGAAAAAAAAGAGTAGTTGAAGCATAAGATGGGATACGAAGACGATGGGAGCGTAAGTGGTTTCCGAAAAAAATGCCGTGTTTTTCATGAAAAATGAAAATTTTGGAGAACATCTGAAAGTCGTTCTCCGTAGCCTTTTATATTTTAGGAAATTAGGAAAATTGTTTTCTATTTTCCATTTAGAAAAATTTCACTATGTAAACATAATACTCAATTTTCTATTTTCTATTGGAAAATTTTCCGGACAACAGGCCTTGTTTTCTACAAAGTAAACAGGGCCTATACATCTCTTTCTTTGTTTAAATACAAGATATATGCATATACCTATATATATCAAATTTATTAAAAGCAGTTAGACTTCAAATTATTATTTTTTATCGAAATGGAGAATTATTAAAATAGAATCTGTTAGGTTGGCCAATGGCTTAATAGATTTAATTGAATTTAGCCTGTTCATGTTAAGATTCGCTTATTTCTTGATCGGATTTTTTTTTTATGTTTTGTCACTTTACTGTGTTTTGTTCTGCCTCAAGATTTGCTTACCTATTAGTTTATTAGTTGAGTAAAAAAGAAAAGGAGATAGTAGTGGCCAAAAAAAAGAGTTGATTGTTAGTGCTATCTTGATTTTCTACGGATAGTGCTATAAGAGTATATGGATAATAAGTAATATGGTGTATGTTAGATTAAGTGAAGAAAAGAGGAAAGTTAGTAATTGGAACAATATGCTAAAAAGGTAGATATGCATATGTAATTTTAAGAAATTACGTGTAATATTCTATATCCGATCAGTTAAAAGATCAGGATATCAGATATCACATCCAGACTTAGTTTCCTTTAAGAGGGCTAATTATAAAGTTTACTACTTAAAAACCTTGTTATTTAATAGTTATTGTTCATTCTCTAAAAATGTCGATAGAATTTCTTCTGATTGTCTACAACCTCATATGGAAAAAAAATTATCAATAACATTTTTAAGATCATACAACTATTTTTACAACTTCAATCAAACTCTAGTACAAGTTTTCCCATCCTCCTCAATAAACATTCAGTCAAAAATTTTTCACTTGTCAAATAAACATTATACCAATTTTTTGTTCTCAACTATATCTATATAGTTTTATCACACAGTTCTCACAAATACAAAAATCCCTTTCTCAACATCAACGAGGCATTATTAATATTACAACAAACTTTAATCGTGTAAATGCCAAAATACAACAATAATACAACTGTATTTAGTTTACATGTCCCGTCCCAAGTTTTGACATGGCTAGCTGTAGCTAATCTCGCCCTTTCCTGCATATAGGTTAATTAATCTCATTGATCCACAATCTACTCATAGAAAAGAAATCACGCTCTAAGCCAAAGCTTAGTGTTGACTACCAAATTTACCTCTTCAATTGTACAATTTCAAAATACATTTATCACTACAAGAAAAATGTAATTTAACAACGGAAAATTAGCAATGAAAATTGATATTTTTCGTTACTAATAAAAAATAGCAACGGAAATTTCGTTGTTAATCCAGCAATTGCTATTTTTTAGCAATGGAATTTTATTTTCGTTGCTAAATTCAACCAACTCATTTTTGGTAAATTGGTAATTTTTAGCAACGGAATTGATTTTTCCGTTGCTAATTTTAGCAACGAAAAAGTCATTTCGATTGCATAATTAACAAGTCTTTTACACTGAAACTCTTTTAATCTCTCTGCATACTAATCCTATCATGGTATATTTTCGAGCATTACATGCATAGCTTACTTGTGTTATGTAGTGGAGGCAAAAAGAGATAGCCCAAAGGTGTCAGAAGTGCCTACTGTTAGAGAGTTCCTTGATGTGTTTCCTATTGAGTTACCAGGTTTACCACCTGACAGGGAAGTGGAATTTTTCATTGATGTTGCTCTAGGAACTGCTCCTATATCTCCATTGCTCTTTATAGAGTGGCACCAGCAGAATTGAAAGAATTAAAGATTCAACTACAAGAATTATTTGATAAGGGGTTTATTAGTCCTAGCGTCTCTCCTTAGGGAGCACCAGTCCTATTTATGAAGAAGAAGGATAAGACACTCCAATTGTGCATTGACTACATACAGTTGAATAAAGTGACTATTAAGAATAAATATCCCATTTCTCGTATTGAAGATTTATTTAATCAGTTGAAGGGAGCAGGTATATTCTCAAAGATTGATTTGAGATAAGGATATTACCAGATGGTAGTGAAAGAAACAGATGTGATCAAGACTGCTTTTTGCACTAGATATGACCATTATGAGTTCTTGATCATGCCGTTTGGGCTTACAAATGAACTAGTCGCCTTCATGGATTTGATGAACACCAATCAGTTCATGGTGGTCTTCATCGATGATATGCTGGCGTATTTCAAAACACTAGAAGAGCATGACAAGCATTTAAGGATTGTCCTATAGATATTGAGGGAAAAATAATTATATGCCAAGTTCAGCAAATGTGATTTTTGGCTGAATGAAGTATCCTTTTTGGGTTATATAGTGTCTGCTAAAGGTATAAAGGTAGATCCTTCAAAAATTGAAGCGATTCTTCAGTGAAAGCCACCTAAGAATGTTACTAAAGTGAGAAGTTTCCTAGATTTAGCTGAGTACTACAGGAGATTTATAAAGGGCTTCTCCACCATTGTAGTTTCTTTGACTAGACTGCTACAAAAATATATTAAGTTTGTATGGACTAACAGATGCCAAGAATATTTTGAAAAGCTTAATGGTATACTGACAGAAGCTCCAATTCTTACTCAACCCGAGTCAGGCAAGGATTTTATGATTTACAATGATGTTAATAATGGTGATTTATATGATATTTTTAGTATATTTTTAGGTGTTTAATTAAGTTAATTTTGTGTTAATTAGGTTGAATTTGAGTTTAATTGGTTAATTTTATATTTTTGGAGTTAATTGTAAATTTTGGTGTTTTTTCAGGATTATTTTACTAGAAAAATGACTTAATTGCAAAAAAAAACAAGAAGTTTTGGGTCAAAATTGTGAAATTGGAAAAATTATGTTAGTAAGACATTCATGCAATCGAGAGAAGAAGTAAGTGGTTGTGCATGAAAGTACATGAGATTTTGAATGGTCATGTTAAGAAGACAAATCAAGCTAATCATCCCTTGAGTGGCCGTGTATATCACAAGCCATTTTTAGTAAGTGGCCATGTATCAAATTTTAAGTGGTCGTGTGTGACTTTTCAAAGGGAAGATAAGTGGTCGTGTATCATCTTTTGCTGGAGAAATCTTAAGTGGCCGTGTGAATCATTTCAAAGGAGATCAAGTGGCCATGTACTTCATTATAGAAGATACACGGTAGTGCATTTTTACAAGAGAAAAATCAAATTGCCATGTGTTTACATTCCTATGCAGCGAAGGATTTTCAGATTTTCCAATTCAAGAAGGATTCTTTTCCTATTCCAATTTGGAAAGATTAGAAGGCTTCTACAACTATTTTTTGCCTATAAATAGAAGACTCAAGCACCAAATAAATCATCAATTAGAAGAATTAAGTAGAATAAACTAGTAAAGTTCATTAGTTTTAGGTTTAGTTTTTACGTAGTTTTTCTTCTGTTTTTATTCTTTGATTTTATTTTCAATGTTGTTTTAGTTTTTAAATATATTTATGAAGTAATTTTTCTTCTTTTGCTAATGGATTCTTGAAATCTTTTATTTTCATTGTTATGATTTAATTAAGCTTTAATTTCAATATCAGTTGATTATTTCTTGGTTTTAAGCACATTCTTATATTTGATTGTGTTAAGATTGATTGTTGATTTATTGAATAAATAACTAAAAGTTGATATAGGCACTGTCATTAATTTGCATGTTCTTAGATTGATTATTTAATATTTATGCATGAATATTATCTGAAATATGAGATAATTATTTGTTGATTTTATTGATCAATACTAAAAGAGGAGGAACTAAGAATAAATTGGAATTGAATTACTTGAAAAAGAGTTCAATGAAAGTTTAGAAAGTTTAAACTAGATTTTCATGCTAAGTATTAGATTTGTCTATGAGTTTAATACTAAGAATGATATACTTGCATAAAATTATACTAGTTTTTCCATAGTCACTGATATTTCTACAGAATTTAAGTCATTTCAATGAAAGTTAAGGTGGATAGTTCCTTTAGCAAGAGAATTTTAGTTATTTTTTTTATTCATGTTAGTTTAATTTTAGTTTTTGTTTTGTTTCATTGTTTATTTTGTTTAATTTTTGCTTTTAAATCAAAAACATTTGGGAAACAATCTTGGATTAATTTAATTCATACATAGATATTCTTCTTAGCAATCCATATTCCCTTGGATACGGTATTTGGGGTCTTAATCTATATTTTCCTGTATTACTAGTCGATTTAGTACACTTGCTAGACACCAGTCAGATGCCTTCAGAAATGGTTTATGCTGTGACTGATGTAGGAAGGCAAGGTGATTGCTTATGCCTCCCAACAGCTTAAGGGTCATGAGAAGAATTATCCTACTCATGATTTAGAGCTAGCAGCCATAGTTTTTGCTTTAAAGATTTAGAGGCATTACCTGTATGGAGAAAGATGCTACATCTATTCAGATCACAAAAGCTTGAAATATCTACTTACTCAGAGGGAACTCAACCTCAGAGAGAGACACTGGATGGAATTGATCAAAGATTATAATTGCTTTATTGACTACCATCGAAGGAAAGCTAATATAGTGGCTGATGCACTTAACAGGAAATTCATGTCAAGTAATGTAAATGCTTTCAAATGAATATGTATAAGTGATTGATAAGTGTTATTGACCGATGATAGTGTTTGCAGCTCTTGGGGCTATGAATGTTAGTTTGAGTTTAGCACCAGATGGAACATTATTAGCCGAAATGCAAGTGAAGCCTGACTTTGTGCATTAGGTGAAAGTAGACTGAAAAGAAGATAATCAATTGATGGCTATATTGAACAAGCTAAAAGATAACAATGAAGGAGATTGCTCCTTGAATGATGATGAAATCCTTTGCAACAAGAAAAAACTCTATGTTCCGGATCAGAAGAAATTGAAGAAAAGCATCCTTACCAAAAGCTCACCATAGCAGTTATGCCATGCATCTTGGACGTAACAAGATATAACAAGACTTGAAAGCTCATTATTGATGGCCAGGTATGAAACGAGATGTGACAGAGTTTGTAAGTAAATATCCGATATATCAGCAAGTAAAGACAGAGCACCAGGTTCCTTCGGGATTGCTTCATCCCATTTTGATACCAGAATGAAAATGGGATAGGGTAACTATGAATTTTGTAGCTGGATTTCCTGTTACTCAAAGGAAATATGATGTTATATGGGTGATCATCGATAGGCTCACAAAATCTGCTCATTTTTTGACAGTGCGGATGGATTATCTTGTGACCAAGCTAGCAAAAATTTACATTAATGAAGTAGTGAGATTGCATGGAGTGCCATAATCCATCATTTTTTATAGAGATCCCAGATTTATTTCCCGTTTTTGGAAAAGTTTGCAAGAAGTTCTGGGTATGAGGCTCCATTTCAGTACAACATTTCATCCTCAGACAGATGGTCAGTCTGAACGGATGATTCAGATATTAGATGATATGTTGCGATACTATGTATTAGAGTTTGGTAGCAGTTGGAAAAAGTATTTATCTTTAACGAAGTTTTCCTACAACAACTACCAGTCCAACATAAAGATGGCTTCTTTTAAAGATTTATATGGAAGAACATGCATAACTCGTTTGTGTTGGATAGAACTAAGTGAAAAGAAGCTGGTAGGGTCTTACTTGATTCGTGACTCAGAAGAAAAATTCTAAATCATCAAGAGTATGTTGAAAGAAGCCATGGATCACTAGAAGTCCTATGCAGACCTGAAGAGAAATGATATAAAGTTTCAGGTTAGAGATAGAATTTTTTGAAGGTATCTCCGTGGAAAAAGGTTCTGAGATTTGGAAAAAAGGGCAAGTTAAGTCCAAGATTCATTGGCCCTTATGAGATACTTCAGCGAATAGGCCCGATAGCTTACCAATTGAAGCTACCATCAGAGTTGGAAAAGATGCATGATGTGTTCCACATGTCTATGCTCCGAAGATATAGATCCGATCCTAGTCATGCCATCACATCAGAAGAAATCCAAGTGCATGTTGATATGACCTGTGAACAAAGACCAATGAAGATCCCATCTAAAGAGATCAAATAGCTCAGGAATAAACAGGTTCCACTAGTAAAGGTATTATGGCACATTCACAATGTGAAAGAAGCTACGTGGGAATCAGAACCTGCTATGAGACAACAGTATTCTCTAATCTTCGATACAAGTAAATTTCAAGAATGAAATTTCTTTTAGTAAGGGAGAATTGTAATGGCTTAAATGCCAGGTCAGCCGTGAATAGTATTTTCCAATAGTGAATAGTATTTTCGAATTGAAAAGTACATCCGGAATAATATTTTACTTAATTATCGAAAAATATTGACCACGGTTAGTCCAGGTTGAAATTTAAAGTGAAATTGAGATCAAATAGGTTACCAAAAGTTAAAAACATAAAAAACGAAGCAGTTCGGTTTCAATAGTAACTAGGTTGATCTAGGTTTGATCGACCCTTTAAAAATAGCAAATTAGCTCTAAAAATTATCAAAAATTGCATATGTGCCTAAAATGATATGTATAATATTTTGGCTGTAAAAAGTTAATTTTTCGGTAATACCGATAATTGTTGAATCGGATCAATCTAATTGAATCAAACCAATAACCGACTTCGATTGGGCTGAAATTTATAAATATGATAAGAATGATGGTATCAATTTAAAGTGATTTGGAGTTAGGAATGAAAAGAATTACAGGAAAGTGGCTCACAACAAAATAATATGATAAGGAATTTAAAGATTGGCTAAAAGATGAAAACAAAAAAAAAATTTGCCAAAAAACAATCTATTTCCACCATTTTTTCATGATTTTGGAATTTTTTTCTTTTGAAAAATCTCTTACTTAGTTTTGGTTTCCTTTATCAGTTAGCTTCCTTTCTCACAATCGACGCCCAGTGAAAAATTGAACAAAAGAAAATAAAAACTTTAATTAAACGCTATCATTTCTGACTTAATTGCTTCCTATGTGATTAAATGCCATTGTTTATAACTTCACTTGTGAGAGATTGGTAGGTGAATACAATTTTTCTAATTTTTTAATTAATATTAAAATATTTTATTTTAATAAATAATTTATTTTATTTTAAATTATTATTAAATTATTAATTAATTAACTTTCATATATAATTTAGTTATTTTTGTCAAAACGTTTATGACAAACTATTTTTGGTCATTAAAAAATTTATTGGGGATAAAATTATATTGTATCACATAAAATAATTTATTTATAACATAATTTAATTGTCAAACATTTTTATTACAGTGGATTGTGACAATTTTATTATCCTCACAAACATATTGTATTGGTGATGAACTTATATTTTGCCACAATACATTCAATTTTTTTGTGACATATTTGTTTGTTATAAATTATATTATTTTTTATGACATAATTTATTTGTAGTATATTAATATTACAACCAATTATGACATAATATTATTATTGTCACAAAATTATTATACTACATTTATTTGTTATGATATATGTATTTGTCACAAATAAAATTAGGTGACAATTTAATTTTATCATCACTAATTCATTAAATTGTGATAAAAATAATTCATATAAAAAAATAAGTATTTCATGATGAATTTATATGTCGCAAATAGTTATTTTTTGTCATTAAATTTTTTTCCTTCTAAAAGAAAAAGGCTGGAAATTTTTCCTCCACATCAAAGGTGGCGAAATTGTATCCCGTCATAATATATTATTTTTGTGACAAATTTATTTGTCATAAATAAAATTATTTTTTGAACTAAAATTTTTCACAATAAATAAATTATAAATTTTTTTAATTTTGATATCTTATTTGCGACTAAATGTTTTTATCGTCACTAATTTATTTAAATATGACAACAATAATTCATTACAAAAAATAAATATTTTGTGACGAATTTATATGTTCCAATAAGTTATTAGTTTGTCCTTAAATTTTTCTCTCCAAAAAAAAGGTGGGAAATTTTTCCTCCTAAACAAACCATGAGAAAATATATTTTTTTATCACAAAATTAATTTATTAGTGACAAAACTTAAAACAAAAAATGACATAAGATAATTTTGTTATAGTAACAAATAGCATGATAATGTTTTAAAAAATTCGTTCGTTGTAAGTAATAATTGATGATAAAATTTTATACATCACTGAAAATTTTGTCATAAAATGTAAAATTTCTTGTAGTGCTTTTATTCTCCAATAATATGACACTTATATGCACAATAGAGACTTGGCCGAGTTTTTCCTACTGCAAATGGTCTGAGTTCTCTTTATTTGTATCATGCTCCCCCCTAAAATTATTTTCAAGACTCACCTCTGACTATAGTAGATGGCTCTGAAACTAGGGCTAATGTTCAAGGTAATGCAAGGGTTAAGAAAAGCCTTATATAGTTGCACTCTTTAGATAATTCTAGAGTTAGATTGGTTATTACCCTATTGACAACTAGTTATTACAAAATCTAAAGCAGGGCAGTGCATGTTGCATTAAAGGCTAAAACCAAGCTAGGTTTTATGGATGGAACTTGCAAAAAATCGGTTCTAAATGACATATAACTATGATGACCGGAGCATATTAATGCGAATTTGATCATTATTTCTTAGATTTTGAGCTCTAGGTCGAAAGATCTTATAAAAAACTTCATCTACACACTTACTACTAGGAAACTTTGGCTAGAACTAGAAGAAAAGTATGATGAATGCAATGGGCCTTAGATCTATTGATTGAAGAGACTGATTGTCTCAATAGATCATGGTAACAATAATATGGCAACTTATTCTAATAATCTTAAGAAATTATAAGACAAGTTGAACTGTTTGGAACCAGTACCTAAATGCATTTGTAATGGGAGTACCTGTGGACTTTAAAAGAGGATTGATGGTATAAATGAATATAATAAAGTTATACAATTTTTGGTGGTACTTAATGAAACCCTTGATGCTTCAAGAGGAAAAATACCAATAATGGATCCTTTACCTAGTATTAATAGAACCTACTTAATAATTACTGGTGTTGAAAGGAAGAGATAGATGCAAATGAAATTTAACAAGAACACAAAAGCTAGTGCTATGCTAACTAAGGTAAGAAATCAATCAAGAAATAAAGGGAACTACAAGAAGAAAAAAGGAACCAAGAAAGGATCAGACAAATCCGATAGGTTCTATAGTCATTATAATACATTTGCTAAACTACACAAAGAATGTAAATCTACAGCTATACAATGTTTATAACACTCCCTCTCAAGCTGGGCATGATTATTCATACTGAAGCATAGATGTTAATCATGCCTAACTTGTCACAAAGATAATTAACCTAATTCCCCTTTATGGCTTTCGTGAAAATATCGCCTAATTGCTTTCCTATCTTCACATAGCCAATGGAAATCAAGTTTACTTGAATATTCTTATGGATAAAATGATAATCAATCTCAATATGCTTGGTTTGTAAGGCCCCAAATCCTATTCTAGCAAGAATATGATACATTCATAGGAATACACACACACACACACACACACACACACACACACACACACATACACACATACATACATACATACATACATACATACATACATACATACATACATACATACATACATACATACATACAGTGAATGGTAGTGGTTAAGTAAGTTTGTTACTAATCAGGATATAAATGTCATTATAACAAAAGTCTGGGTTAGTTTGGAATTTTTTAAATTATAACACTACAAGAAAATATCAAAATAGCAACGGAATTCATTCCGTTGCTAAATTAGCAACGAAATACCAATTTCGTTGCTATTTAGCAATGGAAAATCAATTCAGTTGCTAACATTGGGTGAAGTTTTAGGGATTTAGCAACGAAATACAAAGGGTTAGATTTTGTTGCTAAAAAGGGAGGGAGATTTTAGCGCCAATATATAGCAACGGAATCTAATTTTCATTGCTAAATATAGCGGCACTTAATAGCAGGAAATTTTTGGGATGAAATTTAGCAATGGAAATTAAATTTTGTTGTTAAAATAGCAACGGAATATAATTTTCGTTGTTAAATATGGACGCAAAAAAAATTTGGATGAAATTTAGCAACGGAATCTAATTTTCGTTGCTAAAATAGCAACAAAATCTAATTTTCATTGCTAAATATAGCGGTATTTAACAGCGGAAAATTTTTGGGATGAAATTTAGCAATGGAAAATAAATTCCGTTGCTAAAATAGCAGTGAAAAATAAATTCCGTTGCTAAAATAGCAACGAAAATTAAATTTCATTGCTAAAATAGCAACGGAATCATATTTCCGTTGCTAAATATAGCAGCATTTCATAAGGAAAAATTTTTGGGATGAAATTTAGCAACGAAATCTAATTTTTGTTGCTAAATATGGCTACAGAAAAAAATTTGGATGAAATTTAGCAATGGAATCTAATTTTCGTTCCTAAATTTGAAATCGTTGTTATAATGGCAACAAAATTAAATTCCGTTGCTAAAAAATAATATATATAGGAAAAAACCCTATTTCTTTTATTTCTGTTCTTCTCTCCGCCTCATTCTATTTCATTTTCTCTGCTTTTGGAGCTCAACTGTGGAGAATTTCAAATCAATCCATAGAGATCCGTTGGTTCAAAATCCATCAATTTTCACAAATATAGGTACCTTTTCACTCTCTACTTACCAGATTCTCTATAACTTGTTTGGCTTTGATCTCACTTGTAGTCTGTTTGTTTCTTAAGAAATTATTGAAGAGCAAAAGGAAATGAAATTCATTTGAGCGTATTAGAAAGAAGTTACCTTAAGGTTCCTGCACTTTCGAGTTACCTTTATTTTTATTTGGTGGCTGAGAAAATTAAGGCATGAAAGATGAGAAAATCTGAGAAAATGACATATTTTTGGTACAACATTTAGCTGTTGGTGTGTTACTTGTATGCTTTTTTATTTCAGTTTATAGCACTACATTTGAAATTGGTTCGACTAGGCTTATACTCTTTCTAATACAGGTACCCTTTTCTCTGTTTTGTTTCTTTCCTCTTTTTATTACTGAAATTAAGCATTGTTTAGTTGGAATTGTTTTAATTCACTTTCATTATTTAAACATTGTGTACAATATTAGAAACGCTCTTCTTTAAAGAGTTTGAAAGATGGTGTAAGGTTTTGGTCAAAAGCTGGATTTATTGTTAAATGGTGAAAAATCGGGTAAAGACAAGCACGGGCACATATAGAAGAGTGGTTAGCATAACTTTGGTAATCTCAAAATTCAAAGTCTCTTTTCACTCGTCATATACTTTTTTATTTGTATATATTACCCTTGGCCTGCAATTTGTTTTAATTTTTATTTCGTTATAAAACATTTCAACATAGAGGAATATTATTTTCAGCTTTTAGTGGGATTTGCCGACAAAGCACAGACAAAACTTGAATATCTCTGTCTTGGATTCCTATGTATATATAAAATATAAATTACTGGCCTTTTTAACTAACAGATAAAGCATTATCAATTAGATAATGCTTGAAAATTAGTGTTGTGTTGTTTTTGTATAACTAAACAAGAACAGAAGAGGAAAAATGGAAGAAGTTAGGCGCATTCACATAATATACTTTCTTACTATAATGGGTTAAATGGAGCATCCTCATCTCATTCATCTTCATCATGTTAATCGTAATGGTGTCCATCTTCGAGGTTTAATCTTTTTTTCCTTCTATTTTTGGGTATGGAAAAAATCATGGTGTGCTTATATTAATTGGTTAAGAAGATGTCAAGAGATGGATGGCAGACTTGTAAGGAAAAGATATGGTGGAGGCCTTTGCTTGGTCATACAATAGGTATGGGGATGAACAGTACTCTCAAACCTAAAACTGTCTCAATTAAATTTATATTTAAATTTATATGAAATTATGTGATTAAGATATAGATTCCTTTCACTTGAATTAGAGAAAGAAAATAATTTATATGAGTGAAAACAAAAAAAGACCAAATATTCCTGAAAAATCCTAAAAACTTTAACCTGAAAAATGGCAACCTAAACGTCATTTTTTGGGCCCAAAAAATGCCGTTATAAGAGCTTTGCTTAAAAGTAAATGACCGTCTCGAAGCAAGCTTTTCGAAAACATATTATAATAAGAAATCTGACACTTGTAGCAAAAGTTATGACCAAAATAGTTTGTACCATAAAAAATAATCCATTTAGGCTTTATATTAGATTTCTTCATTTCTTATCAAATTATAATTTAATTTAGGGTTTTTATTATCTATATTTCTGATGATAAATTGTTGGTAATTATTGATTTTATCCGTAATCTATTGAATTATATGTAGAACAACCAGCTAGCTAGCTAATAAATACACTAAAACAACTAACTATTTATGCAGCCGGATACATATGAATGCCCACAATGTAAAGCACCAAAGAAGAGGTTTGCTAAATATGATGTCAATACCGGAAAAGCAATCGATGGTGGGTTGCCTCCGATGGGAATTACTGTCGGCTCGATGGCTGGCATTGGTGCAGTTGGTGCATTGCTTGTTTATGGTCTTCAATGAGGCAGATGATTCTCTTGAACTTGTTTTTTATCCCTTTCCAAATGTGATTGTTATGTTCACTTTGGTTTGCACCTTATGTTCTTTTACATTACCAGAATTCATTATGTTCATTGAACTTAAGGGTGAATTGAGAGATGTGAATCTATCAATAAAGAAAAGTGTTTAGTGATCAATATATATTATTTTCAGTCCATCAATTAATGATGTAATATTTAATATATTATCTTGAGTACCATTTAGTAAGTATGGCATGTTTTTATTTGATTATAATATGATTATAAATAATGTATATGATTATAAAAAAAACCCAGAATACAGTATTGGATATATATATAATATGATTATAAAAAAACAAAATTGACTTTTAGTTGCTAAAATTCACCTTTTTGTTGCTAAAATTAGCAACGGAATTGATTTTCCTTTGCTAAAATTAGCAACAGAATTTTTTTTTTGTTGCTAAAAATTACCAATTCACCGAAAATGAGTTGGTTAAATTTATCAAAGGAATTCATTTTTCGTTGCTAAAAAATAGCAACCGCCGGATTAGCAACGACAATTTTCGTTGCTATTTTTTATTAGCCATTGCTAAATTGCATTTTTCTTGCAGTGTGATAAGTGGGCATAAATGTATGTAAAAGTGGTTCAATTTGGCTCAATGTGTTAATGAAAGTAACACTTCATGTTATTGGTAAGTAAGTGTTGGGTTTCGATACAATAATTAAAAACAAAATCATAGCAGAAAATAATAAAAACCCACCATGATCAATGTGATCCAATTGATTAAATACGAAGGGTGTAACAATTACCAACCTCTTAAAGAGCAGGAAATTCATTATTTAGGTGCTTCCTTTACCGAAACAAACACTTTTTACGAGTATTCACAATCGAATGAATGATCAGAATCACCCGGAATGCTAGCTCCCTTCCTTGGCAACTAGGGTTTTTATTTTTCTATCCTTTCTCAAAGTTACATAAAATGATTTTTTGCTCTCCACATAAAGTGATGGCTGCCACTCTAATTTTGGTATATTTTTAATTAAGGTTTAAACTATACATACCATTATATATATAGTTAACCTAACCCTAATTTAGAAAGGGAAAATATCAGGCCCACATTACTTATTAAAATAAGAAATACTTTATTTCTTACTTAAAATAAGAATTATATTTTTTATATTTATTTTGAATTTTAATTTGTCAATAAATATAATTTAAAATGCCTGAATTAACTTTTAGTCCATTTACTACATTTTATGCGTACGATGTAATAGGTTCATATTATATTGATAGTGGGCTCCAATCCCACCACAAGTTCATAATTCATAAGCGGTCTCTAACAAGATATTATAACTACTCAAATGATATAAATATCAATAATTTAATTTTAACCTAATAGAACATGTTATAATCGTTTTGTCATACGATATCTTGTTTGAACATAAGTCATGATTCATGTTAAATATGTATAATCTAAATTTATAATCTTTTGATCACTAAATAGACTAATAATATCAAATAACATTGATCGTTGCATTAATTCTTTTGAGTACGAACATGCATTTCTCAGTCTTACTTATCGAGTGGCCCAATAGATATCTCTCTCATAAAAAAGGGATAAATTTCTTCTTGATTATTCACTATCCTCTACATGATTCTCATCATATCCAATCATAACCTTTATGATTATCCGATTAAATATAATATTTGATTATGTCAAAACATAATGTTCGTCATGTAGGATGTTGTGATCATCTCAGGTCTAATAACCGATAACATAACTATTATGAGATCACTAATGATATTAATCCATGCAGTATTTTATAATAGGTCTATTCGGTACTCTATTCTCTAACAAGTACCTATAAGTTTGATTTATATCACCATATATAATTATCCAATGAGTATCAATCAAACTCATATTAGTTTTAATTATCATTATTCTTTTAATGATAAATGACTAGGGATAGTCAAAATAACATTAAATTATTATTTATAAATATTATTATAATGCAACATGCCAACAATATAATAACATGAAGGAAATCCAATTTTAGAAGATGAAATGTGACGTTACACTACAAGAAAATTGCAATATAGCAACGGAAAATGTCAATTTTCTATTGCTAATTAAAAATAGCAACGAAAATTTCGGTTGCTAATTCAGCAGTTGCTATTTTTAGCAACGAAAAATTTATTCCGTTGCTAAATTTAGTATCGAAAATTGAATTCCGTTGCTAACTTCAACAATGCAAGATTCAGTGAGTTGGTCAATTTTAGCAACGGAATATTGTTTAGATTCCGTTGCTAAATTCACTCATAAGTAAAAAAATAAACGACGGTCCTGTCCGTCGCTAAAAATTTTTACAATTTTTTAATTATTAATGCCATTATTAGATTAAGCTTTGAATTCTATAAACAAATCATAAGTCCAAAAATCTGAATGCATAAACTGATCATGCAACTGCCCAAGTAGAAATATTTAAAAATACAAATCTAGAGGCGTGTTAAAGCACCTCGTTTATCAACTGCCTAAGTAGAAATATTCCAAAAATGTTCTTATTATTTTACTTACGTAGAAAGCAGTAACAGTTCCGGCAAAATCACTAGGGATAAGCTTGATCCTTATTCTAACTCTACCAAACAAGTACTTCACCTTGGAAGCAAACCCAACTCCTAAAAATTCAATAAAATAAACATATATTTTTTTATTGGTTTGACTATATAAAATAATGTTTAATTAACCAAATTAAAAAAAAATAAGAATATTGAAATATACCTGAATTTTAGTCAAGAATGAGTTTGATAGCTCTACCTCCATCAATTTGCCTAATGTGTAAATCAGACCATGAGACTTTAAAATCTTGAAGGAAAGCTGCTGGTCTACCTGAAACCGAGATACAAAATCACATTAAAAACACATATAATTCTTTTTTTTTACAGTAAAGATACATACAATTAAAATAATTTTCAAACATATCAATATGTACCATCAATATTTTTATTAATCTGGTGAAAAAAAAGTGCTCATGAGATTCAAAACAAAGTGTAAATTTAAATTAAATATAACAGATAATTAACGTACTTCAGCTTTTTTTCAATGCCCTTTTTTTAGCTCTAAAAGTGGTTCACAATCCGATTGTCCAAAAGCACTTACTGCTAGTACCATGCATTTCAAAATTTATAAAGAAACACACAAATGATGGAGTAATAATAAAAGCTTTCATACCTATTAGGGTCCCAATAAATTAAGAATCAAACAGAATCAATCCAAATTCCGTTGCCGCAATTTGGCTTCTTAAATTACAAGCAACATTCCTATTCCATTTTATTATTAAAAATATAAATTTTAAAAATAAAAATCGACAGATTAAAAATAAAATAAAATACTAAATTTTTAATAATTTCAGAGATAATTGGACAAGATAATATGTTTAATATGTTAAACGGTTAAATAAAATAAACTAAAGACTTGCCTGCACAGGAAATGCAGGCAATAAAATTGAAATTTCTCAAATAGTTATAAGTCTCTAATCCTGGTTAAGAATCCTCAATTGACACACAAAACACAAAGAATGGCTTCCTCAGCCTGTGCAGTGAAATCTAACAATAATCAAGACCCGTCACCTGCTTTTGTACTCATAGTAGAGGAAATTATGAAACTTTACCGATCATTGCCACCAAGACCCTCCATTGAAGAAGTTGAAGCTGCCATGTCTATGATTGAAACTGGTAACGGTGAAGAGCAGCTAAAGCTTGAGGAAATCTCAAAGCAAGTGTGTCCTCAAGATGTCCCCGAGGAGCTCTTCTCTGTTCTTCAACAGGTAAGAAAAACCATGGTTCTGTTTCAAAGCCGTGAGCAGAGGAAAGAGGCTCTTCACCTTGTTGAAGCTGACAAGATGTTTGAAATCTTTTCTGGGTTGATTCAAAGAGCTTCGGCTTTGGTTTCTGGAGACACCTACAAGGACAAAATCATTCCCAATATCTTTGCCTTCCAATATATTTGCAACTTGGGTTAAATAATATCTCCATTCATTAAAAATAAATTAATTATTTCCGTAAATTTAGAAAAAGTTAATTAAATACCATATATATATATATATATATATATATATATCGGAATGAGATGCTCTGCAAAATCATAATTACATATTTACATACATTAAATTCCGAACATGCCCCTCCCTAATAAAACAAGAATCTAATTTAGAAAATGATTTATGCCTTTTCACCTAAGATTATGTGCATGGTAATAATAATTTACTTGGAAAATAAAACCAATCTTTTATTTTTAGAAAATAATTTTCGACCCTGTCAAAGACAGAGGATTAGAGAAGGAACTTGATAGATGGGTGGGATTTGTTTTCTTGCGTAGGATAAGAGGAAATATATGAAAAGAAAAAATCTATAAATAAAAATTGTGGCTGCAAATTGCCTATCAACTTTGTTGTGTTCCCACGTCCATTAACCAATCCTATTCACCATGTCCTAAGGGGAGTCTTTTTGGTTGCAAATTATAGATCAATTTTATTGCCTGCATTTCCTGTGCAGGCAAGTCTTTAGTTTATTTTATTTAACCGTTTAACATATTAAACATATTCAAGAAGAAAATACAAACTGAACGGTGACAGGTACTGATTGTAGCAATGTTTGCTAGATTAAATGCTGATTATGCAATTCTTTGCGCATACATTTTGTATGACCAGATTCATGACAACATACCACCGTATTCCAACTCGTGTTAAATAATACCGAGCCACAAAAAAATGTGAGCAATACAGTAAAAAAAAAAAAAAAAAAGACTTCACAAATACCCAAACACCCAATCTTGAATGAAATGCAACCACAAGAAAAAGGCAAAACAGAACCAGGGATTCGACCTTCCACGACAAGTGCGATGCACTCTAAAAAAACTGCCACAAATTTTGAAGCAGCAAATAAAGACTTTAAAATGTACAAAAAAACAAAGCCTCACTAAGCTAAGAAACCTAAATGAGAGAGCCATGATCAAAAACTGAGAGAAAAACCTCCTAAAGAAATCACCAAACTACCATAGACAACAAACCCTTTTAAGAAAGCACCGAACAACCACCGGAGCGCCAGAGAATGATAAAAAAAATAATAGTTGTTATCGGAGAGGATGATTGAAAACAAAAACGCCGTCAGATGTGCTTTCATGCTTCGACGTGTGAGAATCGCCCAGAAACTTGATTCGGCAAGTGGGCCTCACACTCTACACACTCGGTCACCTGAAATTTTGCGAAACTATACAAGAAATGAAAATCTATGCTATACAACAGTCGTAACAGTTATCCAGAATGGTTTAAAGATCTAAAGAAGCAAAAGGCACATAAGGGTCAATCATCTAATGCTAATATGGAAGGTAGAATCAGAACATTCATTCAAACTTGCAGATCTCACTTCATCCATAGCAAAAATAGTGCAGGAAGAGGTCAATAAGCTAATGAAAGGGATGAATCTGGCTGGCGTGGCACAAGTGAACTCTGTTTACTTCGGTGATTTTATAGGTATACTTGTAACCTTGGATAATTGACACTAGAGCTTCCGGTCATATTTGTTCACCATGTCAGTTGTACTAATCAACACCATAAAAACTGCAAACTGACAAGAAATTCCACTCAATTTTCATTTTTACAAGTATATTATTTTCCACCCCAACAGGAGAAAATGAAATTGACGGTGCAATTAACCATGCTCACAGAATCCATTAACAGAGAGTTCAATGTCAAAAATAATAGAATTAAGAGTTTAATATTGCAATATAAATGTTCGAGGATTTAATAGTAAAAACTCAAAAGTTCAAGGACCTGCAACAACATTTTGCCTAAAATTAAATTTGAACATGTTAACCAAAAAAATTAGGATAATGAATAATTTGGTTTCCTCATATTATGTATCTATGCAAATGCAATGACCAATTCGGGTACTATCCTTAAAAAACCAATGATGTAAAAAGATATATCTTCCAACTCCATAAACAACATAGTTCCACAAGAAATTCAACTCAGCTTATCATTTTCATTTATTGTTTAAGGATTCGGACGTGAAGAGGGAGCTCAGCAATTTGTGCCTTTTGTTATACGTAACCAAGAATTGGTATTCAAATGTTATTACTTGCTATTATTGTGAGCAAACCGTGAACAATTCGATTCTTTTGGTTCATTTATTTCAATTTGTTCTGTTTTTGGAGTTGAAAAATCAAATAATATATGATTAATTTTTTTGAAAATTATATTGTAATTTTATTGTTTAAAAATGCATGTAATAGCATAAAAGTTAAAACCCAAAAAATAATTTTAATTATTTCCGTTCGATTCTCTTCTTGAACTTTGTTCGGTTCAATTATTTATAATAAACAGTTAAATCCACTTGATTTTGGCAATTTTTAGACCAAACCGACCAATTGCACTGCTTCCAATAAACTGTAAACAAACGTTTAGTATGTTTGGAAAGTCTAATGACGAAATTTTTCCCGTTGAATTTGATTATCGGAAGCAAACAAATTGGAGCATTCTTGTAATCCAATATCATACCACACGCTATACATATTTTGATGAACATAAAATCACATATCTTTCCACAAGCGAATGACAAGGCACGGCAAGTGACCTTTTTATTGTGGGGACCACTTGGACACAACGGAAAAAACTAACTTATGATCAACAGGAGACCTGAAACTAATATTTAATTGCATCCATGCATAACAAACTAAGATATACATCAAAATACAATAATTAAAAGCCAAGGATATGTAAAAACGTATTAAATTGGTACTCTCACTATTCATATTGGTTTGAATCAGGATGTTTTCAAAGGCACGTAGATTTGCCTTGATTGTATCTTAAAATGACAAACAATTGGGACAGTAACTCTATATAAATTGAAGAACCACTTACACTTCTCCATCAAACACAGCAGCCACCATTTCCCATGGCTTCAGAAGTACACCAAAGATGCATTTGCTTGGCATTCATTTTCACTTTGGGAGCTTTCGCTTATTTAGCTTCAGCTCGTACTATCTTAGATTCATCGATGCAGGCAATGCACGAGGAATGGATGGCTCGTTATGGACGTGTGTACGAGGATGCTAATGAGAAGGTGATGCGTTATAATATCTTCAAGGAAAATGTCCAACGTATTGAATCCTTTAACAACATAGGAGACAAACCATACAAATTAGGAATCAATCAATTTGCAGATCTTGCAAATGAAGAGTTCAAAACCACGCGAAACAGATTCAAGGGACATATGTGTTCTGCACAAGTAGGTCCTTTTAGATACGAAAACCTTACTGCACTACCGGCTTCAGTGGACTGGAGAAAGAAAGGTGCAGTTACAGCCATCAAGGATCAAGGCCAGTGTGGTAAGTTCCACAACCTAACCAGTCATCTCAGTAATTAAATTATGTTTAGTTAATTCAAAGATCGAACTTTTGTACAGGATCCTGTTGGGCATTTTCAGCAGTGGCTGGAGTAGAAGGAATTACTCAGCTAACAAACGGTAAATTGATTTCCCTATCAGAGCAAGAACTAGTGGATTGTGACACCAAGGGAGAGGATCAAGGATGCCAAGGTGGTCTAATGGATGATGCCTTTAAATTCATCGAGAAAAACCAAGGTATAACCACTGAATCTAACTATCCTTACGAGGGATCTGATGGAACCTGCAATACGAAGGAGGAGGCTAAACATGCTGCTAAGATCACCGGATTCGAAGATGTACCTGCAAACAATGAAGTAGCACTGATGAAGGCTGTTTCAAAGCAACCAGTATCCGTTGCAATCGATGCAAGTGGTTTCGAGTTTCAGTTCTATTCAAGTGGAATATTTACAGGACCATGTGGAACTGAACTAGATCATGGTGTTGCAGCTGTTGGGTACGGAAGCAGCAATGGGAAGAACTACTGGCTGGTGAAAAATTCATGGGGAACACAATGGGGAGAAGAAGGCTACATAAGAATGCAAAAGGATATCGATGCTAAGGAAGGACTCTGTGGCATCGCAATGCAGGCATCTTACCCCACTGCCTGATGTTTCCATGTATATATATATGATGTGTAACTAAAAAAGTACTGCCTACCCAAAATAGTGTGTATGCTGGGTTTAGCAACAACTGTAAATTGGCTGTTCATAATCTCAGCTAATAGGAGTGCAGTCCTTGCACCGGATGTAAGATACAATCCTTCTTAATATGCATGCAAATATATTTTCTCCTAGTTGTTCAAGATCTTTTATATAACAAAACGAATGCTCACATACATACTTTTAAAAAAAAAGGTAAAGCCAACAGACAGAAAAACTGGTGCTATTGCGGCTGAACTTCCCGATTTGTCAGGTATACTACAAAGAATGGCATGGATCAGTAGGAAATACCATTCCGGCACAATATGAGGCAGGGTGCGCATCGGATTAGCAGGTGTATAATTGTCAGGATGCCCCAAAAACATTAGGAACATAAAAAATCCAAATGGAAAAAAAAAAAGATAGCAAAAGCTACTCAACCTACTTGATCCTTTACATAAAAATAAGGGTAAAAAGCAATTTTATCCATCTCTGAATGTACACCCAATGGAGTATTTGACCCATATTGATGCAATGCAGCCATTAAGAATTCTGAAAGAAATCAAGAACTTCATCAAGTACAACACAAGATCAGAAGAACACTGCACAAAAAGTGAAACTAAGAAACTAAACAAGAGGAGTTGAGATGTTGAAGAAGCAGACGAGAACTTATAGGTTCCTAATAAGTGAAGATCATATTCTTACTATTTCATATCCATCACCTTTCTAGCTGCAACGGATTATTTTCACTTTCCCATTTTTGAATGTTGAACAAACTAAAGACGAATATTTAGCACAATCATCAATTTTGCTAATTATTTGATGGTGAATCAAAGGAAAGGAGAGGACCCGTAAACTGGATGTTTCACCATTGAATGCGAAATTCATGCACTTGAAATTATGATGTATAGGATTAGTACGTACAAAACCCAAATTCATAGTGGGCTATTAAGCAAGATGAAGCAAAGACATGGGGTTTGTGCCTTAATTTGGCTCTCCCCAAGAATAATCAAATAGTGTCTAAGTGAACCTACACCCAACAAATTCAAGATCTGTATGAACATGCAAATTCCAGGTAATTAACTCAAACTACTCTATATTGATTAACAATTTAGCTTATAATACATCATGTGCCAAATATGAAATTGATGAAAAAGCAGCTTTACAAAAAAAAAAAAATCTAGACACATGTAAGGTTGATTTACGGCTATAAAACAGTCCAATACAAGCTTCATATAACAGTGGCAATTAGTCATTACCTCTGTATTCGGCTTTCAACTTATAAAGGTGTCCAACCAACTACTAAATTGCATTCCATCAATAGGACTCCATGAACTGCAAGGGTGGTGGGCTTGCTTTTGTCTTTTCAGCACCTTCAACAGTAAGTTTTACATCAGACAAGAAGCGAACTTGTTCATCAACATAAGCACATCTTATTAATTGAAGTTGAAGAAAGGCAAGCACAGATCCTACAGAACATACCATAAATCCCACGAATCTCCACTTCTCGCCATTCTTGAACAAGGGCACAGCAACAACACATTAAATGGGAGAGAAAATCATCAATAAAGCCACCCTGGAAAAAAAAAAAAAAAAAAAAAAAAAAAAAAGATAAGGGGCATTGTACTTTTGAATAAAATATAAATTAGGACTGCTGTTAGACATCAAATTTCAACAATAGTAAATCCTGAAATCAAGATGCAGTCTAGCAAATTCCTTATTTAATGCAAGACAAAATATTTTTGACAAAAACCATGGGAACTTCTAAATATTCATTTCTCTCTAACCAAGTTTTTGCTAAAACCAGACTCCTCACTCCTATTGAGGATAAATTTCATGCATATGTTGTTTGCTTTAACTAATGGTTGCAGGTTACAAAATAAGGCAATATTACATTTAATTGATGCATAAAAATCCACTTTTTGGCTTCTTTTTTCTCATTATTTTATTTCTTTTGGAGCCAGGAGTGGACCTAGGATTTAAGATTAAGGGAGGGCAAATTTTGTTGAAATCAAATTAAGTAAATTTTATTAAAACGAATATTAATACAGGCAAATTTGGTTGAAATCAAAATCAAATAGTAAATTATTCTAAAATCAATATTAAGAGGGGCAAATAGTTAAAATTAAAAGGTTAAAATTGAAAATCCAAAAAAAAAAAATATTCAAGGATAAAAAGTTAATTTGAAAAAAGTTGCCCCCCTTTGTTCATACATGTGTCTGACCCTGTTTGGAGCAAGGCTTCAACAGAACTCGCCTTCAATTCAAGAGCTAGCAGAAACAGACATAGTTCAAAGCTTTGTACTGGTTTTAGCAAAGATATTTGGGGTATATGTAATGAATTATCAGACCTTCAAAAAGGACAGACATGCTTTAATTTGTCTGTTATAATTATGGTTATATGAGCACTTCCTTCCCATTATTATTTAATAATAGAATCCATCTTATAAACTGTTAGAGAAAAGCATTAATTCCAACCACATCCCCAAGTGTTATTGCACACAAGTCATTACTGCTCTTATCTTCCTCGTTTATGAAATGCCACAAAATTTATCATAATCACATAGAGATATAGAGGATCTACCGTGATATTCAATGTCTTGCGAAGCTTCCTTCTGATGCAGCAAGTGTAGCAACAACATGACAGTATCAATGAATATGCCATCAATTCATTACAAGCTTCTCCTGAAGCTGAAAATAAAGAAATGAAACTCTGTACAAGCTCAAACTGTTCTATTAACTCAATATATTTCAAAAGGATAAATAACAATGGCAACTAAAGCTTATACAAATTTGTTTATCATCAGATATAGCATGTGATATTTATTGGGGATGCAAATTTGTAATTTCAAAATATTATGTCATAAAATAGGGAGGTAAATTGTCATTCTTATTAAAGAAACATAAATAAGAATGGAATTTTTGAATAATGTTAGGATTAAATCCTAAGAGTAATTTAGAACATGAACTTGACTTAGAAGAGAAGAAAGATAGAAGAAGAGAATGGAATAGAAGGATAGGAAAAGAAAACAGAGAGAGAGTAATAATTTGGATTTGATTCTCTAATCATTGTGGTCCCCCAAAGTAAGGACATTTACATAAAGAGAAAGAAATAACCAACTGTTGAAGTGTGCACATAGCAAAAAAAGCATGTACAGCACTTTTACAAGAAAAAGAAATTCTCTGCCAGGTGTCAGTCCGGCCTCCCCGCAAAATCCAGCGTCCATCCTGCCAGCGCGTGCCTTGTCCGTTGGCCCTCCGATTTCTTCTCCAACGTCAACTTACCATTTCCAGCCATATCCTGGCACTCCAGTGGTCATCCGGTGTCTGCTTGAGGTTGTCCTCCTCTTGGTTGGGTTCTGTCTCTTCACAAAGGTTATATCCCTTACCACTTTAGTTACCGTGCATTTTTATTTGAGGAAACTATTTGGGTATTTTGGCATTTGAGGTGCTAGAGGGTATTTCCTTCTCTCGGTAGCTTCTGCCTCTAGTCTGGAGGATTTTGTTTCCCTCTTTTTGTGGTGTTTGGTTCTGTTCCCTCAAATTTCATATTTGAGGAGTTGTTGGCATTTTTTGGGCTCTGTTTCCAATTGTGATTGTGACATTTGAATGGTGGTGGTTGTTGCCACATAGGTGTTGGTTTGTTGCTTCAATCCCCTGCAACCACCTAGAGTCTATTGCACTGGCTATGGAGATCTCGGGTTCTTTATTTTGCTACTTCTTTACTGCTTGTGAATTTGGATTGCATTCTATTAAGAGATTTGATATTTTATTTGTCGGTAGTGTTTGAATATTTGCGAGGTGTTATTCTTTGCGGCTTGGTATTATTCAATATGAATCAAAACAAGAATATGATTTGCTATTATTGCCATAAATCTAGTCATACAAAAAGATTCTGTAAAAAATTGCATAATCAAAAGCCTAAATTAGCAAACATTGTTACAACTAGTACCTTTGGAAGGTATATTATGAGTTCTACAGATAAGCATGCAAAATTTATCTAGTATCGAAATTTTTTGAAAACTTCACCCACTACTACTATTGCTGGGGTAGGGAATCCAAATACATGTCTTTTATCTTCCTTATCTCAGTAGGTCATTGATTCTGGTGCTATAGATCATATGACAGGGAATCAAAATGTACTTTCTACTAGTCAGTCTCATACGTCTTCTTCTCCAGTTACAATGGCAGATGGCTCACTTTCTTATGTAAACGGATTTGGCACAATTAATCTAACTTCATCAATTTCTATAGGTTCAGTTCTACATATACCGAAGCTTGCTTTTAACTTGATTTCTGCAAGTAAACTCGCACATGATCTTAATTGTTGTATATCTTTCTTCTCTGATCATTGTATCTTTCAAGATCTTGTAACAAAATAGATCATTAGTAAAGGTTACATCTCAGGAGGCCTTTATATTCTTGATAGAAAGATACCGCGATCGGTTGTTTGTTCTAGTGTTTTGTCTCCTTTTGAAACACCCTTTCGGTTGGAACACCCTTCTTTGCCGACTCTGAGGAAACTTTATCCTCAATTTTTTGATGTTTCTTCTCTTGACCGTGAATCATGTCAGTTTGCCTAGCACCACCGTAACTCTTTAAGTCCTTGGATTAATAAACGAGCTACTTCTGTATTTGAATTGGTTCATTTAAATGTTTGGAGACCGTCTTCTGTAGTAGCCAAACCTGGATTCAAGTATTTTATAACATTTGTGGATGATTACTCCCATATAACTCGGATATTCTTTATGAAAAGTCGGTCTGAATTATTCGCTCATTTTTGTATTTTTTGTGCTGAGATCAAAACTCGATTTAATATTTTTGTTCACATTTTGAGGAGTGATAATGCAAAAGAGTATGTTTCATATTCTTTTCAGATGTATATGACTCAGAATGGCATACTTCATCAATCATCATGTCCCGACACATCATCCCAAAATGGAGTTGCTGAGAGGAAGAACAAACATTTGCTTGAGACAGCACAAATCCTTTTGTTTAAGATGAAAGTTCCTAAACAGTTTCTGGACCGATGCTATGTCTACTGCTTGTTCCTCATTAATCGCATGCCCTCTTCAATGCTTGCTGGTGAGACTCCCTACTCTGTTCTTTTTCCATCTAAGCCATTATTTCCTATAGAACCAAAAATATTTGGAAGCAAATGTTTTGTTCGGGATGTTCGGCCTCAAATCACTAAACTAGATCCAAAGTCACTGAAGTGTCTTTTTGGGATATTCACGTCTTCAAAAGGAGTACAGATACTATTATCCAGAACTTAACAGGTATCTTATATCTATTAATTTTACTTTCTGGGAGCAGAAACCATTTTATCCATCTTCTGATTCTACAAGTCAGGAGAAGGATGACCATTGATTGGATTATAATGTTATTACAAGATTAGCAGTGGTTCTCACTCCTGTTATCCCAAGTGATTCAAGTCTTTCTACTCCAAGTGATCCTATTCCTACCATTGTAGGTGATTCAGCTCCACCTGATCCAGCAAAGCCACCTATAGTACATGTTTATTCTAGGAGATATGAAACTTGCAATACAATGCCTGAATCATATTCATCATCCAATCCAGCTCCAGATGATCTTGACCTTCCTATTACCCTACAAAAAGGCAAACGTCAGTGTGCCTATCCCATTGGTAATTTTATCTCTTATGATCATTTATCTCCATCTACACATTCTCTTATTATTTCTCTCGATTCGGTTTCGGTTCCTCAAACTACTAAAGAAGCTTTGTCTCATCCCGGTTGGCGTGATACAATAATAGAAGAGATAAATGCCTTGGAGACAAATAATACTTGGAAGTTGGTGAATTTACCAGAAAGGAAGAAGGTTGTAGGTTGCAAATGGATTTTTCCAGTCAAAGTTAATCTGGATGGTTCTGTAGCTCAGCTTAAAGCGTGATTTGTTGCTAAAGGATGTGCCAAGACTTATGGAGTGGATTATTATGATACTTTTTCTCCACTTGTCAAATTGAGTTATGTTTTTATTCATATCTATGGCAGCTTCGCAATACTGGCCTTTACATCAATTGGATATCAAAAATGTTTTCCTTCATAACAACCTTCAAGAAGAAGTTTATATGGAGCAACCGTCTGATTTTGTTGCTCAGAGGGCGTATGGAAAAGTTTGTTATCTGAATAAATCTTTGTATGAATTGAAAAAGAATTCCCGTGTTTGGTTTGGAAAATTCAGTGAGCTTGTCCAAAAATTTGGACTAAAGAGTCAGTGTGACCATTCAGTTTTCTACAGACAATCGGAAGCTGACACTATTCTTCTTGTTGTGTATGTTGATGATATTGTGATTACAGAGAGTGACTATGCATGTATCTCTTCACTTAAGTCTTTCACGTATAGTAGATTTCACACTAAAAACTTGGACTAGTTGAAATTTTTTTTGGGAGTGGAAGTGTCGAGAAGGGAATTCTTCTATCCCAAACAAAATATGTTCTTAACTTACTTGCAGAAACTGAAAAATTAAGAGCTAAACCATGCAGTACCCCTATGGTTCCCAATTTACAACTTACAAATGATGATGTTCATCCTTTTGATAATCCAGAGAGATATCGAAGATTAGTTGAAAAATTAAATTATCTCACAGTAACTCATCCAAATATTGCATTTGCAGTAAGCGTTATTAGTCAATTTATGGCTACTCCCATGATCAAGCATTGGAAAGCTCTAAAGCATATCTTGTGTTATCTAAAAGGTGCTCCTGGACTAGGTATATTGTACTGGGATAATGGGCATACTCACATTGAATGTTTTACTGATGCTGATTAGGCAAGTTCCAAGGTTCATAAGAGGTCAACTACAGGTTATTGTGTCTTTGTTGGTGGAAATTTAGTGTCCTGAAGGAGCAAGAAGCAGACTAGTATCCACATATAGTGCAGAATCTGAATACAGAGCTATGTCAAATTCTGCATTTGAAATCTTGTGGATTCGTCATTTGCTTAATGAAATTGGTATAAATCACTCGTCTCCAGCAAAATTTTGGTGTGATATTCAAGTTGTTCTTCATATTGCCTCCAATACAATGTATCATGAGTGGATCAAGCATATTGAAGTTGATTGTCACTTTATTCATAAAAAGATTCAGGATAATATCATCTCAACGAGACATGTGAAGACAGGAGAACAGTTGGGTGATTTATTCAAAAAGGCTTTAAATGAGTCTCGAGTTGAATATTTATGTAACAAACTGGATATGATTAATATTTATACTTCAGCTTGAAGGGGAGTGTTACAGACTGTAAATAGTTAGTTAACGTAATATTAGGAACATAATATAGCTTTCCTTATTAAGCTAGGTTTCCTTGAATAACTTCCTATATTTGTATATATATAAATGTACCTTTGAATACAAATATAGAAAAACATAATTCTTCCATCTTATATGTGTTTTGTTACAAGTTTTAAAGGTTGTTTTGTAAGCATCAACCAGCCACAAGACCTCAAATGTATTTTGGAAGAATTAAAAGCCCCATGTAACTCATCTAGGAGATCCTCTATAATTGGTATAGGAAATTTGTCCTTAATGATGAGTTTGTTAAGTTCCCTATAGTCCACACAAAACCTTTAAGTGCCATACTTTTTCTTGACTAGTTACACCGGATATGCATAAAGATTAATACTGGGTTGTATGATGTGGTTGTCAAGCATTTTTGCTACTAGCTTTTCAATCTCAGCCTTCTACTGGTGAGAGAATCTATAGGGCTTTACATTTACTAGTTAGGTTTGAGGGAAATTTTGTAGTCATGGGATCTAAGAGGAGGTAAGGTTATAGGGACCTAGAAGATAGCTGAGTATTACTCAAGCAACTCTTTAACCTCAAGTGGAGAGGTGGGCAACTCTAGTTGTACCTCCTCGAGCAAGGCAAGCCTTAAACTGATGAGGAACAATTTGGATGTGAGGCCTTTCCAACCCTATTGAACTACATTTGAGGGCAGGCCTTAGCTAACATCATTTTGAGGGAGATTTGCTCATCTAGTCCCCAATGTTGCATGGCTTGCCCTCCTTCTTCATGGTCAATTCATCAACATCAAAGTCAAAAGTAATCGGAAAATGGCACCTCATCCAATATGACCCCAGAGTTATGTCATAACCTCCTAATTCTAAAGCACTCATGTCAAACTCAAACTTTCTATCCTGCATAGACCAACTAACTCCCTTGCATTTGACTGCTGCTATTTCCTTCCTACCATTAACCACTAATACAGTAGCAAGGGAAACTTGTTTAAAGGTTAGTTTGAGAGTCCACAAAGCAGTGGGTGGTTCCACTATCAATCAAAATCATCACTACCTTGACATTCACTTGCCCTCTAACCTTAATGGTATTGTCACTAATTCCCCCCTCAACAGCATTCAAGGAGAGAGCTATACATTCATTAGTCTCATCCAACATAGGTCGATCACCATCAGTAATCTCCTTCCAATCATCTTCCCCCAAATCAACCTCTTTAGCAATTTGCATTGCCTTTAACCCTGTAGAGTTGCACTAATGTCCAGGCGTGTACCTCTCTCCACACTGGTAACACGTTCTAGGAGTCCTGTAATAGTTAATATTGTTGGGTGTAGGGTGAATAGAGGTTGTGGTAGTAAAATGAGGTTTCTGCTCCATGGTAGTTTTTAGGGCAGTGTAAGTTTAAGGGTTGTTTACTAGTTTAGAGAGCATTGGTAGGGAAAATATTTCTATTATAGGTTGGTTGAGTATTGAAGTTACAGGGTTTGTTAGGAAATTTGGGAAAAGTTCTAGGTTTGAGAATCTCCAAATGGAGCTCTCGCAGTTTTGCCTATTCAATGGCAGTATATAAATCTGGAGGTTTAAACATCTTGATGATGGATCTGATATCATCTCTGAGGCCTCCAATAAAACTGAAGACATAATAAGACCCAGATTGATTGGGGTATTTTCTCTCCATTTTGAGCTTGAGTGTCTCAAATTTGTCTAGATATTCATCCATAGCTGTAGACTATCTAAGCCTTTGCATATCCTCAACCACATTATCTTCCCCAACCCCTTTAAACCTCCTAGCAATGACTTCAACTAATTCCTCCCATGCTATGGTACCCAAGCTCCTACTCCAATTTTGGTACCATGCCTCTACTTTCTCTTGAAGATAGAGGCTAGCCAGCTCTATTTGTCCCTCACGCATAACCTCATACACAGATAAGTATTTCCTACACTTAGAAATCCAAGTCTGGATATCTGACCCTTCGAAACTGATTAAATCCAGCTTTGGCAATAACTTCTTGTAGTAAGTTTTGCGCTGACCTAAAACCTCTACTCCTTCCTTGTCAATACGAGTCGACAATTGCCCTCTCTCATTCCTAAAATCTGAGGCAAGGGTGAAGGTTTCCTTACCTCTTACAGCAGTGGGAAAGGGAGTGCTACTATTGGATGCTAGGGCAAAGGCCTTGTACCAGTTGAGCCAAATAGGCCACTAATTTCCCGTTCTCTAGCTTAAGCTCTTCATATTGATTTTGAGCTTTCTTTTGATCAGCCTTGCTACCGGTTTGATCCAACGTTAGCTCCTGTAGCTTAGATTCCAAAGACCCAAGTCTAGTCTCTAGGTGTTCTTCAAATTTGGAATTCGAAGAACACAGCTGCTTTTCAAGTTCTCCCATGGAAACCCATATTCTTCAGACTCTTTGTTCTTCTTAGCTGCTGTGTTCTTAATCATCTAATCAACAGAAGGTAGCCGCTCCAATACCAGTTTATTAGGAGTAAATCCTAACGAAGTAATTTAGAATATGAATTGGAATTAGAATAGAAGAAAGAAGAAGATGAAAGAGAGAATAAGAGAATAGAATAGAAGGACAGGAAGAGAGAGAGAGTAATAACTGGGATTTGATTCTGTAATCATTGTGGTCTCCCATAGAAAGGACACTTACATAAAGGGAAAGAAATAACTAATTACAGAGGTGCACATACAGCCAGACAAGCATGTGTAGCACCTTTACAAGAAAAGGAAACTCTCCACCAGCCGTAAAACTACCTTTTGGCTACTAGCTAAGTAACTAACTTAACTAACCCAATTACATTTCTACCCTATGCTTGTGCTTAACAAATAACTTTATCATGCTTAAATAAGAATAAATATGAGGGTTTGTAAGAAATTATTTACTCAACTATGGAGCATTCAAAGCTTAAACTTTGAATAGTTGGAACACCATCAAGGATTCATGCCAACAAATAATCAAGCTTGCCTTTAATAACTCATCTTAGATAAAATATACATAATTAAGTACAGTCGGCTAAATGATTCAAGTAACATTGTTGTAACCATATATAATATTACAATGTAAATAACAGCCACTTACACATGTGCCTGTTTGTTGCTACTGTAGCAATCTTTGAGAACGTGCCACAAGGATAGAAGAATGTCTTCATACCTGCAGCTCAAGAAGGATGCTAATTAGATGAAGTAGATAACAGACGTACATAACAAGAACTTTTGCTGCAAGGCTTTAATGTGCCTGTCATTTGTTTTATCCTCGGATCACAAAATTGTTTGGACTCAAAAACACAAGAATACAAAGCATGAAAGTATCTCCATTCTCCATATACAAAAAGTCAGCACAAATTAGATAATAATAATAAAACAATGTAAAAATCCTTCAAAAAATTTAAACCCAAATGTACCTAACCTCACATTAAAAAATAAAAAATAAAAGAACTTAGAAAGGGAATTCACAAACAACCCTAATGGAAAGCAAGATTTTACTATATCAAGAGAGGATCATAAAATGCAAATCAAGACAAATTATCCAAAAAGAAGAAGTAAGAACAGAGTTGATGATCCAACAAAAATTGACGCAGGTCACTTCTTCAATGTAATGGGGCACAGCTCACAGAAGTCTAAGTCACAGAGAACTCCAAGAAAACAGAATTCTGGAAGCACGAGCATCAATGAGCAAACTAAAAAAATAGTGACAAAATTAGCAAATAAAATTTGCTAATTATAATTTTTCGTTCTTAATCAGTTAGTTTATGAATGGGCAAGGATGAAACTTCATAAGGAAAAGAAAAAGAAAAAAGGAAGCAAGCAATCAAGATTAAGTAGTGCCATGCAGATAGCAGAACAATAGAAAAATGAGATTGATGTTGATAGCACATGCAAAAGCAAAAAGCATAGAGGCAGATCTTTACTGCAGCTAGATTGGACTACAAACACACTTATATAGATACTTGAAACAACTAGAAAGGCAACATTCTTTTTACTATTGCTAAAATGAAATTCGCTAGTAGATAATTCACGCCATTGATCATCTGGAACGTACACAGAGAGGGTTCTGAGCAGCAACCAAGTAAATCAGAATGCCATTCTTCATGCTTGTATGTGCCCCTATGTGATTGCAGATCATCTCCAGATGAAAAAGAGGATGTCTTTCTGCAAAGAAAAGTATGCAACAAATTAATTGAACTCCATTGCCTTCAAAGGTTGTAAATTGAATACAGCATCCAACTGATTATCTTGCAAATCTGAATGTCAGGATGAGGCATGTAAAGAAATAAAAGTCCTTCCCATTTTAGAACTTCCATCTCAGCGAAACTACCTTATAAGGGATTCATAGCATTAAATATTTGTAGATATCATGCACATTATATGGTCTGAGATTGCTATGTTCAGCATGTTTCTGATGACAAGTTTATGGTATTAACTAACAGTCTTACGACAAAAAAACTGAATGCTTCTCTGAGAAAAATAAGATAGCGGCCAACTGATAAGAAGTACTCTACATGAATTAGAATTAACCCATCATGTAGCAAGTACGCCAACGTGCTCAAATGTGCTCTTGGCATATGAGACAGATAAAAAAAGCCATATCAATAAACAGGACAATGAGATAGAAGTCGGTGCCATGCATCAAATCATGTGCCATTCACATATTACAACTTTAATCACACTTTAGTTTACAAGGACTAAGATCATCTAACCTTGAATTTGTTTGCGAGTCACTAAATGAATAATTTTTATCACTAACATCTGAGTACTTGGGCTCCAGTTTCTTGGAAGGTTTTACAGGTGAACTCTTCTCTGGAAGAGAATTTGCAGCAGCAGCCTCTGTAACCTCAATCAAGTGTTGGATAACTTCACATTGTTTCACATCCAAATGAGCTTGTGATTGTTGTAGTTCAAGTTGAAGTTTCTCACTTTCCTTTCGGAGAGCTTCATTAAACCCCAAGTTTGGGTATGAACAAGAGAGAGTTTTTTTCAACACTACAGTCTGATCTATCACAGGGTCTGGCTTCAAGATCACATCTTGCACCTTTCTATCTTCTTCATCCAATGTGTATTCACGTTGATCCTTCTCAATAACTTCGAACCTCTCCTGAATATAGTGAGACAAAAAGTTAACTGACTTAGATCAAGGCATACAGATACAAAAAGCAGGCAGTATTAAGCACAATGGCAACAATGGATATTAAATATATTTATCAAGTTCCACATAGATATAGAACAGATAATTCATCATCAATTTTGAGGAAAGGCAAGTAAGAGCAATACTTAACAATGGAAAGCACTCTCTCTCTCTCTCTTTTTTGGTTTGGTGTGGGAAGGGGAAGAGAGAGAAAAAGGGAGATTGTTATTGATGGGATTGGAACATTCTTGATTCTAAAGTAGTATAATCCATAATAGCATCATCCATGTAGGACACCCCAAGTCTCAATTAGAATTTTTTTCAGCCCATTAACCCATTGGCTTATAGAGGACTGTACTTCCAAAGAAGTGAAAATACTACTAGTAGTTTCTCTCCCACCATCTGACATGAATGCTTGCCCCAAACACATGTGAATTTCTGCGCCCAGTTCATAAGATCATTGTTTCCATCTAATTCTCTTGCCATGAAAAGCAGGATTAAAAATGGAGGCATATGAAATTAATATAATCGAATTTTTTATGAGATACCCTGCTAATAGAGAACCACAAGTTCCTCATACTTTGCCGACAGAAATTTGAATAATTGCAGCAAAAATTAAAAGAAAACAAACAGAAATAAATAATTTAAAAATAAAAAAAATAAGACAAATAAATTATTTAACCATAAAAAGATAAGGCAAATAAATTATTCAACCATAAAAAAATAAGGCTAATAACAATTAAAACAAAACATCAAAAAATTAATAACAAGAACAACTTCCATACCCTGACACGAGCATTGTCCACGAGAGTAATGAGAGGAATAATGCGCAAATACCGGTCGATCTCATTCTGCGCCTTTCTGAATTGGTAAACAATGTTCCAGCCCATGGCGAGCAAATAAAGGTAGCTCCTATCTTGACAACTGTTGACCAAGATGTAAGACCTTCTCAAGGCATCTTCAAGCTGCTCCAATGGCTCCCTTGTTTCTGGATACTTCTTAAGCTCCGAGATCTTGAGCTGCTCTAATAAGTTCCCAATTAACTTCAGATGTTGCGCAAATTGCCTGCAATTCTTCTTGTGCATTCGCGCAGTGGTCGCAGCTTTCCCTATCATCGCAATTAGCCGCACTGCATCGAGACCCGTAAGCTGGGCCACAGTCGCAAGCTCCCCAATTTGATCCCAAGAAGCCATTGTCACCACTCAAACAATGCAACCAAACAATCGTGCTTTTACCAAAACTCAAATCAATTGATTACTCCAGACTTTTATTTTTCTTACAAATCAAGTTTCAATTTCCAGCGCATTTTCACCAATAAGCAAATTAGTTCAATATTTACAGGAGATTAGATATTAAAGTCAGTTGCATTAACTAATTAATGCACAGAGCTTCAACTTCTATAAGGAAGGTTAACACAAGCTAATTCTTGATCCAAAAAAAAATTCAGGTTTCAAGCTGGATCAGCACCAAAAGCTGCTCCTCCACTGGATCTATTTGGAAAAAGCATGGCCAATGAAGAATTCTTGCTTCTAGAGATCTTCAAACTTGCAGAGGCCGATAACAGAGTAACCGAAAAAGAATAGTCAGCTTCAACTTTTCAACTGCCGCAAAATTAAGAGAGAAAAAGAAAAGGATAAAAAGCAAATAAATAAGGATTAATAGATTATTCATTACGCTTCTTGACTCACTTTTCAAAGGGAAATAAAATTATAAGAAGTGCAGATAATATTTAAAAAAAATGCAAGAAAAATAATAAAACCGCCATGAATGAACTCACCTGTTTCTGCACTTCAGCTCCACAAAACAGAAGAAAAAAATTATCAAAAGTGAAGAACCTGCGGAGAGCAAGGAGAGAGAGAAGAAAAGTTTCCGTCGTTAAAAAACGAAGAGAAAACTTTCCTTTCACTGACCATTACCCTAAGCAAGAAAACTAAATTAAATATTAGAAAAGAAGAGAAAGAAACGTCAAAATCCGTGAGAAGAAGAGCATTGAATTCTGGAAATGACTGAGACAAGCATTGCTTTACGCAAAAAACAGCTTCTTCTTCTGCAAACGGTAATGGATTTTAGAGGTATTTGAGGAATCACAGACAGAGCTCAATTTCTTTAGCGTCTGTCATTTTTCTCTTTTAGCTGGTGAATTTTGTGCGTATATATTTTATCGCTCACAGTTTCGGTGGCATTTGTCTGTGCCTTTCTGCAGTGGGAGCATACGTGTTTGGCCTTAAGTGCCACGCTCATGCCCTTAAGATTACTATGTTACACTTTGACTGTAGAGTAATTTGGAGTGCATATTCAGTTGGTACTTCTACATTATTTCCACTTAACAGGATCTAATCTGTGCAGTTTAATTTTAAATTTAAATTTAAATTAATTATTGAATGGTTGAAATTACAGATAATTATAATTAAATTGAACATACTGTAATGTGTTAATGTACCAAATCAAGACCCAGTAATATTTTGTGCGGTCTTTCCTTTTTTTAATTTTAAAAAAGTAATTATTTTCCTAAAAGAAATTATTAACATGGTGAGAAGTCAAATGTTAGAATTTCCACTCCACCCTGTACTTATAAAGAAATTTATGTGATATTTTTCTAAAACTAATTTGTATTACTATATTTTATTTCCTTCGAATAAATTATAATATTAATCTATAAATATAAATTTTCACAAATATATGGAATATAAATTTATTATGAATTTATAAATTATTATAATAAAATATATATTAATTCTAAAAATAAGTATAAATTCAAAAAATTAATGTATTTAGATTTAAAAGAAATAATATAAATATAAAAAGTAATAGATAATTTTATATTTATATTAATAAATCAGCAATGATTTTTTAAAAAAAATCAATTTAAAAAAAAAACTCTTTTCACGTTAAACAGCCAATGACTGTCATTTTAAAAATTTTACTAAATTCGCTAAAGAGTTATTGTAAAAGAAGAAGTTAACCGCTTTTATTTGAACAGTTGAATTAAATATTTTTTAATTAAAATTAAAAAAATTCAAATATTAAATATTTAAAATCGAGTGTTTTATTAATTTATTTGATATAAATTTAGATTAATTAGAAGAATAAATTTGGATTAACAAGTGCCAAATGGTTATAAAAAAAATTATAAAGGGATAATGGATTTTATTTTTCAGGTACGATGAATTTATGATTTAGAGTGACAGGGAAAGCATGATGGGTGGGGAAATATGGATGAAAGTACGAGATTGCCCTCGTCGAGGTGTCAAAATTTGCCAACACCAGACCAAAGGTAGTTTTCTCTGTGATCAGAGTTGACCGTAAGTGGACTGTTGTTGATATAATTGTAAAGTAATTAAGTAGACAGCTGGCAAAGCTGTTGTGTTTTGCAGAGAATATTAGTAAATAATAATGGACGCGCACGCCAATCCAACTACCGAAGAACAAAGATTATTGTGGGAATTGCTTTTTCTTTTTCTTTCTTTCTTTTTTTTTATATTTGCTATATCTAGAAGTATCAACTAAAAAATTTTATTAAGAGTCTTTTAATACAATTAATAAAAATAACAATTTATTCTACGAATTAAAATAAATAAATAACGAGAAAAACTTTCAAATTTTCTAAAAAAAAGCATTATCAATATTATCAATTATTACTATATTATCAATTATCAATTATTATCAATTATTGATAAACATCTCTTATCAATTATTGATAAGCATTATCAATATTATCAATTATTACTATATTATCAATTATCAATTATTATCAATTAACGAGAAAAACTTTCAAATTTTCTAAAACTTTCAAATTTTAACAGTTTAAAATAAACATATAAACATCTATATTATCAATTATTACTATACAATTTAATTAAACAATTACATTATAAAAATATTAAAAAATAGATGAAACATTGAGGGAAGGATGAAGAGCATACCTGTGAAGACGAAGGAGGTGCAATGGAGAGGACAAAATCGTGTGAATATGGGAGAAGGGGTTTAGTTTAAGTAGGAAAAATTTACTATTAAAAATAGTTTCCGGGTCAAATTGAAAAGATAAGATGTTCGAAAACTTTTTCAGAGGCTTTGCATGAACTTTTCAGAATTTTGCCTACAGCTTCTGAAATCGATGCATACTGTAGAGATTTCAGGTCTAAAATTATTGCATACTGCAATGATTTCAGATGCTGCAGACAAAGTCCTGCTTCCCTGCGCCTGGTAGCGATCTCAAAAAGCACATCAACTCCATAATATTTTTTTTGATACGCCTCAATTGTATAAATATTTTTTAAATTTGCATTATTAAAAATCTCTCTCTAAATAAAGCTGGTTTGTCTTTTGTAAGTCTATTCTATATAATTAAGTGATCATCTCCAAGGAGTGGAGATTCTTAAACATGCTGGAGGTTGTGTTGCATTTAATAATAATTTTTTCAATAATTAAAAATAATCGACACTTATTTACGAGGAAAAAATATTGCTAAGTGATGGGCTCTAATTATTTTTTATTAAAAAAAATTCCAAAGCATCAGCGACACTTGTCACACTTCACAATTCCATCAAGGAAAATAATTTACTTTTATATATTATATATTAAACTGTTAAAATTAAATATATATCTTATTAAATTTATATAGGTAACGCTTGTTAATTTAACACAGATAATAAATTTTAAGATAAGACTGAAATAAATTTTGGATCCAGATATAAAATAGTTAAGATAAAATCGAAAAATATTTTAAAGTTTTTTTAATTATTTATTAAAATTTTTGTGATGAATTTAAAATATATTTTTATAATTTTTTAGTTATTTCTTATCTGAAAAAGTAAACGAATGCATATTTTTATCCTATGTTAAGATATACAAATCCTGATTTTTTAAAATATAGATAGTTAAATTTTTTTGTATGATTCATTTTTTTAATAAATGCTTGAAAATGTTGAAATAATTTTATTTTTTTCCATTCCAACATTTTTAAGGTTAATAAACACTACTATAGAAAAGAACACTCCCTGTGGATATAATTGCAATATTAAAATAATTCATTTTATAGACAATTTTAAATTTAATTTATTACGGTTCATAGAGTAAATACTAAAATTTACTCCCTTCGTCCTATTTTAAAAGATTATCTTCTTTATTTTACTTTAAATTTTTTTTTCGAAATTTAAAAAATAAATTTACATGTTCACCCCTATTTATTATATATTTTATTAAATAAATCTTTTTTTGTCACTCTCTACTTTTAAATAGAATTAAATGAATTTTTTTGAAAATATAAAATAATATTTTTTTAATAACTATATTTTTTATGAAATCGAGATATTTTAATTATTTTTTAATTTGCATAAAAAAATAAAAAAATTACCTTTTAAATTTAGACGAAAAGAGTAATAGATAATAAATTGGAATTACAAAAAATAAAAAATACAGTATTTTTATAAGGAGTTAAAATAAATAAAAACAGAAAACCATATAGTACATTTATATTATGGTTTAATTTTAATTTATGATTTTATATTTTGTTACATTGAAAAAAAAAATCTAATGATTTACTATGGTTTAACACGCATTGCAATAAAGCATGCATATTTCCACGTAGAAATTTTGGCACTCATTGCAGCAATCCTCGCATGTGAATACGATGATGGACAGAATTTGAGCACTTAGCGAGCGATGGGGTCCAATGCTAAAAACCCAATTATTATATTCATGGAATGTGAGAGGGTGTAATTGTCTTTTAACTATCTTTCTTCTCTATAATTAATTCCTTGCAATTTTTTTTATTTAGTTAATTAGTACACAAATTTCCTGTAATGTTATCTCATTTTATTTTAAAAATACAGTTATCCTTTTTTCTGGTATGAGATCCGAATTCATCATTTGGTTGGTTAAATTGCTCACATTAAATATAATTTAAACAGAAATGATAAAATTAAAATGTATAATTTATTAATATTGCGTGATATTAATTTAAAATCTCATGGGATCTACAAAAATATAAAAAAGTTAAAAAAATGGCCAATAAATAATTTTTTGATGGGTCTTACGAATGATTTTAATTTGATTTCATCCAAAATTTATAAATTGTGCATTTTAATTAATAAACTTTATCTACATTGAAATTAACATGAGTAATCCGGAAAGTACAAAAATTTGTTAACTTTTTAAAATATTGGAATCTGTTGTAGAAAATTTAAAGCTTAGGACCCAATGCATTTTTTCTTTAAAATTATGGTTAAAATTTTAATTCCTTACTTTTGGCAAAACTCACTTCCAAATTGTAAGTCACAATCCGTGAACTTTTTGTATTTTTATTATTAAATCTCTGAAAATTTCAAAACTAAGTCCTCAAACTTTTATTTTTTTTACACATAAGCACTCAGTGGAATAGAAAAGGTGAAATTGAATCACGTGTCTCATTGATAAGCTTTTATTATTTGTATTTGTACTTCAATTTGACGTGCCTTTTGTGTATTTTTTTCATCAATTTTAAGTTAAATAACATTATTTATTAGTATATCAATTTCAAATTGATAAACGTATTAATGTTAATACATCAAATTGGGATTGAAATACATATACCGAAGACGCAAGAAAAAGAACATTATTTAATTTTAAGTTTTTCATGCATAGAAGGTTAAATGTGTAAAAATACAAAAGTTCATAGGCTCAATATTATGAAATAAATGTTTGAAAAATTAATACAAAAATTCAAAAAATTTAGGGACTTGTAAATAATTTTTGGCCATAATGTATGGATGGAGGTAGGGCTGATGAGGGTGATATTATGTGGGTTGATTTGCCTTTTTCGCAAGGGAACGAAGCAGCGTAAAATGTGAGAAATACCAGACTGACAGCACTCGACAGCAAAAAACAAATAATTATCCACCTAAAAGTCAATAACTCAACGCCATTATAAAAGCAAGCCATCACAACCCATTGGAATTTGAAGCAACCAACGCTTCAAATCAACTTTAATTTCCATCACTCTCCCAATACTCCACCTTTTTTTATGACGAAGAGCTAAATTGTAGAAATCTATTGCCTATATCTGATTTTATGCACTCTAAACAATAAGTTTGACATATCAACCACTGACTTGTAAGAAGAATTTTTGGATATTGATAATTTAATTATTCAATCACTACTCGCAGAGTTTGAATAGCTAAACTATTCAATGATATAAATATTAATGAGAATAAAAAAATTTTTTAAAATTATTATTTTTTAAAAAATTTAATTAAAAAAATAAAACTGTTTTTCGAATATTTAAAAAAATAGAGCATTTATTTCATTTTCGCAATAAATATTTGCGGAAATAAAAAGATGAAATCTAATGACTGGTTCAGATTTGCAGATGGTGAAGCCCTCAGTTTATTTTCGCAGCCTCTTGTTGCGAAAATAGACTTGTATTTATTCTTCGTCCTATATAACGAAAGAGCACATTTACCATAATGGTAAATGTGCACAATAATAAACCCAAAGATCTTGAATTTAATTCTCATAAAGAGCAATATATTATATGTGTTTCTTAAGCTGAGTAGTTTAACATGTCATTATGCAAAAGTCTCTTTCAATTAGGGCACTTTCTTCTGTCCTAATGCAAGTTAAACTGTCCTTGTAGAGCTGGGATGACACTTTCACTAGATATTTAAACGCTATATGTAGTCATACATTCGACAACTTATTAATTTTTTTTTAAGAAAAATAAAGCATAATTCAAATTTAAGTTCTTTGCATTTCAATTATGTTATTATAAATGAAGGTGACAATTGTTAAAGCCAAATTCCGTATATTAATTTACTTTCCGTACGTTCTGATATGGAAAGTAGATACATTAACTTTCCAGCTATCACATCAAAATGTGTTATACTGACCACCTTTAGCGATGGAAAGCTTCTGATCCCTAAAAATGCACTATTTTTTATATTTTTGTCTAGTGCTCAATTCTCAAATTTCCAGTTAAAAAATATATAAAAAATCTCCTATTTCTTCTTTCAATTGATATAAGGCGTAAAAATTTTGATTTGTGGTCCCTAAAATAATTAATATTTATAGTATTTTTTTAATCTAGTCATTATTAACTTTTAATCAAGAAATTATTTTAATATACTGAAAAGTTTTGAGTTTGAGTTACTGTTTTTTTAATATATATATATAAAAAATTTGAATCATAGAGTCTATAAAGATGAGTAAAATTTAATGTTGACTATTGACTTTTAAAAATTATATTTACATTTTTACTGAGTAAATATCAAAATAAAAAATCAAACTCAAAATCTCTCATATTTTTAATTGAATATTGCCTATTATACTAAATTTTAATGAACGATTTTCTTAGCATGACTATAATCAGCTCTTATATTATGCAAGGTTATGTGATATCAATAATTGATAATTATAGCATATAAACATAGATAAATTATGCCTACCAAACAAGAATATTATTGTAGCTAGAATATGTAAATATAAAATGGTGATAGTGTCACGGACATGAGTGTATGCAAGCGTTGCTATATATATATATATATATATATATATATATAATTTAAAGGGAAATCTCGTGAAAGAGTGTATGAGGTTGGTGGAGAATAATGCAATTAGAATATACTTGACCATTATTCGAAAACCTGAATTAAGCTTATGATTGATAAATAATGCCATCCTTATGGGTCTTCCAGATTTATTAATTTAAGCAATTTTAAAGGCTCGGAATATGCAAAACAATACTTGGAGTCCATTAATGTTTGTGATTGCACTAAAATACAAAAACTACTGGGGACAATGAAAGCTTGTAAAGCTAAATGCCTAAAACCAAAAAGCCAATATCCCAATTTTTAATTTTTAATTTAAAAAATGGAAATATGTATATATTTTTTAAGCATTACCAAATTTTGCTGTCCTGCTATGCGTATTGTTCAATAAAAAATAATATTATCTTTTATTCTTTAATTTCTGATTCATTGGTGCACATCCTATGGCTCCCCCATAGACAACCCTAACTTATCTAAATTAGATTTTAAATTAAAGTCGGGTCTGGCGCGGCTTTTACATGGCTGGACGAGCTCGCTAAAAATATTTAAATAAAAAATTGTTTTAATGTTTAAATTGTTACATTATATTATAAAAATATACTATAAAAATTTTAATACGTTAATATATGTATAAATTTTGTTATTTATTATGAAATTTTATTTTTTATATTTTTAAATTATATAATTAATAAAAAAAATGTAAAAATAATATATATTCAAATCAGGCTAAAACTATAATTTATATGCACAATCCAAATCTAACTATAGTGTTTGGGTTTGGCCAGGCTTTTATGCAAAAATAATTGTACAAGACTGGTAGTTTCGCCGGCCGGCCAGATACTCAAACCTATAATCGGATCTAGACCAATGTTATTAAAACAAGTTCGGAAAAAAAATCAAAAAGGTAAAAGATTTCTGGTTCGATAGGGTTCAACCGAATTTTTTACTTTTTTCAAAATAATATTATTTTTAAATTTTTCTATAAATATTATAAAATATAACTATAAAAAAATAAAAAATACTTTAAAAAATACATTTATCATCAAACATGAATTATAAAGTAATATTTTCAAATTATTCAATATTCATAACAAATATTTAAGATAGATATAGTAAAAAAAATTACAAATATTCAAAAAGATTCATCAATTATAAATTATAATTTTTTATTTTATTCATAAAAAATTTATTAAAATTGCCTAAATTTCAATTATTTTGTATTTATATTTTATTTTTTCCAGCAAAAAATAATATTGTATATATATTTTGGACAAAAAATGGTTTTTCTGATTCAAACAGGTTTTCTGGTTTTCATCTGGTTTCAGACCGGTTTGTTCGGTTCTTTATGATTTTTAGTCAGTTCGATATTTATATATTGAATCAATCAAATAAGCTATTGATTTACGATTAAACCGGTCCAACCGGATGATTAGGTTTTAATAACATTGATATAGACATAGGACATCTTATGAAGCTCTCGAGTCCTCCAAATATGAATATAAGATACTATCTCATACATTTCTCATTTTCTATATATATATATATATATATACTTTATTTATTATAATTTTATCACGGGCGAATAGAATTATAGAACTAATGTGAAATTTTAATATTTAATATAAGGAAAGAATAAAAAAGTGAAGACCGACTGTCATTGTTATACTGTTTAAGAAATATCGACATTGCATTTCTCGGCTGGATGTGAACATGCCAATATTTTATATTTGCAAATTAAATTATACCAACTTTAATTTAAAATCTAATTTAGCAATATTGCATTATGAGTCAATGATTTATTGTCCCTGGTAAATTAATATGAATTCAAAATCATATAACAACGTAGTAAATTGATCAAAGCATGCTGCTTGCTTAAACAAATCCCTGGCATCTCCTGTCCCCACTTGACAGTTAAGAATTAGTTATTGGGCTGGTGACCACAAACCTAATTAACTTAAATTAATTTATTATCTTCTTTTAATTTGGTCCTCATCGTGAGTTAATGACAAAAGCCAGCTATTTGGAGACCAAATGTGAATTATTATTTTAATAAATATACCCATGGGACGGTGGCCTAATGGTAATACAGGCCAGGTTAAAAATGAGAGATTTTAGGATCAACTTCTGATACCTCCTATGAGGAAGAGCAAAGAATCTTAACCTGCAACGACGTTCCAAATTCGAATTTAATCAGTTTAATGGGGTTCGAATACCGGATGGTTAATAAAAAAATTATTTTAATAAATATACAAAGATAGTGACACTTTCATTTTAGTACAATGAGTGGTGGCTACTCATTTAGTGGATGTTAATTAAGCTGGTGGTCCTTCATATTCACAATATCATTAGCTCTCTTTCCATTCTTGTTTTTCAATATTGCCTTCCACTTCTTCCAAACTCACTTTCCTCATTAACCTTTGGCTAATCTCTAAGATATTTCTTTTGCTTTCAATTTTCAATTATATTGATTTCAATTCCTTCGAGATAATATAGGAAAGTTATTGATGTTTTACCCTCAAAGGAGATGTCTACACTGTCTCTAACTTTTGGTCCAAACATATATAGTTTTAAAGTCATTTAATTGAAGTTTAAACTCGAAACTTTAAAATTTAAGGTGAGATTATTTAATATAAAAACTTTGAAAAAATTTTTAATAAAAAAATAGGAGAGTATTATCTTCAACACATTTATATATTTGGCAAGTGCCACTTGAAAAAATAATTGCTTAGTTTAGGGGTGATTACTAGATCTAGCAATTTTTAATTCGATCGAAAATAGTGATTTGAATTTGGACCCAAATCCAAAGAAATATGATTCAGTATTATAATTATTATTATTATGATATAATATATCCAAAAAATACCTAAATTCAATCATTTTTTCAATTAAATTTTATTGTATCTCATATTATTTATAAATTATAGTTAAATATTATGTTCATCTCAACCTTTATATAAAAATTAGATTTAATTAAAAAAAAGAGAGAAATATCTAATTATTTAAATTTTGAACCGTAAAAAGTAAAAGAAAAAACAAAAAAGTGAAATGAAAAATAATTATTGAGTGGCATACAGTGTATAGTAATTTGGTTAGTTCAATTTAATTATTCGGATAATTGATTTTGTTCGATTAGTAATTGAAAAATCTAAAAAAATTGAAAATTTTAAAATGGCATAATTTTTTTAATAAAATTTTCCATACTGATAATTAGTTTGTTTCCAGTAAGTGACGTAACAAAATATCGGCTATTGGGTTGGTTCGGTTCTAAAATTCAGTTTGTTTTTATTTTTATAATTTTTGTTTATCAAATTATGGTTTGTAATTATTTTTATTTATTTCATTATAATCGAAAACCAAACTTGCTCTAATTTAATATCCGACTAGAGCTTAAATGCACCCCTAAACTCACTTAGGAAGAAGAATTAGCCAAGGGATGCATGCTATGAAAAAAAGTGTCCCTTGAAAAAAAGTACAAAATGCAAATGGTACTCCTACTATAACTCAAATCATAATGGATCAATTATGATTCATGGTTTAATTCTTGAACGCATGATTCAAACATTATGTTATGCCCTTATGTTTATTCACTTAGTAACCAGCATTATTATGGAAAATTTGGAAATCCAATTAAAAATTATCCATTTGTCTTTCAAATGATTAATATTAATTTTAATATGTAAATAAGATTAATGTTTCTTTTTGTCTAAATCAGTAATTTTTCTTGAAAAAAATCTTAATAAACGAAAAATATTAAATTTATATTAATCTAATAATAAGGCTAAATTTCAAGCCCAACTCATATAAACCATAATGTCTGGTTTTTATTAATTTGAGCACATATTGACATTACATGACCTGTATTAAACCAGGTCATTGAAATTTCATAATGTCGTAATCATTTATAAAATTTCTTCCTAACAATTGAGTTTGTATATGCACAATGGTGAACTATGATTGTTACCGTTACTGTATTCTCTTTTCTTGAAAAGACCTCATTATATTCTTCATTACATAAATAATATGAAGATTATTTCTTATTTTTGACCATTTAGACATCTTTTGTAGAAATTGGAATTAATTACATTGAATGAAGCTAATTACTTGTAATGTCTACGCGGAAAAAAAAATTCCATTTCTAGAAGAAGGGGGTGGAACTATGTCCAACCTGGCTACTTTTAGAATGTGCAAGTTAGAATCTTTGCTTAGCAATAGAACAAGTATGATATTTGATAAATCTTTAGCTAGTTTAATTTTTAACTTAATGAATATCTGTTAATTTTTACCCTCTTGAAAACACTTAAGATCAGTTTTGAACTTAGAAAAACAATACAATGAAATAATAAAGTAAAGAATTTTAGAACACTAAAACCTTTTCCATCACCCTTTTTAGCATATAAACAACTCAAACGACTTAGAAAGTGATCTAAGCAATAGTTTTCTTCTTAAGCTTACAAAAGACTGTTTTTGTACCCTTATGAAATTTTTGTCATTTGTTAGTCAATTTGAGCCTAAAGAGGTATGCTTAATGCGTGCCATATATTTGTTCTTGTTACACTCATATGATTAACCATATAACCTAAAAAGCTTTTATCTTCCCTTATGGATTTAGCCACTTTAGGATTGGATGGATTAATGGAAATTAGGTATTTTGATGGGTATAGTAAGATATTTTTTATCTTATTAGCAAGAGCTATTGTTGAAGTCAAGTGGATAGTGAAATATTACCTTGTTATTACCCATGTCATTATTGTATTGCCAGCATCAACACTAGTATGAAAAACAGAAGAAGAAATCTTGCAATAAAGCTAGCATATATGGCAAAAATCTTAAGTGTTGGGTATTTTACAAGGAAAATCAATGGTGACTTATTCTAAAGGGCATAAGAGATTTTTAGAGCTTTGAATTATGAAGGGTTGGGAAAGTTTGAATAAGTTATTTATTGCTTAAATTAATTGAATGAAAAAGTGAAAAATTTTAGTCTATTTTATCTTAGAGTGGCTATTCTTCTTATTGATCTATTATCCGTGCTTTGATAACCAAAATCTTAGCCCTATTACAACTTTTAAAAGATCTAAGTGATTCTAAGTTTTATTTTGAGTTGTTTAGCAGAATGACCTTTGAATTCCGGTGCTAAGGAGAGGCCTAGGTGTTTCTAGAGTTTCAAGCGTGAAACCAGTTGTATGCATATACGTACTTTCATTCTAAGCTTCACTATATATTTGTATTGATGTGTTAATTTGGAAAATGCGTAAAATCTTTTGGTCTTGCACACTGTATTTTGTGTGCATGCTGTGATTAGTGTCCCTCCATATTTTGATTTCAAGAATGTGCCATTAACAACAACTACCGGCCTACAGTGTTTCCATCCCATAATCGAAGCTTCTAAAGCAATATACAAGTATAAGAATATCCCACTTTCTCCTATTTGAATATCAACAACAAATCCAGGATTGGTAATCTTTAACATATACAAATAGTTAGGTAGAAGAGCATAAGACTCTTTAGGGTTTTCCCTAAGCATTTCAAGAGCTTTTGCCTCTGATCTCCAAGCTTCTCCATAGTTTATTGTAACCCTAAATCGACTTTCATCTCACGAATGATATTATGAGGAGTGTATACCAATTTCACATTTAGGAACTTTGTCTTGATGATTTCTCCAATAACATTTGACGTAGTCTATCGTTGATTGCCTAATCTCGTTTGCAAAGGGCAAGTGTGAATGTTGATGAACTTTCTGATTTTGAATATACATGTATTGCCCGTCCTTGATGCTCTTAATTGCCAACTACAATTCTCATCCATGCAGTTCAGAATATGTCTCTTAACACATGATTTATGAACTTTGTATTGGAAGTTATTTTTTAATGCATATAAACCTACAACCTTTGTAAGGATATCCTTATCATTGTAAAGTTATCCCATTTTATATTAAGATATCTTGGGTTACTTATGATGATGGATTCTGTTGTTCCCGTATCTTATTTTTCTTCCTTATTCTTTTCTTTTATTTTCTCAATGGTATCTTTGCTCAATATGCTCACATAATCCATCATTTTAGAAATATTTCCTTTCAATTCTAAAAGTGGTTAATCTTGTAATGATAAAGAATTTGCCGTTGATGCTTGCATTTTAGTTATTGGATCTACATTTATTATATTGTTAGAGCTTAAATACAATATATATATATATATATATATATATATATATATATATATATATATATATATATATATATATATATATATATATATATATATATATATACACACACACACACACTAAAATTCAATTTTGCGAAAGAAAATCATGTTATGTTTTTTGGTATACCAACCGGTATACTAGTTGGTATATCATATTTCATAGAGTATACATATTCTATTTTTCAGTATACTAGCCGGTATACCATACTCCATAGTGTATACATGTTCAGGTTTTTGGTATACCAGACGGTGTACCAAGTATATCAACCGGTATACCATATTTCATAGAGTATATATGTTCTATTTTTTGGTATACCAGTAGGTATACCCGCTGGTATACCATATTTCATAGAGTATACATATTCTATTTTCTGGAATACCAGGTATACCAACCGATATACCATACTTCATAGTGTATACATGTACTATTTTTTGGTGTACCAACTGGTATACCATACTTTCAGTGTATACATGTTTTAGTTTTTGGTATACCAGGCGGTATCCAGATATACCAGCCGGTATACCATATTCCATAGAGTATGCATATGTACCATTTTTTGGTATAACAGGTATACCAGCCGGTATACCATATTTCATAGAGTATACATGTTCTGTTTTTTGGTATATATACCAGCCAGTATATCAAATTTCAAAATGCTACTCATTCTCAATTTTTTATATAAGATTTTTGTATTGAAATGCATAAGTCATAAATTTAATTAAATTTATTGTTTCTAACATTTCTCAATTAGTGTAAGACATAAGAGATATGTTGTGAGATCTGAGTCACTCTTCTTTAATTTCAAGTGAAATTTCATGCTATTGTCATCATCGACTTCTAATGGAAAATCTTTGACAAAATATTTTATATTAAAATGAGTTATTTCCGTATTGATTTTCAATTGTTCTGATATTATACCAATAAAATGTTCATAACTACAAGCATTTGGTATTAATATTTCTTTAATTTTGAATCCTTCAAATTTGTTTTCAATGGTCCATTCTCCTTTATATTTAATCAAAACTGAAATATTATCCATATCTGCATTAAAAAAAATTATCAAAACACAATATCAATAAAATAATATTAGAAATTGATTATTTTGTAGAACATTTTATCATATCAAAAAGTTCATATTGACATTTTATCAAATACTTTGTATGCAACAATTAAATTATCAAGTTTTAACATAGTTTAAGCTATTTTGTAAATTATCAGATTTTACATAAACAATTTATCACAATCAAGTGCTGAATGTTAGCAAGCTGCATCAAAAATTTACATAACTATCAACAATTTCAGTAAAAATATCCAGTCAATATTCAAAAACCAGAATTATATAAAAAAAATCAATAGCATAATATGTATTCAATGAAACAAAGTAAACAAAATTAAACAATCTAATCGCAGGTATTCAAATAATAGAATTAAACAAATTTATCACATAGGAGAGGTAGATTGAACAAAGAGAAGAAGATAGGAAAATATAGGGAGACGAAATTATAGCTTTAATATCTTCAATATCTCTAAACAAAAAAAATGTAGCTAGATGAAATCATCAAATGAAAAAGATGCAGGAAGATGAAATCGTCAAATGAAGAAGATGTAGGGAGATGAAATCTATCAAATAAAGAAGAAGATGATAAAAAAAATGAAGAAGATTGGAAAAATTAACGAAATCGTCAAATGAAAAAGATGTAGGGAGATAAAATCGAAAAAATCTGTCAAACGAAGAAGAAGAAGAAGATAAAAACATGTAGAATGAAAGAAGAAGATGGAAAAATTAACGAAGAATAAGGAATGAAAGAGATGAAAAGTTAGGGTTAAATTGAAAAACTAGTATTTTTAAAATGAAAATTTAAAAAAAAAAAGAAGGTAATTTTGAAAGAGGAAAATAAGATATTTTTAGATGGGGCTTTTTTTAAGGTATTTTTGTGAAACTTCCTAATTTTTATTATATAAGTTTAGTCTTGTCCGAATCCAATTAAAAATTCATTTATCGATGGACGAGTTTGAACTTTGCATGTAAACTACATACTTGATCTAGCCTAATTTTTTATTATTTTTTATATTTTTATAATTTTTTTTTATTAATTATATTATCTAAAATATTTAAAAATATATAAAAATTTATAAGAAATATCAAATTTTATATATTTATTGACATATTAAATCATTTTTTGGTATTTGTTTTTAATAATTTTGTAATATAGTATATATTTTATAGAGGAAATTACCCCAATTGCCAACTTTTTTTCCCCTTTTTTTTCAAAAAATACAACCCATTTCACTTTTTTTTTTCATAAATCTCACTTTTTAAATTCTTATTTTCATAAATATAACTTTTTTCTCGGCTTGATAGGCCGAAGTAATAAGGATTTGTACCTCACGTTAATTAAGAATAACATTAGATTGATCCACATACCAACTCAATTCAACGAATTCACAAAAAGAGCATAATGTAAATCAAACCCTTTTAATTAACAGAAAGGATTAGAAACCTGCCAATACCTACTTCACTATATAAACTGCAGCACCCAAAGAAAAAATAAAAAATAACAATTCGTCAAAATTAGATTTGAAGGCCACTGCCAAGATTACTAATTGAATAGACAAAATAATGACCAATTACTAATTACGAAGAAAACAATTGAAAACAAAAATTAGTTGAACCAATTTCCCCAGCTCTAACATTAGAGTCCCATTATTCATGTTTGAAGGTAGAGAAATTAAGAAGAAAGCAGTGATCTTACACGCGAATATGTTTGCTTCTTTCGCTACGATGGGATGGGATGGGATGGGATGAGACGAAATACACGCGAATATGTTGTGTGCGTTTATAGTTTAATAGCGTTCAATCGGATGATGGCATACAATTTGATAACACAGATGCACGTAGAGAAGTAACCTTTGTAGGAAAAAGAGTTGGCAATAATTTCAAATGTCATGTATCCAAGCACAAACTGTAGAAGCAAAAAATTAAATCCCACAATGTGAAAATCTACTTCCTTTGACAATCAAAAAATATATATATAATTTTTAGAGTAATAATAATAGTTCAAATAATATACAAAAATAATCAAAATACATAGAACGTGTACACATTGTATACACCAAGTAAATACACTATTTACATTAAATACACATATTATATACAACAAGTAAACACCGTATATATACCAAGTACATACTGTGTATACACCAAATACATACGGTTTATACACTAAATACACAGTATACACACCAAGTACATACAATGTATACACATAATATATAACTAGTACACACCTATTACACACACAATATACACCTACTACATACAGTATATACAGCAAGTATATACAGTATATACAACAAGTACACGCGATATATATAGCAGATAGACACGCTATATAAAAATTTTTATAGCACCTAGTACACATACCGTACACATCTAGTACACATACAGTATACACCCAGTACATGCATAGTATACACCTAGTACATATACAATACACGCCTAGTATACACATAATACACTTAATACACCTACAATATACACCTAATACACATACTATATACACATAATATACACATAGTATATGCACTGTATACAACAAATATGCTACACACACAGCATACAGCTCTGTATATAAAAATATAACTGTCTCTTTTTCTTTCCCACACAGTATAAAGCAACATAAGAATGATTTATTGCAATGAACATATGAACTTTACTTTGATGCAACAATAAATTATATCACTTCAGCAATTTCAGCTTACCAATCAGACGCACTAATAATAATAATAATAATAATAATAATAATAATAATAAGATTTTCATGTATTATGCAACAAAATGTATCCTCATGAAAAGTATAAAAATATATTTTGACAGAAGTTGAAGATTTTGCAATAAATTAATGAAATTTTGCAACAAATTTGAAAAAGAAAAAGAAGAAGAAAAAGAAAAGCTCGCTTGAAAATTAGAAATCAATGAAAAAAACTAAAATTTGCATATATTCTTGATCAAATAAAAGGCTCCAGAACAAGTGGATAATTAACAACTAGCAACTTCCTAATTTTGAAATTTTAGTCAAAATAAATCAGTTAAGTACCTTCATCTACACCCTTTAATCATTTTTACTTTAACTTTCCACGCATGATTCTCTTTCTTTACTGAACAAATTAATTCAGAATTAAAACTTTTCTATCCTCAACAAATTATCTAAATTACATAAAAACTTTATTACACATTTTTTTTAATTTAACTATATTTCTATCAAGCTTATTAGACTTCTTAAAAGTACAAGTTAATCACAATTCTTATCCCTGAACTTGCCACTAACTTTCATTAGTAACCCAAAATCTTTTCAATTTCAATTTAGTCCTTTGATCTTTAAAGATTTTATTTGTTTTGCTCTGGACAGGTAAAGCCAAAAAAATTAAAAGAAAAGGAAAAAGGAAGATGAAATAGGAGCTAAACATAAAATCAAAATAAGAACAAACATGAGCAGGTGATTATCAATGGAAACAAAATACTGATAAAAATAAAAAAGAACTTACTGATGACTTGAGAACTTGAATTCCCTATTAAAAGAGTTCCCAAGTGAAGTAAGAGCAGCAAGAAACAAAGAGGTAAGACAAACTCCACAAAGAAAACCCAATTCTAACCGACACTGTGCTCATCGGGCCGGTCGCCGAAGCTTTGTCGGTGTGAATCCGAGAGCACCTAAAGGCAGCTAACATCGATGGGAGTCCAACGACGGTGGTCACGAGCCCTAACACCCCACCATCTAGCCGGAATTTGCTCAAGAACAACAACAGCCCTTTTCTCTGGTCTGCTCGTTGTCGACGAATAGGGAGGAACGAAGGACATTAAAGTGAGCGCTTCATCCTTAGGGACTCGCTGGTGCTGCTCGTGTCATCAGTTGCCGAAAAGAGAAGAAGAACCTTCGACTAAAGGAAAGAAATCACGAATGGAGGAGAAGTGAAGGACAACACAGGGAAAAGAATTTTAATGTAAAAAAATTATATTTTTTAAAAATATAAATTGTATTTTTATTATTAAAAATTTTAAAAATTGTATTAATAAAAAAATTATTAGAGTGTCGTATTTTTTGTTATTTTTAAATTGTTTTTTTGTATATTTTTGTAAAACCCCAATTTATATGTTAAGGTTATTTTCTATTTAAATCTTTTTACAATGGGCTAGCTCGTGGAGCCTGCTCAAGCCCTACCCGCATGAAGCTCGCAATTTATCTATGGAGGCTTGGACAAGGAATTTTTTTTAAAAGCCTGAAAAGTTTTGGCCCATTCCGACCCCTGCCAAGGTCATAAGAAAGGGCATGCAAAGAATTTTGCTGCAAAAATTATCATGTAAAAATTTCATCCACATAAAAAGAACAAGTCACTTAAATATTATATTAGGGTCAATTTAAAAAAAAAAAAGTTAACATCATAAGGATAATTTTTAATCTTTTTAAGTTGAGTACGGTCAATTTTGAAAAACATTAAAATACAATGTTCTTATTATTATTTTTTAAATTTGTTTAGTTGAGCTAACAAAAAAGCCTTATGATAAATTTAATGAAACATTTTTCTTTTTTGTTTTACTCGTTATTTAAATTTTATTTATGTAAATAAATATATCAAAATTGATAATTTTTTGTATAGTCATGGACATTGAATACATAGTATTTAATTTTACAACATCTTTTATGTGTATGTATTTATTGCAATTGTTATATTTTTAAGCTTGACTGATATATACAATGCAATTAGATAAATTTTAATGCATATGTGCATATTTAATTTGGACCCCAAATACAAATTTATGTGTACACTTGACATGGGAAATATGCACATTATCAAAAAAATATTAGAAACCTAATACCTGATAAAATATAATTCAAAGAAGCGAGATGACCTCATCAATGGAAATTTAAAAGAAATCTAGTAATTTCAAAAGATACCTAAATTCTACCCACGAGGAGCATCGCAATTGGCAACGCAGGCTAGGCCGGAATTTTTTTTTTTCAAACTATATTCCTTATATCTCAAAATCATACTTTATTTATTTTGATAACGATTTATCGATAACCTATAACTATCCAAATTACTATGCATTGAATAAAATTTATATAATATAATAGCTGTATATAATACTAACCCCCTGAAACACAGATAATTTCACACAATTTCTCAAAGGCACAACTGTAAATAATAGCAAACATATCCATTCATTTTCATCTCATACATATGTTCAAAATATAATTCTACTAATATAACTTCTGTTTAACATTTACATAATCAAATGTAATTTTATATACATGCCAGTCATTATAACAAAAACTGCTAAAATAAGTCTTATAACTTGTATTCTCGTTCCTGTTTTTGATTACCTGCACGCAGTAAAAATTATGCGCTGAGCACTCAACATGCTCAGTAGTGACTAGTAATCGATACATTTTCTAAAATTATCATTATTATTCTTAAATGATAACTTATACAAAAACATTCATAAAATCATTTAATTAATTATTAAAACATCAATTTTTAACTTTTCTATAATATTATTTATTTTAATCACGTAATTACAAGTTTGCTCTTATTAAGCTTATTTTTTATCTTTAAACTAATAATTGAAGCATTTTATATTCTTATGTACTTATTGTGATATTTTTGTGCAAAATTTCATTTTAGTCCTTGTTGACTATAAAATTCACTTTTTAGGCAATTTAACTATTATCTGACTATTTTACCTTTATTTAAGCAATTCTTACTTAATTTACTTACTTTCTACACTTTTGAAAAAAATTACTATTTTGCCCCTAAACTTTCTTTTTCTTTCACTTTAGTCCTTGTTCACTTTTTATTGTCACTTTTCATTATCTTTTCACATTTTTATCAATTTACTTTCATTATGCCCCTAGTACAGACCTGGTAGAAAATCTCAGATTGAATACATGGAACATGGACCCTATGGGCCCCACTAAAAGAGAAATGATTTCCAATGAATCATTCTCATAACACTGCACTTTTCACTTTCACATTACATTTAAGTTATGGAGATCAAAGATCCTACCCATAGCCAAGTAAGTCGTCATGACTTGCACTGCGGTAAATAGTGTTCCTATGACTAGGCAACTATATTCAAAACTAGTTTTTACTGCTTGAATAATTCTAAAGGCACAGTAATATATACTTTATTAACCTTTTTAATTTTCAAAAAATTCAACGGTTAACTTTTTTATTTCTTTATCATTAACTATAATTTAATTTCATATTAATTCACTTTTTAGACATTTTTGACAATTATTCATTAATAATTCAATATTTTCTATTACACATATTTATTTCTCAATAAAACTCTAATAATTTCAATAAATTCCAAATATTCAATAAAAATTTATGGACATAAATTATCATTTCTATTACTATATATATACATATTACATAATCTTAAAAATTTCAAAATAAATTTCAAATATTCAATAAAAATTTATGGACATAAATTATCATTTTCATAATTAATTTAGGCTAACATATATTATTTTCATGCAAAATTCCATCATTTTCCTTTAGTGAGCATTTCGGCCACCAACCTTAAACCCTCCTAAAAATTTTCTTTCTTCATTTTTAGCTTTCAATTCATCTTTCTTATGGTTTAATTTCATTTATCCCAAATAAATTTCATTATTTAAGAACTTTAAAAATTTTTACCCTAAATACATAAAAGAATTAAATTCATAAACTTAGAAAATGTAAAGATTTGCTAGCCACTTACATTTTTCACTTGATTTAGAAAGCCTAAGCCTCCTTTTCCTTGCCTTTATCCCTTGAAAAGCCTTCTCCTTCTTCCACACCTACCATGGCCGGCCACAAAACCTTAGTTTTCTTTATTTTTTTGTTCTCAAATGCAAAATTCAAGCTCATAATCATGCTCCACACCTAAAAATCTATGGAAAAACACTAAAGAAAAAATTTTAATTAATAAATTTCTCAAACTCAATCTTACCCTTTTTTCTTTCTCCACTTAATTTCTTGCACTTATTTGCTCAAATCACTTGATTAAGGCTATTAGGGTGATCTAGAGATATGGAACTTCAGTTTTTATGTTGGGATTTATGGAAGATTTGAAGTGGATTAAAGAGAAATCAAAGGGAGAGAATAGAGAGGGATGGTTCGGCCACCACAAGGAGAGGGAGAGAGCTGGTGAATTTTGGAACAATTCTCTAGATTTTTAGCTCTTTATATACCTCTCAATGGGACCAAAATTGGGCTTGATCAATGGACTTAGCCCACATTAAATGAAAGGCCCATTTTAGGCCTTACAAAGCCTAATCCAATTTTTCCCATTTCTGACCTTCAAATCACTCCAAAAATAACTCTATCACTTTTATCACATCAAAAATAGCTAGTACACAAATTTTTGGCTCAATCAGAGTCCGTTATTGGTCCAATTCAAACTTATCGATCCGATTCAACAACTGTCGATGTCAAAAAAAATTTAATTCTCATTACTAAAATATTTTTCGTATTTTAATTCTCAATCGAAGTTCATTTACTATTTTTAATAATTTATGTAAAATCAAGTCACCTTCCCTATTAGAGAAATTGACTCTTCATCTTTTTCATATTTTTGACTTTTGGAGGCCCATTTGACGTCAATTTCACTTTAAATTTCAACACCAAACTCATCATGACTAATACTTTTTGATGGTTGAATAAAATATTTTTAACTTTCAGATGTCCTTTCAGGCCCGAAAAGCAATATTTATCATCGAAAAATACTGTTCAAAGCTGACCCGATATTGAGACCATTACATTTCTCCCCTACTAAAAGAAATTTCGTCCTCGAAATTTACCTAAACTGAAGAGTAGAGGATAATGCTGTCTCATCGTTGCTTCAGGTTCCCATGTCGCTTCCTCTAAATTATGGTGATGCCATAAGACTTTTACCAATGGAATCTGTTTGTTCCGAAGCTGTCGGACTTTCCTTGCCAAAATCTTTACTGGTCTTTTCTCATAGCTCATGTCAGTCTAAACCTGTATCTCTTCTGGTGCTATCACATTATTCGGATCAGATCTGTATCTGCGGAGCATAGACACTTGGAAGACATCATGTATTTTCTCCAAAACAGATGGCAGTTTCAATCTATAGGCCACGGGACCCACTCGCTGAAGTACCTCATATAGACCAATGAATCTAAGGCTTAACTTGCCCTTCTTGCCAAATCTCAAAACTTTTTTCCATGGAGATACCTTCAGAAAAAAGTTATCTCCGACTTGGAACTCGATATCTCTCATCTTCAGATCTGTATATGACTTCTGACGATCCCTAGCTTCTTTCAATCTATTTTTAATTATCTAGACCTTTTCTTCAGAATCACGAATCAAGTCTGAACCTAATAGCTTCCTCTCACTCAGTTCAGTCTAGCACAATAAAGTTTTGTACTTCCTACCATATAAGGCTTCAAAAGAAGCCATCTTTAGATTGGATTGGTAGCTATTATTGTAGGCGAACTCGGCTAATGGCAATTGTCTTTCCCAATTAGTGCCAAACTCAAGAACACATCATATAAGCATATCTTTCAATATCTAAATTACTAGTTCTGACTGGCCATCAATCTGAGGATGGAATATCGTGCTAAAACGAAGTCTAGTACCCAGAGCATCCTGAAAGCTCTTCCAGAAATGGAAAGTAAACCTTGGATCCTTGTCAGACATAATAGATGTGGGCACTCCATACAATCTAACCACCTCCTTTATGTAATGTTCTGCCAGCCTGGTCAAAGAGAAATCCATCCGTACTGGCAAGAAATGAGCTGATTTGGTAAGGCGGTCAACGATTACCCAGATAGCTTCATGCTTCCTCCGAGTCAAGGTAAACCAGTTACAAAATTCATGGTCACCTGATCCCATTTCCACTCCGAAATAACATGTGGTTGAAGTAGTCCTGAAGGAACCTGATGCTCTGCTTTTACCTGTTGACATGTCAGATATTTGCTCACGAATTAAGTCACATCACCCTTCATGCCTAGCCACCAATAGTAGGCTTTCAAATCCTAATACATCTTATTACTTTCAGGGTGTATGGCATAGTTACTATGGTGTGCTTCTGTCAAAATCTTTCTCTTTAATTCTTCCTGGGCCGGCACATAAAGTATTCCTTTGTAACAAAGACTTCTATCACTAAACAATGAATAATCACTTTCACTATTATGCTGAAGCTTGTTTACAATAGCCATTAGTCGATCATCTTCTTTCTGAGCCGCTTTCACTTGATGTACAAAGTCTAGTTTAACTCGAAATTCAGCTATTATAGCTCTATCTGCTATCAAACTCAAATTGGTATTCATTGCCCGAAGAGCTACAAAAATCCCTATTAATCATTTACACTTATCATTATCTTATACAGATTCATTCAAAAATATTAACATTATCTGACATGAATTTTCATCTAAGCGCATCAGCTATCATATTCTCTTTCCTTGGATGGTAGTTGATATAACAATCATAGTCTTTAATCAACTCCATCCAGTCTCTTTGCCTGAGGTTGAGTTATTTCTAGGTAAGCAGATACTTCAAACTCTTATGATCTGAATAGATGTAGTATTTCTCTCCATAAAAGTAATGCCTCCAATTTTTTAATGCAAAAACAATGGCTGCTAACTCTATATCATGAGTAGGATAGTTTTTCTCATGAGTCTTGAGTTTTTGGGAGGCATAAGCAATCACCTTGCCTTCCTGCATCAGAACACAGCCTAAACCATTCCTGAAAGCGTCACTGTAGATCACAAACTCCTTGCCTGACTCAGGTTGAGTAAGGATAGGAGCTTCTGTCAACATGGTCTTTAGCTTCTCAAAACATCCCTGGCACATGTTAGTCCACAAAAATTTAACATTCTTATGTAGCAATCGTGTCATAGGAGATGCAATGGTGGAGGAGCCCTTAATGAATCTCTTATAATACCCAGCCAATCCCAGAAAATTTCGCACTTCAGTCACATTCTTGGGTGGCTTCCACTGAAGGATTGCATCAATCTTTAAAGGGTCTACTTTAATGCCATCTGCAGAAATGACATGGCCCAAAAAGGATACCTCATTCATCCAAAATTCACATTTGCTAAATTTGGCATACAACTGCATTTCTCTCAGAGTCTGCAACACAATCCTTAAGTGTCTGTCATGATCTTTCGGTGTCTTGGAATATACCAGGATGTCATCGATGAAGACCACCACAAATTGATCTAAGTAGGGGGTGAAAAAATCTATTCATCAAATCCATAAAAGGCTGCTGGTGCACTTGTAAGCCCAAATGGCATGACAAAAAATGCATAGTGGCCATACTTAGTACGGAAAGCAGTCTTGGACACATCAGCTTCCTTTATCCCCATTTGATAATAACCCGACCTCAAATCTATCTTGGAGAAGACATTCGTTCCTTTAAGCTGATCAAATAAGTCTTCGATGTGAGGGAGGGGATATCTGTTCTTTACCGTCACTTTATTTAGCTGCCTATAGTCGAGAAGTGTTGGGTCTGATAAATCCCTTATCGAGCAACTCTTGAAGCTGAATCTTTAATTCTTTAATTCTACATGTGCCATTCTATATGGAGCAATGGAAATAGGAGCAGTACCAAGAGTAACCTCAATAAAAAATTCCACCTTTATGTCAGGTGGTAAGCCTAGAAGCTCATCGGGAAACACATCCTGGAACTCTCTAACAATAGGCACATCAGACACCTGTAAACTGTATTTCTTTGCTTCCACTGCATAACACATATACGCTTCACACTCTTTTCTGATCAATCTTTTTGCTGCAGTAGCTGATATAATCTCTCTTCTGTGGCCTGGCCCTCATCTAAGTAGGCATTTAGGTGCTCAAACTCTCTGTCATATTCTGTTACTGTGCGCTGTCCCTATCTCAACCTCCAAAAGGCATCATGCATGGCAATCTTATACTCAAACCTGATGTATTTCTTCTCAAATTGTTCAACAAAAAACTCCCAATTCAAATGGTCTGCTAGTGTATGCCTTCTGACTGAGTCCCACCATACAAATGCTAGACCCTAAAGTAAAGCAACTATGCCCTCAAATTTCTCCTCTAAGGGACTGTGGGTAATCTCAAATAACCTCTTTAATCTTGAATAACCACTCCTCTGCAGCTGCTGGAGTCAAGGGGTCACGCCCTGAGAAATCTTCAGCCCTAAGTCTTTTTAGCTGCTCCAAGATAGGTTTTCTTCTGAGCGGAGTAGGTGGCTGAAGCTGTACTACTGGTGGCTGAGCTTGAGCCTAAGTAGTTTGAAGTCACTGCTAAATGTAGTCTGACATTAGATTAAGAAAATCTAGCCGAGGAGGAGGAGGCGTTACTGGTGGAGGTACCCGCTGTTGTGGAACCTCCTGTTGCCCCACATTACTGGAGGCCTCACTCCTATTATCTCCAATCTCGCAGCTCTGTTCTCCAGATATCTTTTCACTATAAAATAGAAGAGAGCAAAAATACATTAATTCCAAAACAACTTCTCAAAATAACAATTGGCATGTATATAAGTATTTAAACCAAACAATAATACCCACTCGGATCTTAGAATCGTATAAACCACTGCTCGGATACCATAAAATATAACACCCTTATCACTCTTAACACTATTTCGCTACGTCATAGGTCGAATTTTTTTTTCCAACTATATTCCTTATATCTCATTATCATACTTTATTTATTTTGATAACAATTAGTCAATGACCTATAACTGTCCAAATTACTATAAATTTAATAAAATTTCTGCAATATAACGGCTGTACATAGTACTAGCCCCCTGAAATACAGATAATTTCATACAGTCTCTCAGAGACATAACAGTAAATAATAACAAACATATCCATTCATTTTCATCTCATACATATGTCCAAAATATAATTATACTAATATAACTTATGTTTAACATTTACATAACCAAATGTAATTTTATATACATGCCAAGTCATTATAACAAAAACTCCTAAAAGAAGTCTTATAACTTGTATTCTCGCTCCTGCTTCTGATTACCTGCACGCAGTAAAAACTATACGCTGAGCACTCAACATGCTCAGTGGTGACTAGTAATCGATACATTTCCTAAAATTATCATCATTATTCTTAAATAATAACTTATACAAAAACATTCATAAAATCATTTAATTACTTATTAAAACATTAATTTTTAACTTTTCTATAATATTATTTATTTTAATCACGTAATTACAAGTTTGCTCTTATTAAGCTTATTTTTTATCTTTGAACTAATAATTGAAGCATTTTACATTCTTATATACTTATTGTGATATTTTTGTGCAACATTTCGTTTTAGTCCTTGTTGACTATAAAATTCACTTTTTAAATAATTTAACTGTTATCCAACTATTTTACCTTTATTTAAGCAATTCTTACTTAATTTACTTACTTTCTATACTTTTGAAAAAAATTACTATTTTGCCTCTAAACTTTTTTTTCTTTCACTTTAGTCCTTTTTTACTCTTTATTGTCACTTTTCATTATCTTTTCACATTTTTATCAATTTACTTTCATTATGCCCCTAGTATAGACCCGACAGAAAATATCAGACTGGATACACGGAACATGGACCCCATGGGCCCCACTAAAAGAGAAATAATTTCCAAGGAACTATTCATATAACACTACACTTTTTACTTTTACTTTACACTTAAACTATGGAGATCAAAGATCCTACCCATAGCAAAGCAAGTTGCCATAACTTGCACTGCAGTAAATGGTGTTCCTATGGCTAGCCAACTATATCCAAAACTAGTTTTTACTGCCAGACTAATTTTAAGGGCACAGTAATATTTACTTTATTAACCTTTTTAATTTTTAAAAAATTCAACGGTTAAATTTTTATTTCTTTTTCATTAACTATAATTTAATTTTATATTAATTCACTTTTTAGATATTTTTAGGCAATTATTCATTGATAATTTAATATTTTCTATTACACATATTCATATTTATTTCTCAGTAAAACTCTAATAGTTTCAATAAATTTTAATAAAATTTATTTATGCATTAGTTATTAATTACTATTATAATCCACTAAAATCATCAATTATTTCACAATATTTCACAACTTTTACTATATACATACATGTTACATAATCTTAAAAATTTCAAAATAAATTTCAAATATTCAATAAAAATTCATGGACACAAATTATCATTTTTATAATTAATTTAGGCTAACATATATTATTTTCATGCAAAATTTCATCATTTTTCTTTAGTGAGCATTTCGGCCACCAACCTTAAACCCTCCTAAAAATTTTCTTTCTTCTTTTTTAGCTTTCATTTCATCTCTTTTATGGTTCAATTTTATTTACCCCAAATATATTTTATTATTTAAGAAATTTAAAAAGTTTTACCCTAAATACATAAAAGAATTAAATTCATAAACTTAGAAAATATAAAGATTTGCTAGCCACTTACATTTTTCACTTGATTTAAGAAGTCTAAGCCTCATTTTCCTTACCTTTATCCCTTGAAAAGCCTTCTCCTTCTACCACACCTACCATGGCTGGCCACAAAACCTTAGTTTTCTTTATTTTTTTATTCTCAAATCCAAAATTCAAAATCATAATCATGCTCTATACCTAAAAATCTATGAATAAACACTAAATAAAAAATTTAAATCAATAAATTTCTCAAACTCAATCTTACCCCTTTTTCTTTCTCCATTTAATTTCTTGCATTTCTTTGCTCAAATCACTTGATTGAGGCCACTAGAGTGATTTAGAGAGATGACACTTCAGTTTTTATGTTGGAATTTATGGAAGATTTGAAGTGGATTAAAGAGAAACCAAAGGGAGAGAATAGAGAGGGATGGTTCGGCCACCACAAAGCGAGGGAGAAAGTTGGTGAATTCTGAAACAATTCTCCATATTTTTAGCTATTTATATACCTGTCAATGGGCCCAAAATTGGGCTTGATCAATGGGCTTAGCCCACATTAAGTGAAAGGCCCATTTTAGTCCTTACAAAGCCCAATCCAATTTCTCCCATTTTTGACATTCAAATCACTTCAAAAATAATTTTATCACTCTTAGCACTTCAAAAATAGCTAGTACACAAATTTTTGGCTCAATTGGAGTTCGTTATTGGTCCAATTCAACAACTACCAGTGTCACAAAAAAATTTAATTCTCATTACTAAATATTCTACATAAAATTTAATGTAGACATACAAAATTTAATAATTTTCGGAATTTGTTTACTATTTTTAATAATTTATACAAAATCATATCATCTTCTCTATCAGATAAATTGATTCGCTATATTGTTCATATTTTTGACTTTTGGAGGCCCATTTGACCTCAATTTCACTTCAAATTTCAACCCCAGACTCACAATGACTACTTCTTTCCGATGGTCCAATAAAATATTTTTGATTTTTGAATAAATACTATTTACTATCGGAAAGTACTGTTCACGGCTAACCTAGTATTGAGGCCATTATATTTCTCCCATACTAAAAGAAATTTCGTCCTTGAAATTTACCTAAACCGAAGAGTCAAGGATAATGTTGTCTCATCGTTGCTTTAGGTTCCCATGTCACTTCCTCTACATTGTGGTGATGCCACAAGACTTTTACCAATGGAATCTGTTTGTTCCAAAGCTGTCGGACTTCCCTAGCCAAAATCTTTACCGATCTTTCCTCATAGCTCATGTCAGTCTGAACCTGTATCTCTTTTAGTGCTATCAAATGACTCGGATCAGACCTATATATGCAGAGTATAGACAAATGGAAGAAATCATGTATCTTCTCCAAAATAGATGGCAGTTTCAATCTGTAGGCCACGGGACCCACTCGCTGAAGTACCTCATATAGACTAATGAATCTAGGGCTTAACTTGTCCTTCTTGCCAAATCTCAGAACTTTCTTCCATGGAGATACCGTAAGAAAAACGTTATCTCCGACTTGGAACTCGATATCTCTCCTCTTCAGATCTGCATATGACTTCTAACGATCCATATCTTCTTTCAATCTATTTTTGATTATCTAGATCTTTTCTTCAGAATCAAGAATCAAGTCTGAACCTAACAGCTTCCTCTCACTTGGTTCAGTCTAGCACAATGGAGTTCTGCACTTCCTAGCATGCTTTTGGATCAATTTTATAAGGTCTAATTTTTTCTATAGAAAAAATGGGAATATAAATTTAAATTCGAGATTTTTCAATATATTAGAGCAAAATTTACAGTAAGAATGTTCCCATAGATGGACCACTTTATAGTATTTATACAAAGATGTAATTATCAACAAAAAAAATTATGGATAGACAAATTCACCAAATTTTGTATGATAGCTGATAAGTGTGAATTATATATAGTTTTTTAACATGTTTTAAGCGTTGTTATTTAGTTAATTTGGTGTAATTTAGGTTGAATTAGAGTTAAATTGTTAATTTGTATGTTTTTAAGGTTAATCCAAAGTTTTGGTTGATTTTCAGGTTCAATTTGCTAAAAAGGGCTTAAATTGAAAAAAAAGGCAAAGATTTGGGCCAAAACTGCAAAAATAAGAAATTGATGCGAGAAAGTGAGCGTCGAGTCCAGAAGATTTTCAAGTGACCGCATGAAATAAATGAAGAAAAACACCCGTGGCCATGTGAAGGTTGAATCTAGAAAGCCATGACCACGTGAAAAGCAATAAAGAAAACATATATGGCCACGTGAGAAGAAATAAAGAAGAGCAAATGATGAACACGTGACCACGTGTGAAGAACAAGAGAAGTTCACCTAACCACGTGTGAAGAAGAAAAGGGTACACACGTGACCACGTGCGGATTTACACAGGAAGAGAAGTGGCCACGTGCTGAGTCTCCCATTCGATGAAGAATTTTCTCCGAGCTTCCTATTTTAGCAGAGTTCACTTCCTATTTAATTTTTGGAGTTTAAAAAGGGTTCTACTACGTCTTTGGCCTATAAAAAGGAGTCTGAAACACCAGAGGAAGGAATCCATCTTAAAATTAAGCTTAGTTTATTTTACGTTGCTTTTGTTTTCATTGTTTTTCTTCGAACTTTGTTTTGATTTTAAGAATGTCTTGTGAGTAGTTTTCTTTAACTTTTGCTAAAGGATACTTAAATCCTTAACTTGTATTGCTATGACTTAAGTTTGATCTTCAATTTAATGCAAGTTGATTATGTTTTAGTTTTTAAACATAATCTTGTCTTTACTCAAATTTAAATTGATTGTTAACTTAATTAATATTGGTTAAGTAATTGGTTTAAGTTGATTGTTGATTTGCATGTTCTTGGGTTAATTTATTTAGGTTAATGCATGATTATAATCTGAATAAACTATAATTTTGTATTGATTTAAGTAAATTAAGATTGAGAAAAGTGTAACTAAGAATAGGTGAAAGTTAAATTACTTGAGAAAGGATTTAATAGACATCTAGGAGAATTAATTCAGGTTTTTATGCAAAGTATTGAGTTTATCTGAATAAGAAAATTTTGATGCTTGGAATGATAATATTGAATAAAGTTATCTGGGTTTATTAATCTGAATTCTCCATAATCACTTGTGTGTTTACATTTTGATTAAGTCATAATAATTTTTATTAAGGTGGATAGTTGTTTAATGAAAGCTGCTTTTAATATTGATTTTTTTACCTCATTCAATTTACTTGCTTTCATTTGATTTTTATTTATTTCAACTATTTCAATTGTTTTATTTTAGTTTTAAAATACTGTTTTTAGTTTTAAATCTTCAATCATCATAACTTTGAGATTTTTTTCTTTCTTCTTCATACAAATTTGGTTTTAAAATTAAAATTACTCATACAAACACAAGTTTTTCTTGGGATCGATATTTTGAATTATAATTATATTTCTCTATATTATTTAGTCGATCTAATATACTTATTAGACACCGGTCAATAACTTTTTAATTATTGCATATTCTTTTCGGTCAAAGTTCAACTATAGCAATTCATGAAGTTGAACATTGTAGGCCAAAAGATTGAAATAATTTCAACCATAATATCCAGAAAATTAAAAGCCTTGGCCCATGACTTATCATAAATACTATTCTCCACCAAATCTAAAATTCTGCTCGTACAAAATTATTAATTTCTAAATTACTAGAATACGCTCCATATTTATATTCCTGAAGCGGCATTCACGCCCTAATTAATTATGCGTGAAAGGTTTAATTGGACATTCAATTCCTCACACGTAATCACTGATATGGTCCCACCGTACCACAAGGTCAATTTAGTCATTACAAATAAAGAAGATTTCCCTCCACATCGAATAAAAATCTAATTTTTTAAAATTAAAATTGGAAATTAACAAGGTACCGAAGCCACCGGCTCGCGGCATTTATAGGGACTTGTGGCTTATTAAAAACACCAACGTGTACATACTTATCAGATTACCCCCCAACCAAGACATGCCACGTTTACTCCGGTTATAACACTGCTGTACGTGTATGGGTTTTTTAGAAAATGCCACGAGCAACTTGTTGAAAATTTTGGCGGGCAATGATAAGAAATTCAAATAAAGACCAAACCCTAGCGGCCCTCATTTTTTTCCCTCCCACCAATTTTCTCTCACTAGACTCCCTCTTTCGACCCCTTCCCCCCACGCCCCCCCCACCCCCCCCTTTTCACCTACTCTCACTCAGGTCTCTTCTACTGTTGTTTCTTCTCTCAATTTCTGGGTTTTGTTCGGTTGATTACGATTTGATTCGTTATTATTATTATTATTATTATTTGCTTTTTTCTGGTATGATTTGGCATTTTATATGTCCGTTTGCTTGTTATTTTGATTTAATTTTGCCATCTAACGATTCTGATTTCAATTTCTTTATCTATTTTGGTCTTTCAGGTGATTGCTTGAAGATAACTGGAAGGAATCTTTTGATTCCTGTAAGTCAGATTTTGACGCCCGATTTGATCCTTCAAATCTTGTATGTTATCTTCTTTGGTGGCCATTTTTGTTCAATGTTATCGTTAATTGATTTTTGTTTGGGGAACTTTCTGGTGCATAAATCTGTAAGTTTCACGAGTTCTATTAAATGATTTTCTGGGAATTATGATTTTCAGGTCTCAATTGATGGCAGCTTAAGTTATATGTAGCTCATAATTGATTAAAATCAAGAGAAAAAAATAGTATACAGTTTTTGTAAAATTGAAAAGGCAGCAAAAAGGCAAGGTTAGTATGGGTAAAGTGTCTCCCAAAGATCGGGATTCAAAAACCTCAAAGCAGAAAAGGCGATTGCGGAACTCAAGTAGCAGATATCTGAAACCAGGTGCCCTTACTCAGCTTCGATATAACAAGGCCTATGCTACAAAATCATGCACTGATCTTGGGAAGAAACGGGTTGCAGTATTTACCACTAAGAAGGCGCGGGATAAGGATCTTACGGTTGAAAATAAGGAGATTGATCAGACCCCCTCGATGCTATCCCCTGTGGATTTAATTAAACAGAGTCAATTGGCAAGGACACCCAAAACACCTCGAGCTGAAGATTGCGAATCTGATTCTAGGCTTGAGTCTCTTCCAATGGATGTACTGGTAATAATCATTTCTGTTATATCCCTTGCATGTCTTTTTCTGTTATAGCATCATCATATAGATTGCTGCCATTTCAATAACTGTTGGTGTGAGCATGCTTGTTTTTCTTGTATGCATAAGGGTAATAATACTGAGATAATGGATTAGATGGAGGCATGGAGCACATCAATTTATACTATTGTTGATTCTGAGATTTTCTTCACTTGTATGGACCTGATGTTTTGAAGAATAAAAATGTAATGAAATTTTTGCTGAATTTTATTTTTTCTTCTATGATTTGCTTTTGGATGTTATTAATTAAACGAAAATTCCAGAAATTTTAGTGTTCCTTTCAGAGAGCTGGATGTGTTCTAAAAATAATAATTCGTTGAATTCTAAAAGTTGAGTCCGACTGATCTTTGTTTTTTATTGCTTGATGGGGGTTATCTTTTGGTCATTTCTTTCTCCGTGCCGCGGACTTGCTATTGCTGAATTTATCCTTGTTTTCTTTTGTGCTGTCAATTTGGACTACTTTGGACTGGACAGCATGTGGATTTTTCTTCGGGCTTCTAATTTTGGGTTACCTAAGAAGGAGAGTTTAATACATACTTTCAGAAATGGCAAACAGAACAGAATGTCTTGAGTATTGAAGTTGTAGACTGAAATTTACTGAGAGTAAAAGTAAAGGTGATAATGTATTGTTCCAAATGTCGTCGAGTCATGTCCTAAAATAGATCTTTGGTCAGATTGGTGATTATTGCTGTTTTTTATTTGTGACTGTCATTTGTTCTCCTTGATAAGAAAGTTTTTTGTTTGAATTTTTTTTTTCCTGGAATACTTGACTGCATTTCTTTTATGCCTGTAATGGTACTGACCTTTGTGCTTCATTATATTATGATATTTTTATTACCTGTGACATTTTTCCAGTTCTGATCTTCGATCCTGTATCCTGATTTTTTTTTGCTATTCCCAAGGTTAAAATACTTTGTCTACTGCACCATGACCAACTGAGAGCAGTATTTCATGTATCTCGAAGGATTAGAAGAGCGGTAAGTGTCTCTGTCCCTTTATATGTCTATCTTTAATTTGGAGAATGTGTCCATTTCCATGCGTGAGATGTTGTTCTAATGTAAATCTGTTATTTATTTTCTTGTGAGCAGGTTGTAATTGCTAGGCAATTCCATTTCAATTACACCACACCAGATCGCTCTCGGCAGGAGATGTTGAGAACAATGACTCCACGGCCAACTGAACATTGGCCTTTTATGAGGTGGGTGCCGAAATGATTACCTTTTTTTTATGGAATCTTTCCTCGTTAAAATGCTTATCATGTTTCCGTGATTGGTTGTGTTTGAATGATATCGCAGCAAGGGAGATGACAAGGGTGCTTTCATGCCAAGCCCACATACTCCTAAAGCACCAAGGCATGGTCCTCGGCCACCTTCTCGCATGAAGGTTACTGAGATGAAGCAAATTGCTGCTGTTCTCTTCCAGGATTCAGCATTTCCATCAAGGTGCATTGTACCATCTGCTTTATCCAAGCCCTTATGCAAATCGTTAGCTTTTAACAGGGTTCTATTCTACGAGGATGAGTTATGCCAGGCTGTTGCTCAGAATAAGCTTCGTTGATTTCTTTTCTATTATCTTGTGTCCCTTTTTGTGTATAGTTTGTTTCCTATCCTTACAGGTAGTCGTAGTCAGGAAAAAAAGTATGCAATTTTGTAGCCATTCTGGGTTTATATTAAGGAGATATAATATGAACCTTAGATTTGCATTAGGATTGGGAGATTTACTGTGGATGTGGGAATAATATCTCTATGCCCGATTACTTGTATAAATATATATGTTTGAATGAATGGTTTTCACAAAAACTAGACTTACCTGTACTAATTTTATAGTGTCCTCTTGTCATGAAGCTGTTGTTTTGAAAATTAAAAAAAAAAAAAAGTAAAAGGAAGAACAGGAAGCCTCAAGTAAAATTCATATTCAAGACTTTTAGAATATGTTTGGTATAAAAGATTGTAATGTAATGTAACGGATAATATATAGATAACTTTGTTTTTTAATTCAAATTATATATATATATATATATAGTATTTTTCATTATATATTTTTTAAATTAAACTTTATTTTCTTAAATTTAGTTGAATTATTATTTTAAATTAGATTGTATTTTTAATATAAGATTTTTTTAAACATTATGATTTATCAAAATTGAATTTTTGTATTTTTATAATATAAAAAATTTTTATAAAATAATTATATAAAAATTAATTGATAATTATAAATATGATTATATTACAATACATGTATATGATATAACCAAATATAGAAATATATTAGTATTTACATTTCAATACTAATACAAACAAACATAGTAATATAATTATAATTCCATTTTATTTTATTATTTATTACATTACAAATGATTATACCATACGAAATATAGCCTTAGAATGATATTTCTTTTATTTTTTAAGCATTACATTATAAGTGAATCATGAGCTAAAGCATCCATGTAGAGGATTTTATAGAGTTCTTCGATAGAAAATGATTTTTAAAGGCTAAGTGAGAGTGTAAGTTCGAATTTAAAACTTTTCGATATATTGGAATAAATTTTATTGGTGCAATGTTGCAGGTAGACTCAAAAGAATCAATGTTTACCATTTCCATCCTACTAATCGAAATATAACTTAAATTTCCAAACGATGAATGTATTTCTAATTAAATTAACTTGATGTCCACGTGCAAATTGCTTGTCTAAACTATTTTTAATTAATTTTACTCAACAAAAAAATTTAACAAAAATTCATTATTTAGCCAATTTATAAGTTATAAGCATTATTTTTTTTCCTTAGAACAAGAACACATTAATATTAACATTTCTTTTCCTTAAAAAGAAAACATTAAGTTTTTTATTCGTATTTGTATAAATTACATTTGAACTCAATTAATTTATCAAATTACTTTAAATTTAATTTATATGATGATTATTAACATGCCCAATTAATTCAATCTTTGTTTATATCTTTTTCAATTTTTTAAAATCTTATTAATTATATTTTATTTATTAATCTTTCTAAAATATATTTCCTATTAATTATATCTTAGGTCAAATATTTTTATAAATAAATTAAAAAAGAACATAGAAAGCTATTTCATTGACCAAAATAAATTTGTCCTTGCATTCATACTTTTACATGCAGTATAGATATAGGTTAATAAACGAAAACATAAATCTAATTGGTGGTAAGCACAGTACTCCTATTCTCCTTGCTCCCATTTCATAAAGTACCTGTCTCGTTACAAACCTTCCAATTACTCCATATACAATCAACGCCAAAAACCCTTTTAATAATATAATTTTAAATATTTAACATATATTTTTAAAAAGTTTAGAGAGTAATCTAATGCACGATTAATTCAAGAGATAGTATGTTAAATGATGATAATTTAGGAAATAGTTCATGTAAGATGGCAAATGCGGGGTTGGATAGATTTGGATTGGATCATTAATGAATGAGTTACTAATGAATTGAGATATAAATGAGTCAAAAAAATATGAATTATAAATGTATTAATATCCAAATGGATTAGATGAATTTAAATTTATCTATAGATTTAATATAAATCAATCGCATACTGCTATGTATAAAAGAATAACAAATTTATATATATAATAAAATGTAATTAATTTGATCCATTATTTTTATTGTGCATTTGGTAGATGCACATACTTTCCTTGTTAGTATAATATTTATTTATTTGAATTGAGTTGGATTTGTATATTTTTTTTACGAATATTGTATTTTGGATTTTAATCATTTTTCCATCTCTACATTTATTATTCTTATAAGATATAGAACAAGTTTATTTTTTACCGTTAAACATTTTTGAAAAGTTTGGAAAATGTTAGTAGAACTTTTGCATATGTGTGTTTGTTTTTATCAAAATTTCAAAATAAAGAGATAATACTTAGTTATGTAACGACAACAAATCACATAATGCCAATTGTTCTCAACTTTACAGTAAAATATATCTACTTCAAAAAATTACCTATTTTAAAAATTAAAGGGGTAAAATCTATGTTATAAAAATTTACAAGTATACTTAAAATAAATGAATTACATAAAATTTAATGAAATTCATTTGTAATTCTTATTTTTTATATTTCGAATGTAAAAAAAAGTAAAAATTGAATTTCATGAATTAAATTCTATAAAATTCAATATATTTTCACTAAATTTCACCAAAAATAAGTAGAATTTGCAATTGAATTTCTTATTTTTAAGAAGTAAAATTTGAAAGACTATAATACGCTTATTATAATATATATATTGAATTAAAAGAATATATATATATATATATATATATATATATATATATATATATATATATATATATATATATATATATATATATATATATATATATATATATAACAATTCAGTATTTATTTTTTAATTTCTTATTTTTTAGTTTGATTTATTTTAAATGATTATTATCAAAATGGTTATTATTATTATTATTATTATTATTATTATTATTATTCAAAATAACAAAAATCAAACAAAGTAATTCTGTTGAATAATAATAATAACAATAACAATAACAACTTCTTATTATTTATTTTTTAATATAAAGCATAAAACTTATTGTTTTAATAAAAAACAAGTATTTTAATTAGTTCTAACAGAATTATGAATAAATTTATTTAATTGAAATGCTCTACGAGTATTAGAGGTATATTATTACTATATTTTAAATTAATAAAATTTTAATGGTAAATTGATTTAAATGTCAATAAAGGTATTATTTTATTATAATAGTTCATTAGTATGTTATAAATTTGATTTAATATTAAAAATATATGCATTTCATTGCATAAATGTAGAATTCACTTGGTAGCATATGAATTCTATTTAGTTTTTTTTTTATTATTGGGAGTTATTATCGAAAAATATATCAAAATTGGCATTGATGATATTTTAGTAAATAAAACAGAAATAAATTTTTTATTCATTTATTCCAAACATAAAAATAAAGAATTCATTTTCAATTCTATATTTTAGTTATTTTATTCTAAGAATTAGAATTTATTTACAAATGAATTCCATACAAAATTTATTTTTAAATGAATTCCATAATTAATTTTTTTTTTATTTCAAGCAGAGCCTGAGGTTAAAATATGTTCAATATCATTTTGTAACCATTTTGAAAAATTTAGTGGCAAAAAAAAACCCATACAAGATAGTTGCATAAATTCCTTTTAGGTCATGAGTAGGGCTGTGCAAATGATTGGTTCGATTTTGGACCGAATTGAATAGATTGAAAACTGAACTTTCTAAATTAAAAGAACCGAACCAAAAACCGAACTTTTAGAACCAAAAACCGAATAAACCAAATTAATTTTGATCGATTTGGTTCGGTTTAATCGGTTCTGGGTCAATATAGGTTTATTTTTTATTAGACTTTTAACGTATATGGGTCCATAAATTAAATTAATTTATATTCAACAAAATAAATTCATTTATAATAACTAAAATTAAAATAATATACAAAAATTTATTATATTATGTCTATAATAAATACTAATCAAAATTGATATCAACCGAATTAATAGACCGGTTCAACTGTCTGATATTAGCTAGGCATATAGCTCAATGAAGGCCCTTAAAAATCGACCAAAGGTTAGATTTATCCGGACTCTCTAACCGGACAACAGTTCGGTAGAAAATGTGTTCCAAAAATAGCTCCGCCACAATGCACAGACAGTTACAACTATCTCACGTTTCCCTCGAGAATCGCCGAAAATAGGTTAGTGGCTGAAAATAATAAGAAATTCCTCCCATTATCTCCTGCAAACATGCTAATTCTTCATATAAAAGGCTAAATAACAAGAGACTAACTTACCTTTTTTACTAAAAATTCTTACTCTCTTACACAGAAATCCTGACTTGACCGTCGAAGGCTCCCTTGTCGGAAATTCACTAGTCTTTATCTATTTTTTCGTAGGTGATTGTAAGGAACTCAGTGTGTATTTTATCTGTCATCATTTGGTGCGGTAAGTGTGAAATATGGACCTTTTTCGGACCTCAACCTAAACACTTCCCAACAGGAAAACCCAACATCCAACCCCATCCCGCTTGAAACACAACATTTTTTTCCTCAAATCAACGACACCACCTCGGCTTCTCCAGCCATGGTAATCCCAAATTTCACTCCCAGCATTATCCTTCAGATCGCACAATCCCTCATTTTCGCATTATCAGCCATCATCGCCTAAGCTCAGCCTCAACCTTTAGCCCAACAAAACACCAACATACCTCGGGCTTCACAACCTCCTGGTCAGGAACCCTACTCACCAGCCCTACCCCAAAATCAAAACTCCACCATTACCTTAACTACCAAACAATTTATCGCCTCTTGGATGATCGAATTCAAAGGCAACAAAATCGGACTACTCTGCAATATCAGGGTAATTTTCGATCCCCTTTCTCTCGAAAAATCTTAGCTACCCCATTTCCTAACATTCGACTTTCTCAACTCAAAACCTACAGCGGAAACATCGATCCTTAAGCTCATATTGACCAGTTCCAACATACTATGCTTGTGCTCACAGCCGATGACTCTGCCTTTTGCAAGATATTCCTGCAGACCTTGGCAGACTCAGCTCAGATTTGGTTCCAAAACTTGCCATCGCATTGTATTGATAACTTCGAGTAGTTCAATGACATGTTTGTCACAAAATTTATGGCTGCTAGCCATTCGTCCGAACAAGGTTTCTGCAGACTTGAACCTGGTACAACAAGAAAAGGGTGAATCACTGTGGGCTTATGTGAAAAAGTTTAACGATATGGCTATGGATATACAGAATTTGAACCTGGAGTTCGCCATCAATGCCTTAATCCCAAACACAAGATCTCAGGATTTCAGCGACTCCTTGAGCAAAAAACCCCTAAATGACTTTACTGAGCTCATGTTAAGGGCACACAAGTACATTCGCATGGACGAGGCTCGTCATCTTTGCCATACCTCCCATAGGGCATGGACATCTGAGAAGGAAGGAGGTGAGAGTGCAAGAATAGCCTGGGATGGGGGAAATCCCAGTAAAACAGACTTGAAAAAGTTTCGGAATGGCCAACTGTCATAACCAATCATATGCAATTACTACTCCCCGCTCGAACAACCAAAGAGATGAAAGATTCACACCCCTAACTGCCCCTTGTGAGCAGATACTAGATTGGCTCAAATAGAATGGTCAAGTCAACTGGCCGAGACCCATGAGGGAAGACCCGAATAGGAATCAGGGCCTCTACTGTGCTTTTCACAGAGACAAGGGCCATGAGATCGAGGATTGCAGGCAACTCAAGCGGGAGATTAAGCACTTGGTTCGAAAAGGTACCCTATCTCGGTTTGTCAAGCCAGATGAAAGAGGAAAGAGGCAAAGGTCACCTTCTCCCCAATCGAGCAGGGATAGAGCCAATGGTGGCAGACGAGTACCAGTGGGGGTCATATATGTAATTATCAGGGGCGAGCAACGAGATCATTCCCAAAAAAGGAAGGCCAAGGAGGTCATATCCGTCGGACGGGGAACGAGCTCGGCCCCAAGTATAATTCAATATTTAGCAGCAGATGGGGCATATGTTCGGCATCCATACACAGATGCTTTGGTTGTTGAAGCAGTCATTCAAGACTTCTTGGTCCAACGAATATTGGTTGACACAGAGAGTACGGTCAATCTCATAACGTCCCGAGCATACAGAGCATTGGGGATGTCAGACTATAGACTTGAGGAAGTCAACGTCCCTCTCATCGGTTTGTTCGAAAGGCCTGTATGGGTAGAAGCTCTAGCAAATCTATCTGTACAGCTCGGAGATGATTTGGTGGTATGTGCTGGCTGAGCGAATTTCATGGTGGTCGATATTTCACTATCTTACAACATGATATTTGGCTGACCTCTACTATCCGAGATAGATACATGTGTCTCAATGAAAAACCTTGTGCTCAAAATCCCCACAGACGATAGAGTTGCCATTTTGAGAGGAAATTAGAGGACTGCTCGGGAGACGTACTTGACCATACTCAGAGGAGCCAATCAGGGTCTGCCCTTGGACACAATGGATATACCCGAAAAGGAGAAACGAAGGCCAAAACCGATAGAAGTGTTACAGGTAGTCGAGCTAGAGTCGGGGAAGAATGTTTAGATATCAGCTGGAAAGGTTGGAGCTAAGAAAGAAGCCCTACTCTCAACACTTCGTGTGCTCGTCGATGCTTTTTCTTGGTGAACATCGGACATCCAGGGGGTCAAGAAGGACTTAATAGTTCATTCGTTGAATGTTCGGCCTGAATGTAAGCCAGTAAAATAGAAGAAGAGAAACCATGCCCCGAAGAGACAATTGGCCATTGAGCAGGAGACCGCAACTTTGCTAGAAAGTGGTTTCATCAGGGAGATATTCTATTCGGACTGGCTAGCCAACGACGTACTTGATCGAAAAAGAGTGGTAGATGGAGAATGTGTGTTGATTTCACTAATCTACACAAAGCATGCCCGAAGTGATGGAATATGACATGGTATACACATAAAGATCACACAGCGAAAGATAATAAAATCGATCATACATGCCAAATAATTCCATGACAAGAATCAAAACATGCAATTTTAGGGTTTTTAAAACTTACAACTTTAAATGCCTTTTAAAACTTGAATTTTTTGATGACCAGCAATTAGGATGAACTTATATGCTTCAGGTCTTGATCACCAATACCAAAAGAGCAGCCTTTATGCCACACCACTCTATGCTCACACACATACTTGCAAAGATAGAATGCTAGCTCTATGATTGTGTATTAGGACATGAAATGGTTTAAAGCCACAAGATCTGATCTTGTTCTTCCTTTAGATTCTTGTATCAGCCCAATTATACAAGAGAACAAGAAAGAGTTCTTTCCCCTTGAGTAATTCGGCCAAGAGAGAAAAAGAGCAAAACGGCATACCCTTTTATTCATTTAATTCATTAATATATATCACTTAATTTAGGTCAAGTGTGAGTGCCGAAAATTAAGTATTAATTTCAGCTTCCATCACTTCCTAATTAAAAGATATATCTTAATTTAAATTCTATTAGAATTTAAATTCAAATGGCATTAGTCATTTAATCAAAACAAACTTACTTATTTAAGGTGATAAGTTGTCGAATTCAACTAGTATTTTTAGTTTGAATTTTGGCTACTTTAATTCCCTCTCAAGTATTATATTTTGATTAAATACAAATTAGGATTTAATACTCAATTAACTTAATTATACATAGATAATTAATCAATTGAAATTAAACCTAGCACATGCCAATAAATTTCTCTCTTGACCAACTGTTAACTAATTTGCCTAAAACAGCAAAATGACAGTTCAACATATTTGCCTAAAACAGCTAGGCAAAAAACTTGTTTGACAAATTTGCCTAAAATAGCTAGACAAAATTGTAGCTGAACATATTTGCCTAAAATAACAAAAATCTATTTACCCATTGCATGCATTAATTTGACTTTTAATTAAAGTCCAAATTAATTTTCAATACACTATTTAAATATTTTAAGCCCAATGCTTTATGTGCGATCCTATAAGTCCATTTAATATTGACAATAAATTAATAAATTAATTCAATGGCTATATATATTCTCTAGCAAGATATTATAGCATTCCAAATTAAATAAAAATGCATATGACATTTAGTGACCTAATGCAATTTTACATAGTCCCTTACCCATAAATATCAGAATTAATATAAGGCATAGAACTAGTCATCCTTATATATATTAATTCATTTCTTGATATTTCAGTGACACTGAACTCTTAAATAAATAATGATTACTCATTATTTCATCTCGGTATGGCCATACACTTCTCAGTTCACTGATCAAGTGGCCGATGATATTTTCTCTCTTATCGAGAAGGGTAATCTCTTCACTTCTCTCATGCTCTCTAACATAAATCAATGTATACCCAAGCATACCCATACTTGTCACTCTGTTACGAGCACGTTAGGTGTATGTCAAAGTACACAATAATTCATAAAGAGTTTCATAGAGATTTTAGGTCTAAGAACTCCGATACAAAACTTGCATATGAGAAACACTTATGACTTGTACCATGTAGTGTTCTCATGAACGGATCGTATCCAGGTACCATGTTCTTTAACATGTATCTATGATCTCTGATTGACACTTTTGTCCTAATGATTTGTAAGACAGAACTCATAATATCAGAGAGAGCATACTAGTCTTAATTCATTTTTATTCCCATAACAATGACTGACTAGGAATATTTAGAATGAAGTCTCTATTATTTCAAGGTCTTACAACCATGTGCCTCACACATGATAACTTAAACCGAAACAACATTCTTGGATAGTTTTATCAATTGATATGTACAGGAATACAATAGATAAAATAAATGCCTAATTTTATTAATTAAAGTATTTTATTACAATGCATTAGGGCTCGGGCTTACACTAACACGAAGGACTGCTATCCGCTGCCAAACATTGACACACTGGTGGACTCAATGACAAGATTCGAAGAGTATGCCTTCCTTTATGCCTCGGTGGGCTACCATCAGATTTCGATGGCCCTGGCAGATGAAGAAAAAATAGCGTTCATCACTCACAAAGGAACTTACTGTTATCGGGTCATGCCCTTTGGATTGAAGAAAGCATGGGCCACTTACCAAAGGCTAATGAATCAGTTGTTTGCTGAGCAGTTGAGGAGAAATATAGAGATTTATGTGGATGACATGATCCTCAAGAGCTGAGCCTCGATAGATATGTGCACTGAGCTAAAGGAGACCTTCAAAAGACTTCGGGATTCAGGCTTGAAGCTGAACCTTGAGAAATGTGCCTTTGGGGTGCAGTCCAAAAAATTCCTTGGCTTTATGATATCGAAGTGGGGGATTGAAGCAAATCCAAAAAAGATCAAAGTGATTATGACCATGATCCGCCTAAAATAGTATGGGAAGTTCAGAGATTGAACGAAAGGATCACAACTTTGGGCAGATTTATATCTTGCTTGGCCAAACGATGCTTGCCTTTATACCGAGCAATCAGGAACCTCAAGAACTTTGCTTGGACAGAAGAATGCCAGCAAGCATTCCAGGCCTTAAAGCAGTTTCTCTCAACCCCGCCACTGCTCAGCAGGCCACTAGCTGGTGAGGTTTTGTACATCTACTTATCCGTCTTAGCTGGTGTAGTAGGTTCGATCCTGGTCAGAGAAGAGGAGGGCCAATAGTTTCCTATTTACTACACGAGCAAAGTGCTTCGGGGTGCCGAACTCAATTATCTAGTCTTAGAGCAGCTGGCCCTTGCACTCATCATCACAATAGTTAAGCCCCATTTGTACTTTCAGGCGCACACGATTGCGGTACGTACAAATTCAAACTTGAGGAAGGTACTGCAGAGGCTAGAATGCTCAGGCCGATTGATAGAATGGGCTGCTCGCTTAGGGGAATTAGATGTTCGGTATGAACCACGGACTTTCATGAAGGCACAGATACTGGCAGACTTTATGGCCGAGCTACATGAACCAGCTCCCGAGTCGGCAAAAGTATAATGAAAGTTGTATGTTGATGGAGCCTCAAGTTAGGATGGAGCGAGAGCCGGAGTATTTTTGATAAGCCTAAGGATAGTTCGAATTCGAGCTATGGCAAGCCCGACCTTTCCAACCTCCAATAATGCAGCAAAGTATAAAGCCCTATGCTATGGGCTGCAGTTGGCGATAGAAGTGAAGTCGGACATCTTAGAGATATTCTCAGATTCCCAACTGGTAGTCAGTCAACTGAAAGGGAACTTCAAAGCCAAAGATCGTTCAATGATCCACTATAAAGAATTGACTTCTGCCTTGCTAACCAGGTTGGTCGAGAAAGGGGGAACTTAGTCGATCACTCAGATACCTCGGGCAGAAAATGTGGAGGAAGATAATCTTGCTAAGAGAGCTTGTCTCAATAGTTCGGTTGATAATACGAACATCACTTCCATCACCATTTCGCATCCAACTTATGAAACTTTTTAGGTTCAAATGCAGGAGCTGATGGAGGGTTGGTGTTTACCTATTTTTCAATACTTGGTGTCAGGAATCCTGCTAGATGAATAAGCCCAAGCTCAAAAAGTAGTTCAAAAATCGAGCTTATACACAGTAATGGATGGCAAGCTTTACAGGCGATCTTTCTCCCACCCATAGACTTTATGTATAAGCGATGATGAAGGGGATTATATCCTCAGAGAGATTCATGAAGGTATCTATGAAGCTCATGACGGTGCACAGGCCATAGCTCAAAAAACTCTCTTACAAGGGTATTTATTGGCCAACCATGGAGGCTGATGCAAAAGCCCTAGTGTAAAAGTGTGATAAATGCCAGAGGTTTGTCAACATTTCGCACCAGAGCTCGGCAAGACAAAAGCCGATCCATAGCCCATAGCCTTTTGCACAGTGAGGGATTGACATATTGGGTCCTTTCCCTCGGGCGAAGGGGTAGCGACGATTTTTGGTAGTAGCGGTAGACCACTTCACCAAGTGAGTGAAAGCTGAACCACTTGCAACTATCACACCGGTGATTGTCGTCAAGTTCTTGAATAAAAACATCATCACAAGGTTCGGTATCTCGTACTCATTTATAACTGACAATGGCAAACAATTTTATTGTCAGGTTTTCAAGAACTTATGCTCAGAACTGAAGATCCAGTTGAACCTCACTTCGGTCTACCATTCGCAATCCAACGAAATAATCGAAGTAACAAACAGAACTATCCTATATGGACTCAAGCAGCAGCTTGAGGATGCCAAGGGCCTATGGACCGAAGAACTTAAAAATATGCTATAGGCATATCGGACATCACCTCGTGCAGCAACAGGGTTAACACCCTTCTCACTTACATATGGAACTGAAGCGGTCATCCCTTGTGAGATAGGACTACGAGGCATCTGAACGTTATCCCCTGATGCAGAGAGCAATGTTGGTCTCTTATATAACTTAGATTGGCTCGAAGAAAGTAGGGACTCGCCCAGATACGGTCTACAGCATAAAAAACAACGCATGGCTGCCTATCATGACCGCAGGATCAAGCCAAAGTCCTTTTGGATCGAACAATTGGTACTAAAAAAGGTGGTGTCTGCTTAAACAGCAGCAGGCGTGGGTAAACTGGATCCCAACTAGGAAGGACCATACATAATTCGGGAATCAAACTAGAACGGAGCATACAGGCTAGAAGATGTCACAGGCAAACGACTCCCACACTCATAGAATGGACTCAATCTCAAGTCGTACTATCAACAACTCAACATTCTTTTCTCCATAAACAAACCTTATACTAATTCTAATTTTATCATTTTTAATTTTTGTTCGTCATTATCGTTGTTCCTCCATTTCTTATCACAAGTTATCGCCATGATAATCTGGCATAAATGCAAGTCCTGCAGATATTTCTGCCTGCTGGACAGAAGTTTAATGAATGACGTATTCTTTACAAAGCTCTTAGCAAATTTATCAGGATATGTCTTTACAAGGGCCCGACATTATCGCCAAAGTCGCTCAATCATTTCAGTAAGTTCGGCATATCTCACCACAAAACTTGCTAATAAATAAGGCTAATGGCTCCTATATCTAAGCACTCGGCATTATCGCCAAAATCGCTCGATCATTTCAATAAGTTCGGCATTTCTCACCGCAAAACTTGCTAATAAATAAGGCTAACGACTTCTATATCTAAGGGCTTGGCATTATCGCCAAAATCGCCCGATCATTTCAGTAAGTTCAGCATATCTCGCCTTAAAACTTGCTAATAATTAAGGATAACGACGCCTATAGCTAAGGGCTCGGCATTAACGTTAAATCGCCCGAGCGTTTAAGTCAAATTCGGCATATCTCACCGCAAAACTTGCATACTTCGATGGCTAACTACGCCTATGGTTAAGTACTTGGCATCTTTTCCATGACCGCACTATCATTCCAGAAAGTTCGGTGCAAAGCACTTCACAACTTGCAAATTAAGTAAGACAACCAAGCATGTGGAGATTTCTCGGCATACATCGCCAATTAACTTCGCAACTAAACAAGACTATTCGCATCCCAACAAACTCATGCTCAAGGAAGAGTTCGGTAAACATCGCCACACAATTCTTGATCTAAGAAGAAAAAGTTTGTGGTAAAGCCTACATACTTACTTTACTCTAAATATGTTGACCGAACTGCTTCTCATCAAGCTCAAGTTCGACATTTATAGGGCATTAGGGTCGGCATATCATATGCAAGGTATGCACTACGTCATCCTCATTATCTATATTTTCCTTTTATGGGATGTTTTTCTTCTCAATATATTAAACGGGGTTCGAAAATCATAAGCTATTCGGTTAAGCTTTCGAACACTCACCTCTCTACACACGGGGGCAATGTTTGATCATATGGTCTTGGAAAGACATTTCGAACAAAAATAAAAATCTTAGAGTAAAGTAAAAATAAAAGTCTGAATTTTTATTGATTTTCATACTTGGTTACAAAAATCTAGTCCTCATCTGGATAAACATCATCCAGAAAAGACATATCTAGCTCAGGGTATTTTTCTCTTACAGCAGCTGATATTTTGGTGCTAAATGCCATGTACTTCTCCGCCAACACCTCGGCCTCCTTCTCTTCCCGAGCCGCCTTCTTCTTCTCACACTCAGTCTCTTTGTGCTTGAGCTGCTCGATCTCAGCCTAGAAAGTAGAGTTGGACTCCTTCTCCTGATTCAGAGTGGCCTCCAACTCATTTACTTTCCTTGCAGCTTTTTCGGCCTTCTCTTGGGCCTTACGAGCTTTTTTCTCGGTCTCACCCATCTTCGATTGCAGAGCACCGAAGTTAGAATCAGCACGTCGACGCTTCGAGATGAGATCATTCATCTTCACAATAGTAGCATCGATCAGTTGGGATCCCTATAAATAATAGAAAAAATCAGGCAATATTAGAGAGACAAACACCATCAATAAGTCTAAACCACTTACTTTGAGCTGATGCCTCTTCAAGCGCTCAGCCAAATGTTCGACGCTCAGGGAGGTAAGGGGACCGACCTCCTTCGGCATGCAAGAAGCAACGTGAGTGAAAGTACAAAAGTCTGGGTCATTGGAGGAATACTTATCCCCCTTAGCCTCTTAGAACTCACAAATCTCGCTGAGCAGGAAGCGAAGATCTTTTGGCTCCCTCTCGTTCAGGCCTTGGGCTCGGAGGGTGTAGCAAGTTTGGCCTTAACAACTGGAGTCCCAGAAATTTCAACAGCTATCGTCACTGGTTGAGCCTTGGGAGGGGGGTTCGCCGTTAATTCCTCAATGTCGAGAGGCACGCTCGGGGAACCTTCGGCGAACTTTTGCGTCTTTGCCCTCATGATCTCGATAGCTCAACTCATTTTCCTCATAGTTGTAAAGAGAAAATAAATTAAAATAGTGCATTAGTATCATTGAATAAGAAAATACTGTGGTTACCTTTTCTTCGAAGAGGAATCGATTCCAAAATGTAAGGATCTAATAGATTCTTCAAATCCCACTTGTCCCAGGCCAGTTCCCTCCAGCGAGCTAAAATTAGCTCTTTTTAATCAGAGAGCCACAAGTTTTCGTCATTACAATTTGTATACCTCCACCAAGTTGTTCGTACTTGAAAGTCAATCCGCACTCTCTCCACTAAAAAGATTCGGTCCTTCCACTTTTTCAATGACTTCGGATTCCCAGTCGACATCCCATAACTAGATTGAGCTTGTATGTTATTATGGTATTTTATACCAGCTTAAAGACCAACCACGTGGGTTGTTTGAAACATGTTTAAAGTCAATTCTATGCCCTATTCCACGGCCCAAATTTGAAGAGCGATAAGGATTCGCCAAGTGTTGGGGTGGAGCTGTCCTATAGCCATATTGAAGTACCTCAGCACACTCACCTCGAAGCTCGTCAAGGGCAAGCGAACGCCGGCCTCTAGTTGTGCCTCATAAATGGCAGTCTTCTTCTTGTTAGTGAACTTTGTGTTCGCCCTTTGTGAAGTGCTGGGTTTGCTGACGAAGTAGTCCAGCTCAGAGGTCAGTTAGTATAGGAGCGAATTGAGCTCCTCCTCCTTAACTATTGAACTTATGCTGCCTACTCTCGGAAGTCGGCGGGGAGCCTTTTTTTTGGAGGAGGTAGCAGTTTGGCCTAAATCGAAGGGCTGAACTCTCTCACCCAAAGTGGAAACCCTACTCATGCCCGGGACACTACTGGTGGGAGCATTTGCACTGTCTCCCACTCCTCCATTTGAAGCAGTTCCCGAACTCATGGCAAAAGAGTCAAACAAAAAATAGAGAATGAAGAGTAGGGATGGAGGACAAACCTGATAAGTATGAGCGAAAGCGGAAGGGAGATGGCAAGAGAAGAACAAAAACTTCGATGCTCCAAGCAACGAACTCGAAGACGATGAACGCAGAGGAAAGAGGAAACAAAATGAAAATGAGTAGAGAGCGAAAAGCAAAAGGGAAATGGGAATCAATAGAAGGCTTATATAGGAAACTAAGACGGATCCAGATCGTACACGTGACAGCAGATCCGAGCGTGGGATAGCGCATTAAAGGCTGCGCACCATAACTGAAGCACTTTGAGCCGTTATGCACGGTAAAATAGGAAGCCATAATGACCCTCAATAAATGCTCTCACATAAAAGCTGACATCGTCTCGCAACTCGTAGACAACAGATAGAGTTAAAGGCATGTCTCCCCTTCGCCAAAACGATTCAATTTTATATGGCTTTTGATATCGAACTCTAAGCTAGAGCTTAGAAGCCACAAGCTCACTCGGCCTAGTCACCACGAGCCAGGATCTCATAATATTGAATGTGTCCATCCGCTGACATAAATGTTGCCAACTGGGGGGGACTTATGATATCAACCGAACTAATAGACCGGTTCAACTGTCTGATATTAGTTGGGCATATAACTCAATAAAGGCCCCCGAAAACTGACCAAAGGTTAGATTTATCTGGACTCTCTAACCGGGCAACAGTTTGGTAGAAAACGTGTTCCGAAAATAGTTTCGTCACAATGCATAGACAGTTACCACTATCACACGTTTTCCTCGAAAATCATTGAAAATGGGTTAGTGGCCGAAAATAACGAAAAACTCATCCCATTATCTCCTGCAAACATGCTAATTCTTCATATAAAAAGCTGAATAATAGGTATGAAAGACTGACTTATCTTTTTTGCTAAAAATTCTTACTCTTTTACACAGAAACCCTAACTTGACCGTCGGAGGCTCCTTTGTCGGAAATCCACCGATTTTTGTCTATTTTTTCGTAGGTGATTGCAAGTAACTCAGTGTATATTTTACCTGTCATAAAAAATTATATTAAAAAATATACCAGTAAAATAATATTTTAAAAAATACATTAAAAAATCTCCAATAAAAAAATTATACATATTTGAAATTTGACACAACATTAAAAAATAATAAATAGATTAAGTGATTTTAATTGAAAATACAATTATACATATTTGAAATTTAATATTTAAAAATACAATAATAAATAAATTAAGTGATTTCAATTGTGATATCTACATGAATGCCATTAAAGGGAAACTATTTCAATTGTGAAAAAAATTATGGTTTCAAAACATAACTTTAAAATTAAAAAAATTAAAAATGAGAAAAAAAATTAAATTAAAAAAATGAGAAAAAAATTAAAATAAAAAAATGAGAAAACAAAGGTGAAAAAACTGTGGCTTCTATTGAACTCAAGACCTAATGGGCTTTAGGAGGCTTTACTGGAAATTCAAATCACTCATCCAAGACTTCAACTCTGATATATAAATACTATAATATATATTTCAATAAAAACTTTGGTCGGTTCGATTTTTTCGATTTTTCAATTTTAAAAATCGAAACGAACTGATTAAACTGATTTTTTTTCGGTTCAAAACTAAACAAATCAAAAATCAAAATAACCGAATTAAATAAATCAAAATTCATTCGATTCGATTCTTGATTTCGGTTCGATTATGTATACTCCTAATCATGAGTGTCTTTGTACACTTTGACCTATGGGTGACTCCATAGTTAATTATAAATGACAATAATTATATGTAATTGATATGCAGTAATTCAGTGCGCGCATGAGTTAGTATAGGAATAAGAATATGTAGAAGTAATAAAAACAGAAAAATTTAACATAGATGAATAAGAATTAATCAAACAAAATTTAGTGAAGATATATATACCTGATAATCAGCCGAAATGGACTTTGCTTCCTCAATTAAACCCCTAGCAACTCTAGAGCTAAAACCAACTCTATCTTCCAAATTTATCTGCAATTTCTCATTTAGTAACTGGATTAGCCTAAAACAGCAAAATTCAGAATTAACGTGCAGTAATAATACTCGGAAATAATAATAATAATAATAATAATAATAATAATAATAATAATAATAATAATAATAATAATAATAAAACAAAAACTTAAGTAGACCTGCTTATGTTGGCAAATGCTGGCATATTCTCCAAGAACAGAAATAACATGTGCTTTTGCTTGGCGAACCTGAGAATGTTCTCTCTTAATTGTATCTCCATCGCCCGTATTTTTAAAAAAATAAAAATAAAAAATTAAGAATCCAAATAATTATTAGAGGAATTATTAAAATTGTACAATGAATTATAAGAGTATATGAATTACCAAGAAAATGAATGGCAACAATGTGGTGATTAGGATGAGCTAGAACTGTGATTGCCCATGAAAGAAGCTCTCTACTTTGATTTGGGTCTAAAGATATTATTCCTTCGAGTATTTTTGTAGGAGGTGATTGTTGGGATATCAATCCAAATTCCAAAATATTGCCCATCTTTCCTAAAAGTTAATTCTCTCTCTTTTATAAATATTTTACTTGTATTATTTCTTTGAAATGGTAAAATATAATTTGGTGGTGTTCGAGGACGTAGGCATAATTGATCGAATCTCGTTAAATTATGTTATTTTTTATTTGTCTATTTAATAGCTATTGTTGGTTATATTATTAGTGAATTATTGTGCTGTTAAATTACTTAGGAAAATTTTGTCTAAAGACATTGAATTTTAAGTGGAACCGTTTGTGACCCCTTCAGTCTTTCTTGAAAATTTTATCATGTATGATTTTCAGTACAATTATTTATACTTTATTCACCTGTGCAATAGTGCTCTTGGTGAATTTACTATTATCGGTGGAAATTAACCCGAGTTTCTGCAACAGCGATGAAGGGATCATTTTGTCTTCTTATTTTTTGGATTTCAAGTTATGGTAATAATAGAAGGATATATAGGAAGAAAGTAGAGGCAAATAATGCTTAGAGTCAGTAGAATGAAATTATATTATTCTTGTTTAAGAAGCATTAAAAAAAAAGGAGTTTTAGTATCAAAGGGCACAAGCGATCGATAAGAATAAAATAAGTATTTTCGATGTCATCACTTCCTGTGCACACTACGTATACGCTTTTTGATAGTATTTCTGCTTTTCCTTCTTCTCCCACTTGTGTTTCTACCTTTCTTAAGTACTCTCTAAACAGGTCTAATTGATCCCATCATGCAATACATACTGTTGATTAACAGAAAAAAAAAAAACATATTTAATTTAGTATACAAGCTAATTTTATTGGCCGATGACTCAGTGCGGCATGCATAGTTCGGTTGAATCGTTTAACAAATAATGTAAAAGACGAGCAAGTAATAAACTAACCATGTTTTTTTATTTACAATTGTTTGATGATACGATTTGATTCATTAATATATTGTTTACTGTAAAATAGGGGTGTTCAAATTCGACCCTACCCGAACAAGAAATTCAGGTAGGGTAGGGTTGGAGATTTTAGGAATTTTTGGATTCGGATCAGGTCAAAACCCTCATTAACCTGACCCGCCCGAAGAATCCTTATTAAAAAAATAATTTTTTTTCTTATAAGGTATTTTTTCTTTGATACTAATTGCGTTTAAACTTTAAAATCTGTGAAATTATTTTAAAATACTGTTACAAAATTTTTAAAACCAAGTAAAGTGAATATACTCTATATTAAAAAATACTTTTAACTGAAGTGAAATTATAGAGTTACACAATATAAATAGAAAATAATTTTAAAATTTCTGAATAGCTATATAATTTCACTTAAAATATTTAGAAAGTTTCAAGTATAAAGCAAGTTTGTCTTAATTGATATTAGAGATTCGAATGACATATTTTAAAGTAATTTTATAAGCATTGAACATAATTTAAAAGGAATTTTTTTTTAAAAAAAGAAAAAATTAAATTGAATTTTTAAAAGAAAATCACCTTACGAAATATCAATGGCAAATCAACTCTGATAATAAAACGTTAAAGTTAAATTATATTTTTTTCCTTTTGATTTACATGAAAATCATTGCACTTTAAAATAAAATTAAAAAAATGAAAACTGATATATACTCTCTTCATATTGGTGTGAATCCACGACTTGTTTAAGACAAACTGACAACGAATTCATCATCATCAGAAGAAGATTGTTTTAAAATGTGATTTAGGATTGATGTTCAGTAAATTAAAAGATAAATAAAAATGTAAGAGAAATATGCTATCTGTGTTGCAGTTCCAATTTACGATATGTTTAGATGTTATTATTTGCGGTGGTATGAATTGGGCTAAGCAAAAAGCCCAAATTAATGAAATGAATTGGGCTAAGAGATAAATCCCGAACCAATAAAAAAAGTTTTAACTTTGTAATTTTTATTTTATTTGGGTTTTAATATATTTTTTGTAATGTAAATAGAAAGAGAAAAAAATATTATTTTTTAATTTAAAAAATAATTTCGAATTATTCGGCTGGAGTGCGAATAATTGTGGGTCGTTTGGGTAGGAGTCTGAACTTTTAATAGGGTAGGGTAGGATTGGAATTTAGGATGAATTTCGATTTTCGAATTCTGGTCGGGTTGATCCGAACACCACCCCTGTAAAACAATATTTGGGAGCATAATTCTTTCCATGATATTGTAATCAATGATTTTTATTCATGATTTAAAAATAACGAATTTACCTAATTTTGAGAATCACCAATCGATGCTTATCTGAATTTATTTTTACTATTCTAACTTTATAACTTTTATTTTTTACTATAATTAATTAATTTTTGTAACCCCCACCTATCTAATAATGTATTTTTATTTTGTATATATATTATTTTTAATATTTTTTTAATTTTTACGTACTATCATATAATTTTTTTAAATATCATATTATTAAAATTATACTGTATCATATTGTATCATACTATATTGTACATTAATGAATTACAGACTACCACCATCCAAACATATTCTAATGAATCTAATGAATATAAGTGTGTTTAACATCGATGTCCAAAGCATCATTTATATTTTATTGATCTACTTAGACATAGAATTTAATATTTCAAGCTGCGGTCCAATCCACATGATAAAATTCTTGGCCACCCTACTCAACAGTTGTAAAGGTTAGAGGCTGAGAAAAAGAAAGCAAAATAAGAAGGGATAATGCATTGTTTTCCACTAAAATATTACAGTTTAGTATATTATCCTTTTAGATTAACTGAGAATTAAATTGTCATTCCAACTTGTTAAAAAAGTATATAATTAATATTTTTATACTATTAAAAATATTAAAATATTTTTTAAATTTATTAAAAATATCAAATTACTCTCATTTCATATTCATGTCTCACATGCTCATAATTTTTATATACTTCTCGATCGTTCTGTATAAGTGTCTCTGAAGAAATTTTCAGTAAATTTAGAGAGATATTTTCGTTTTGGTGCTGCTTATTGTTTTGGCTTTTGATTTAATTATTTTAAGAGATAGAAACATGTTTGTTTAATTTATTTTTATTTTTTTCTTTAATATTTATTAATAACATTTTTCAAAATAAAAATTAATACTACTTTTTGAGAAGAAATCACATAGCTAGTGTGGCTTCACAATTTATTTTCACTTTTTTTTTGTCTCCCTTTTTTAACTTCTCTTTTCTATTTAATTTCTTCTACTATCCCAATCCCATTGAATTAATTTAATAGAACAATTATGAGAAATACTAAACAAATAATACTTAACAATTTATTATTTTTGAGAAATAAAAAGTAAAAAAGCTCAAATAATAACAATCGATCCCTTACATTTTCTTAAAAAAAAAAAAAGAAATATATCCAACTCAAATCAACTTAATGTATCTTCTTATAAAACTGTATTAAAATTTTACCTTATTAACATTGAGTTAAAACCTTTAATCAAATTTTGATGGAAAAAAGTTATCAAAATGTTCCTATCAATCGTTTCTGCAGTAACAATGTTACTGACATAAAGAAAATTGATATAAAAATATTACTATAAGTAACTTTCATCAATTATGAATTAATATTGTTGACATAATATTTACGTAATGTTAATACATGTACATTAATGCCAATTTTTTAAATTTTTTCTAGTTTTAAAATATATTTATGGATATGATAAAATATACCACTGCTGTGGTATATTTTGTCATGTGTCAGTTTCAAAATTCCCATTTCTAAGTTCCTCTACTAAACCTTTTCTCGTCAACCAAACAAATTTCACTTGGAAACTCAAATCACAAAACTCTCAACTCATTTCCAAAATTCAAGAAGCCAATCCACAATCACCGCAGCAAAAGGCAACAGAAGCGCTGGCCGACCGAACACCGGAAGAGGCGGTTTTAATGCAAGAAGAAATGAATTTCAATGAATTTGGGATAAAGCTATTGTTGGTAGTCTTACCATTATTATTTGCCTTGCTGCTATCGTTCATAATAAATCAAAAACTATCCAGAAAAAAGCAGCCTGAATTCAACCACCACCAGAAGCTACCGGGAAAAGAAAGTGTCACCATCGCAATGGGAAATGGTGTATAAAGTTGAATAGCGACAAAAGATAATTCCAGCGAGAAAATTTGATTAGATGGTGTTTGGTGTGGTGGTTTTGAGTTTTCACCTCCGAGAGAGAAAGATACGGTTCCTGTTGATTGATAGAATATGATACAGCTTTTAGAAAAAGAATTTTCACTGTGAGAAATCGGTACACGTACTGCCGGTTTTTGAGTCTTGATTTTGTGAGAAAGAGCTAATTCCAAAATTCCGTCCTCAAATCAGATTGTAGGCTGTAACTCACATGTATAAAATCGAAATGGCTGATAATTGCAGGTCAGCCATACAATGGTGAATTCATTCTCGGGCCTTGTACACGTTGCCCGTCACACTATAGGAACTGGCCATATCCAAAGTCGTACGGATGTTTATCTTGTGAATTCGGATCAAATCGATCTGAATCTGAATAAATCAAATTCCAAATTTTTTCATAAATTTTAATTTTATCATATCTTATGAATAATTTGGATTTTTACCTAAATAACCCGTAAAATTTCGGACCCTATAAGAATAATTCGAACTTATTTTTAAATTAAAAATATTTACATAACAAAAATTAGATTATAATTACAAATAAATAATAAAACAAAAATATAAGTGTTCACTAATATAAAATATTTAAAAATTACAATGAATTAACAATTTAAAAATTCTACAAACATACATTATATAATAATTAACCAATAACAAAAATAATTAGTGAATTTAAGCAATAATATTTCAATTTCATCTATTAAATATTCATTTATTACAATATTCATCTAATAATAATAATAGAGCTTGCACCCTCTTCTGCCCACAACCTAAAGCACCATAAGAGCAGCATCTCTAAGGAACAAGACCTAGAGGAGAGGGTCAACATATTAAATACAACACATGATTCCCTAGCGAAACAAAACAAAGGTTTAAATGCCAAACAAACCTCTAGAACAACGTGATAAAAACTTTGTATAAAAACAAAGGTTGTAATCTTGTAAAAAACAATGGCTATGAACAGAATGAAACCGATTAGAAAACAAAAAAGAAAAAGAAACAACAATTAGAAGCTTAATTAATTGAATCTCAAAGAAATTCAAGAACATGAAGAAGATTTTCTCATTTTAATAAAATTGCAAAGCCAAGAAAAATATCAATTTCTCAATTTTTATAAAATTACAGGTGAAGATCTAAACTCACATGGTCTTGAACACTTGCCATAGATTCATAACCATACTGTGGTTGAGAGCTAGAACCGCCACTAACCGGTGATGGCTTCAATTCATCGCCGAAATATAATGGCAAAGGATGCGAAAAATGGCCGGAATCTGCCACAAGCCTAACGGACTTCCATTGATAGGCTGGTGAGAGAAAGAGGCAGCATGGCCGCCACCATAAAACCTATCATCTGCACCATAAATATCACTAAATTTTGAAAGCCCAAGGAATCAATCAAGCCACATGCATCCACTATTCATATTCAACGAAAAAATGGTAAAAACTATTCTAATAATTTCTAATCAAATTACCATGCTTGAAGAGCAGGTGCCGGCGACGACACAGGTTGAAGAGCAGATTTCGACGACAACAAAGGGGAGGGGTGGCAACAAGCAGAGGTTGAAGATGAGGCGAGGGGAAAGAGGAGTAGCTATTTGGGATTTTAGGGATTTGAGTTATAGAAGCCAGAAACGCAGCGTATTAATGCATGTAGAGGTATTTATATAAGATTGTTCGGACGGATCGGGTTTATGAGGATTTTAACCCAATCAGATTCGAAAAATTTCAAAATTTTCAATCAAACCTAGCTCTAATAACCCTATCCAAATATTTAGTTCGGATTGAATTATTGAATTTATTCGAATATAATCGGGTTTTGAACACCCTTACAAAGTCGTTACCTTAACCACAAAAAGAGGGTTGCCGAAGGTAGAGCTAGTGATAGGAGTAAAGTCGTAACAAGGTAGCCACACCAAAAGGTGGACTAGATCACCTCCTTAGCCACACCTTTCCAGTGTGGGCTCTATTTTGATAGAAACTGATGATTTCACTCTTGAATTTTGACAAATAAAATTTTTATTACAACACCAATTTTTAAAAATTAAAAAAAAACTATTTTCAAACAAAAAAATCCAACTCTATGCATATAGATAGATTGAATTTTGACAATAAATATGCTAATTTTAGTTGATAAGTACATGACAAAAAAAATTGAATTAGGCAAATAAATATATTTTAAACTAGAAATCAATTAATAATTTTTATATTTGTATATGATAATCCAACTATTTCACTTGAACTTTTACAAACTCGAAATTAGTTCCAAAATTCTATTTGAATGTTGTAGTCATTTAAAAATAACTTATAATCCATGTACCGTTACTAATTGAGGCCACTACAAATTGCCACAAACATTAACCAATAAACCAATTCAATTTAAATAACTTTTCAAGTACTGTATAAAATATGTCGCAGCCCTAGGTATGCCTTTCTAAGCTTAAACAAACTCTAAAAATAACCTTCAAAATTCACTTGATAAAATACCACCGACACTTTGTTTTATTTGATGAATATTAAATAAAAATAAGTAAATAGATAAATAAGGTCGAAACAATGTGAAGCTTCTTCTTTATTATTATTATTATTATTATTATTATTATTATTATTATTATTATTATTATTATTATTATTATTATTATTATTATTATTATTATTATTATTATTATTATTATTATTATTATTATTCATGACAGAAGTTGGAGGCCATGTTGCCATCATGTAGATAGATTTTCATCTCTTCGGGCCTCAAATATTTGATTTGTTTGTGGATAAACTTCTCATTATCTTGCACATATTAAACAATTTACAAATTCAACTCAGACCAAACAAACAAATATTAAAAAATAAGCACCCAAAAAAATGAACAAATCTGAGCTTATTCTAATTCCTTCACCAGGCGTCGGCCACCTTGTGCCGGCGGTGGAGCTGGCGAAGCTAATAGTCAACCGCCAAGAACAGCTCTCCATCACCGTTCTCGCCATGAAACCATCTTTATTCGCTACCAAAATAGCTAATTATATCTCATCAATTTCTACTTCTTTACCTCAAACTATTCGAATCATCAATCTTCCTTCTGCCGACGAACAAAAAAACTCTGGATTCTCTCTCTTATCCTTCACCGAATCACAGAAGGTTCACGTTAAACAGGCTGTTTCTCATCTCATGACTCAGTCCGATTCGCCGCCGCGACTCGTTGGTTTCATTGTTGGCATGTTTTGCACCTCGATGATCGATGTGGCTAACGAATTTGGAGCCGACTCTTACATTTTCTTCCCTTCCAGTGCAGCTTCTCTGGGTTTTATGCTTTTTATGCAATCTCTAAACGATGAGCAGAATGTGGAAACCATTGAGTTGAAGGACTCAGATGCTGAGTTGACCGTCCCGAGTTTTATGAACTCAGTTCCTGCTAAGGTTTTTCCTTCAGTGGTTTTTAACAAAGATTTCCACCCGCTTTACTACGGCAGTGCAAAAAGATTCAGAGAGGCTAAGGGCATTATGGTAAATACATTTTTTGAGCTGGAATCCCATGCGGTGAACTCTTTTCGCGATACAAAAATCCCTCCAGTCTATTCAGTGGGTCCCATCTTGAACCTCAAGGGCGACGGCCATGATGTGAGTTGGAATGGGAACCGAGAGAAAGATGAGATCATGTCATGGCTTGATGATCAGCGTCCATTGTCTGTAGTATTCCTATGTTTCGGGAGCATGGGAAGCTTGGTTGAGGCTCAGGTGAAAGAGATCGCGTACGCGTTGGATCGGAGTGGATATCGATTCTTGTGGTCCTTGCGCCAACCCCAGCCAAAGGGTAAGATGGAAATGCCATCTAATTATGCAAATCCTGCAGACGTCCTACCTTATGGCTTTTTAGATCGAACGGCTGAAATTGGAAGAGTTATCGGTTGGGCTCCACAAGTAGCCATCTTGGCCCATCCAGCCGTGGGAGGGTTTGTATCACATTGTGGGTGGAATTCCATCCTAGAGAGCTTGTGGTATGGTGTTCCAATTGCCACGTGGCCATTATTTTCCGAGCAGCAATTAAATGCCTTTGAGATGATTAGGGAATTAGGATTAGCCGTGGAGATTAAAATGGACTATAGAAAGGATTTTGGAAGTGATTTTGAAATGATTGTTAGTGCTAATGAGGTAGAGAGAGGGATTAGGTGTCTTATGGACCACAATAGTCATGTAAGGATGAAAGTGAAGGAGATGAGCGAAAAGAGTAGGAGGGCTTTGATGGACGGTGGATCTTCATTCGTTTCTCTTGGCTGTTTGATTTCAGAGGTGGTGAAAAATACTTAAGGTCATTTTTGCCATCAAATATTTTTGCGGTTAGAAAATATCATTAATTTTTTTAGTTGATTTTAATTTTGAAGTTTTATAATAGAGAAATGCATTTATTTTGTAAAATAATTAATCACATAATTACATATTTTGACACTTGAACTTCCAGTGTTCTGTAAATTCACCCACAAAACTTATAATTTTTTCAATTAGACGCACCATCTAACATAAAAGACACATTATAAACACCAGCACTAACTTTCAATGCCTATGTGGCATATAATATGTAGGGTGGCATTTAATTTTTAATGGTAAAAAATTAAAACCCATCCCTCTAAAAGTCGATTGTCCTTCTCTTAACTCTCAAAAACCTCTGTTCTTTCTTAGTTTCAAAGTTCTTCATTGTAATGCTTACTAAAAATAAAAAATTAAAGAGGGTATTACGAAATGGAAAATAATCATGTGAGCAAACATAAGGAAATTTAAATCATACAAGTTATGAACAAAAGTTAACAACAACATTATAAAGTAGACTTCTATTCACACTAAACATTCTAGGCTCAAAGAGCCAATAGGACATCACCTAACTTGCATAAAATATGTTTTCTAAAAGGAATAAAGTGTTATGCTCATCATAGTATCGAAAGCAACACTAAGAGTAAAGCATCATGTTACTTTTTTATATATAAAAAGCAATAAGTTTTTATAGTCTTGACAACTCAAAGTATCAATAAGTTGGACCCTGTTGGTTTGATGGTTGTGAATTCATTGGCTTGCTAAAAGTAGGTTAGAGTCAATTTCATTCATGGTTATTAAATTTACGTCTAATCATTTAAAAATAATTGAGTTATTTATTGTAATTTAAATATCACTGAACTTATCATATTTTTGCAGAAAAGTCATCTTAATCGATTTTCGATGATAATCCTTACCGAAATGCTGATATGGCATGCCACGTCATATGTCTGGATACATATGGTATGACACGTCAGTAGACACATCATCAAAATATGCCAAATCATACTAAATGTCAGCGCATCATATCATATACCTGGACGCACGTGGTCTCTTTTGGGGATGTGGCTGCTGATGTGTTATGCTACATGTATCCAGGCATATGACCTGACGTGCCACGTCAGAATTTCGGTAAGAATTATCTCAAATAATTGGTCAAGATGATTTTTCTATAAAATGCGATAAGTTCAGTGACATTTAAGTCACAAAAAATAAGTCAGTTACTTTTGGACGATTAGGCGTAAGTCCGATGATCATGGATGAAATTGATCCAAGTAGCTTGTGTCGAAAAATGGTGAAGGTTATTAAAAGCTACTCACATTCTCATCTGATCATAGCTTATAATTGTTCCTGAAGCTATCTTTGTGGCATAACCTTTTCATTTTAAACTTGGTGGCTTAAAGCAAAGATCAACATTTCTTTGTGAAGCATCCTTCGGTCCGGAAGGAGTATGAAAAACTCTTTCAATTCCAACTAGTTTGCAATCAAAACTAATATCAAACATCTTTCACAGGTTGAAGGTCCCAAATGAAAAACTTGCAAATTCTAAAATTTATCCTTTCTAAAATTCTTCCTGATTCTTTAGAAAGAATACCATAACCAGATTGTCTAAGCCTTTTATAACCTATACCGCTAGCAACATTTGTTCCACCAGTGCTCCCTCTAACCCTACCTTAATCAATAGATTTGGTAGATTTTCCCCCATTGTGAGTGCATCTAGACGAAATGGGATTTTGACTGCTTTATGAAATACTCTGTCGACTTGATTTCATATTTACATTACTTGAGTTAACCTAAAACACCAATTATAAGTACTTTACAAATTAATTAAATAATAATTACAATGTCAACAAAACCATAAAATAACTATACCTTAGATGCATTTGTAACAACAACAATAGCTTGTTTAAGGGACTAGCATTTGAAGCAACATGTGAATTTGTTGCACGAGGAGTAGCATTTACAGCAGCAGGAGTCTTTGAAGTTTGGTTTGTTCCATAACTCCTCTTCATAGGTTATACAATATTATCATATTTAAGAAAATACATCATAACAAGATTAATTAAGAAGGAAAATGAAGAATGACTAACTAATGATGGACATCCTTTTTTGTTGTGCCCAACTGTCTTGCACTTGGAATAGGTCATTAGTGTAATATCCCACATTGGTTGGAAAGAAGAACGAAGTAGTCCTTATAAGGCTATGGATACCTCTCCCTTGCAGACGCGTTTTAAAACCGTGAGGGCCTCGGCCCAAAACGGATAGTTTCTGCAAGCGACTATCTGAGGATGTTACAATTGGTGTTCCTTTTCTTGATAGTTTTTCATTTTTTTATTGGTTCATTTGGTGCCTTTTCCCTATTCTTTTTTGGTCTGCTTAGGACCATAGTGATTTCAGGAGGTCCTATTGTGGGGTTTTTGGTTTGGGGCCACATTTTCATATTAGTGATGGATTGGATGTAGTATTTGTATGCCTTTAAATAAGTATCTTTCATGTACCGACGATCCACAAGCTTAGTAGGTTCCATTTTTTTGTGAAACATATCACATATTGCATATGCATTGGGTATTCCTTTCAGCGGCAATGATATGTAAATACACTATCTTTTCCTTAAGCCAGCAGTGTGTCTGTAACTTCCATGAACCACCTCATATCCAGCATCTCCATTCCATAGAATTTGGCACTTAACAACAGTTTGACTTGCCCTATGAACTGTTAGCCTAGCCATAGGGCTACATCATATACCTATTTTTTTGCAATTGTTTGTCATATCAATCATTCTCACCATCGTCTTATGTCTGATTTTCTCCAACATTGTTATAATTGCCTTGTGCCTTGGAATAACAATCCAACAGTTAAATGTCTCACACATGTTATTCTAAACCATATCATATTTGTTGTCCTCTCTGAAATAGGCCTTACACCAAGTTGCTTTGTTGCATGCCAATATATCTTTAATAATTCTAGTCCCTAATTTGCTTAAGTCGTTTATCATATCATACAAATCCACCTTAAAACTAGATGTTGCCCAAGCCCAGAATTTCTTTCTCCTTGCCTTGTCTCTTCATTTTTGTTTCCAATTTCTCTAAAAATGCCTTTTTGCACATATTTTGTGCTTAGCTTTTGGCAATAATTCAACAACTGATTGTACAAACCCTTTTTGCATGTTAGACATAACAAATAAAACATCTCTTTCACTTTTAAGAAAAGTCAAATCTCTCATAATATATCTAATAAACCAAAATCATGTATCCTTTAGCTCCTTATTAATGACTGCCTATGCAATTAGATATATGTGGTTATTACTATCCTTTGAGATGCATGAAAACAATTCATCCTTACAAGCCTCATTTAAAAAAGCACCATCAAATCCTATTATCCAATGTTATTAAAATTGGATCGGATAAAGAACTAGCAAGGCTGGGGGTTCATGGTTCGACTGGTTCAATCGGATTCAACAGGATTTTTTTATTTTTAAAATATTATTATTTAATATAATTTTATAAATATTATATAAAAATTAAAAAAATATTTATCAAACATTAAATATATGTCACAAATATCCCAATAATAAGTTACAAAATATAATTTCAATTTTATTACCACAAGTGCTTAATTATGAATTTTTAAATATTATATGTTAGAAATATAAAAATATAATCATATCACGAAAAAAATTTCTTGTTTAGATGGAGTATTAATGAAGCAAATACAAAAAAAACATTGACCATGCATATATAAGTATAATTATATTTAATTACAATGAATCCAAATAGATAATAAGTATATTAAATTATTATATAACATCTTTAGAATTTAAAATACTAATTTTTCAAATATATATATATATATATACATCAAACATTAAATATATATCACAAATATCCTAATAATAAGTTACAAAATATAATTTCAATTTTATTACTACAAGTATTTAATTATGAATTTTTAAATATCATATGTTAGAAATATAAAAATATAATCATATCATGAAAAAAATTTCTTGTTTAGATAGAGTACTAATGAAGCAAACATAGAGAACATTGACCTGATATATATGAGTATAATTTTATTTAATTACAATGAACCCAAATAGATAATAAATAAATTAAATTATTATACAATATTTTTAGAATTTAAAATACTATTTTTTCAAATAAATAAATAATGGAATTTAATATATATATATATGTGTGTGTGTGTGTGTGAAAATATAAAAAAATTATGATTTTTTACTCATTTTAGCCAAAAATTCAGTTTTGTACGGTTTTCAAACCATTTTTTTTCCAATCCAATTTTTAATAGTTAAACCAATCGATTCGCGATTTAATCGGTTCAACCGATCGGTCCGATCCGATTATAATAACATTGTGATTATCTTCCTACATTCCTTTAACCACCATAACACCACTTTTCTCCTTCCCCTTACCCTAGCTGTCCCTTCTCTATTTTTCTTTCCCCTGCTACATCCTTTTTTGCTTTTTTTACTAGCTAGAAACTTCTTTGGCTTGCTCCCTTCACCATTTTTCCTACTATTTATCATGGTTATTAAACTCAGGTTGACTTAGGCGGTCGGAATGTGACTCGACAAGCAATTTGTGTTGATTCAACATGAAAATCGGAAAGTGTAAAAACTCGGGTTGACTAAGAAAAAATCGAATTGAACCGAAATTCGATGACTCGAACCGGATTTTGGTTCAACCAAAAAAATTTGCATTTTGAGAAATAAAACCCTAAATTTACTTTGTCGATGACAGATATCTGATGCATTCTCTCAGTCCGATCTCTATTCCAATCATCAAGATATTGGTCCACGTTATGCTGTGAGTTATTTGTTTAACTCTCGGATACAATATAAAGTCATTAATAAACTCGATAATTATGTAACCGAAAAACTTGATTTAATCAATGCCTATCTAAGAAAATTCATTTAATTAAAGGGTATGTAAGCACAATCCTTTAAGAATTCAGTAAGTAGTAAGCTAACACAAACTTTAATTACAGGGAGTTCTTTTAGGACTATTGAATACTGCAGGAGTGCTTGCTGGTGTCTTTGGTACTAAAAAAACAGGATACATTTTGCAAAGAGGTAACTTAAACTTAAAGCAATTACTTAAAATTTGCTTCAATTTTGTGGTTTGATTTTAAAAATATGTTCATGTAGGTTCTTGGGATGATGTGTTTAAGGTGGTTGTTGCATTGTACATAATAGTCACATTAGTCTGGAATTTATTTTCAACCGGAGAGAAAGTTCTCGACTAGAATAATGTAAGAAGAAGGTAAAGAAGATTTATACGTGAAAGATGCAGTCTACATAGCTAAAGAGGTCCAACTGTTCAAACCTATATAAATTTATAATTTTTTTTATAAGCTGAAGATTTTATTGCAAATTGCAAGGGACCAAAAGGCAATTAATGAGTACAAATTAGCCACTTTTAAAGACTATTACAAAGCTAACAAAATCCATAAGCAGTCCTTATCATGAAAATGACAGCAATTGATATGAAAAACTAGAGGACTGGCAAACTGCAAAACAAAGGCGTGAACCACCTATATCCAAGAACAGTAGGTGTGTAATGCAACCCACTACTCCCCAGACAAAAAACCCATGGATCTATATCTTTCAGAGAGCAGTCACTTAAAATCTACACAGGAAAATAAAAACCTGCTGGAAACCAGATAATAACATCTAAAGAAGAGATTGCAACAGAGTAGGTCCAGAGAAGGCATAGATTGAGAACCTGTAAACAAGTTCACCCAAGATGCAGCATGAAGCCCAGCCTCCATACATTGTTAAGTCAAATCAAGCTATAAAGTTTGAGCTCCTGGCCACACCTTGTTTAGCCAGCAAATCTACAAAATGATTGCTTTCCAGTTCCACTCTCTTCTTCAAAACTATCAGCAAAGAATCATATGCTCAAATTTGAAGCTTAGACTCAAGGAGATCAGCAGCAATCAGGTCCAAAATCAAAGAATGAGGAGTATTGGATCCAGTAGGAAGGAAACATGCAAATCTAGGCTTACTAAGAATGAATCATCAAACCCCCTTCGCAGAATGCAAAAAGCTGCCTCAAAGATACAGAGAGAGAAGGCACCGAGTTACTACTCAGCATCCGATAAAATCCAATAAAAAGGCAACAACTCCACTTCAATAAAAGTTTAAACAGTCTTACTCATAGCACATCCCAAGAAAGATAACAACAGTTCCATTAGCAAATTACTATCAAAGCCAAGCTATGAAGTCAGAGACTCGAGAAGCTTCTGTTTTGGCCAAGTGATATGCAAAAAAATTATTTTCTCTCCTCTTGTGAACAAAACAAAATTTCCCGATTTTAGATAAGAGGTTTCCAACATTATTAAAAGTGCTCCCCATATTCCAAGGTCTAAAACACGCTGGATTATTTAACCAAGACACCACTGTTAATGAATCTAGTTCAAGGATCACTTCTAAATTAGAATTGGATAAGAACTCCATCGAGAGCTGAAGAGCTTTGAGAACTGCTATAAATTCAGCAAAGACCGAATAAAATATACCAATGTTGTAGGAGAACATGCATATTAACACCCCCGAAGAGTCCCTTAAGACACCTCCTACTCCGGATGGCCTTGGATCCCCAAGGACGAACCATCTATATTCCATTTGATAGCTCCCAAAGGGGTTGGAGACTATATCAACTTGGGCCTTAACAGGGCAGTTGGGTGCACCTTTTTAAGACCATCAGCCGCAAGAATCAAATCTTGTCCCACTAAGAAATCCAAATCTTTGTGAGATTTGATCCAAAAGTAGGACGGAGCAAGACAAAGATGAAATATCTTATCTGAGTCCCAGCTCTTGTCATTGAAAACTATTACATTCCTTTCCAGCCAAATAGTCCATAGGCAATCTAGAAAAATGATGTTCCAGATTTTTTGTTGAATAGAACCTTGAGCAAGGCCTTGCCAATTTAAGACTAGAGATTTAAAATCACCCGGCAAATAGAAAATGAAACCCCACCAATTAATCACCCTATACCAAAGTGTAGAGGATATGCAGCATTTAACGAAAATGTAATCCAAGGTCTCTTCCGTCATAGTACATAAAGGGCATTTAGCACATTCAACATCAATTATACCCCTCTCTGCCAAAAATATCTTAGTACTGATTTTCCCCAACAAACACATCTAGAAGAACACTTCTACCTTAGGGGGTGCCAGCTTTTTCCAGAGAAGAAAAGAAAAGAGATTAACCCAATTCGTCTCCAGATTAGAAGACTTATATAGCAAATTGCAAACAGATTTTACCGAAAATCTGCTTTGCATGTCATGCACCTATATTTTTCTATCGGTTTGACCATATGAGAGAGATCGGCAACTCTTCCAGCAAAGCCAATTCCCACACCATAAGGGTCCTTCTCCATTTAATATTCCAATGCCATGATCCTCTAGACCAGAAGCCACATTCACTAACCCTTGCTTTTTTTGAAGGGAAATTGAGTAAAGGCTAGCAAATTTCAACTTGCAGGGAGCATCTGGGATCCATTTATTATGCCAAAAAAGGCAAATATCTCTGTTACCTACGTCAATAGCAATGCTATTTGAGAGTGAAGGTGCGGATCTAACTTTGTCATTGTCCTTCCAGATAATAGAGGCTTCTGAGTTAGAGATTTTGTCTGGAATTAGATCCTTGCTAATCCCATACTTCAATCTAATAAGATTCTGCCATAGAGCACTATTGTAAGGATTTAATCTCTAAAACCATTTAAATAATAGACTATTATTTCTGAGGGTGATCGATCCAACCCCCAAGCCACCTTAGTTCCTGGGTGGGACTAGTGCACTCTATCGGATCCTGTTGAAAGCTTTCTTGTTTTTAGAACCAAACCAGAAAAAATTTCTCATTATTGCATTCAAGGACTTTACGACTCCAACATGCATTTTGAATAGGGACATAAAGTAAATCGGGAGGCCTTAATGAGAATGAGTCTACCCACAAAAGATAAGTGTTTTCCTTTCTAACCTGATAACTTGTGTTTAAAATTTTGGATGAGAGGAATCCAAGTTACTCTTTTCTTAGGATTGGCTCCTAGTGGAAGGCCAAGATATAAACATGGTAACTGTTGGGTCTTGCACATAATGATTTCAATACAATTTGTGATCCAATCGAGATGCACATTCACACCTATTAAGCTCTTGTGGAAATTAACAGACAATCCAGAGATGAGTGTTTACCTTCAGGATTCTTTTGAAATTAGCAATGTTTTCAATACATAGTTCCAAGAAAGCAATCGTATCATCAGCATATTGAATGTGGGAGACAATAAGTGACACAGATGAGCTAGGCAGGGAATTAATTCCTCTAAAAAGATTCACCTCCATCGCCTTTTTTTGTAAGAGTTGATAGCCCTTCCGCAACCAAAATAAAAAAAAATGAGATAGTGGATCTCCTTGTCTCAAGCCTCGAGAAAATTGAAATTTAGGTGTGGGGGATCCATTGACTAGAACATAGGCTTTAGCTGAATTAACACATACCCGAATCCAAAATCACCATTTGCTACCAAAATTCATATGTTCAAGTATTTCATCCAGATATTGCTAGTTTACCGAATCAAAAGCTTTATGAAAATCCAATTTGAAAAGAATACCACTTTTATTGGTAGATTTTAATGAGTGGATTATTTCATTGGCAACTAACACCCCATCAAGGATTTGCCTACCCCGAATAAATGCACATTATTCTTCAGACACAACCTCCGCTACCACTTTTTAAGCCTGTTTGCTAAGAGTTTAGCAATAATTTTATACAGACTGCTTATAAGGCCGATGGGATAAAAATCTTCCAAAAATACAGCCCCTTCGGTCTTGGGAATTAAAGCAATAAAGGATGAGGATGCATCTGGGGGTAGACTACCCTTTTCATAAAAATCTGCCACCATTTTGCAAATATCATCACCAATAAAGTCCCAAGCAGCTTTGATAAATGAAAAATTAAAGCCATATGGGCCAGGAGCTTTGGAGCTATCGCAAGACCAAACAGTGGCTTTGACTTCCTCTGGAGAGAAAGGAAGCTCAAGAGAATTTGCTGAATCCGGAGAGAGTTTTTTGAAGAAGTGCGAAGTAAAGGAAGGTTTTCTGTCCATATTTTCACTGTATAGTTTCTTGAAGAAGTCAAAAGCTTCTTTCTTTATCAACACAAGATTAGTGATTTTCCCATTCTCTATAATGAGCTTATTGATCCTGTTGCGATTTATCCTAGTAGAGGAAGATAGGTGAAAAAATCTAGTATTTTGGTCCCCTTCCTTCATTCACTTGATCCTCGATTTGTGCCTCCATATGGACTCTCTAGCCTTCAGTTTACCCCAGAGTAATTCAATCAATAAGCTCCTTTTTAGGGTCAGGGCTTTCCTTATCAAATCATGGATGTCCACGCACTCCAGATCACAGTCAATACTATCAATGTCTTTTACAAGTTTGTTGATTGCAGATTCAACATTATCAAAACATGAGAATTCCAGCTCACAATAGCATTCTTTAATAGTTTAAACTTCAAGTGAATACTCCTATGATTTAGCCTACCCATGTTTGCCCACTAGGAACTGGCTAGTTTAATAAAATCTCTATCTTCCAACTAGGCATTGAGGAATTAAAGGGTCTAGGACCCCAATTAATCGAAGAGCAAGACAAAATAATTAGAGTATGATCCGAGGTGGATTTAGGCAAGGCAAATTGTTGCATGTTTTGAAATCTTAGGTGACAAGAGTTATTAACTAAAAAACAGTCAATTCGGATTTTGCTAATAGAATTTCCCCATGTGAATTTTCTGCCAATCAAAGGGAGATCAATTAAACCTGTTCTGAATAAAAAGCTTTGGAATTTTATATCTTTTTCATACAAAGTTCCATTCCACCTGTCTACAGAGTTAAGGACTGCATTGAAATCCCCACTAACAAGAGTAGGAACCTTCTCATATAGCACCTCTTCAATCCGAAGCCACAATTTCTCTTGCTCTGCACAAAGTATGGGCGCATATATCACAGTAATCCAGCAAACTAGTGCTTGACTTTGAAGGTTACCCTTCACTGTAATCCACCCCTGTCTAGACTTATGAGCTAATTGCTTGAAAAAATCAGAACCCCACGAGACAAGGATTCCTCTGTTGTTTCCCTCTGCATCCAACGAAACCCAACCAACATTTCTTTTACCCCAGATCCTGCCGATCAATGACTCATTTATCCCCTGCATCTTGGTCAAGTCCCAAGAAGTGACATTGAAAAACCCATTAAGATTTACGCATTGGGGAATTCATTCTCGCCTACATCTCCCTTTCTTTCTCTTTGGCTTCAACTAGAGATTCAAGGAAGGTAGATTTATTTTCTGGTTGAACAATGCCCAGTTGGTCTGCTACTTTAATAATTTTCATTGCTTCCATTCTAGGGGAATCAGGTGAGAAAGCATCCTCTTTGGAGATACGAGAATTAACATTACGTATGCGGCCATCTAAAATTGACTCCTTAGTTGATATCTCTAAACAATGATTATCCTCCATGATCGCTGGCACCATAGCTTTCTTTGATTTCTTTTCACTGCCCTTTGTCTTCCTTAAGTTTGGGATTTGAAAGGCTGATTTGCTCAAGTAAAGAAAGAAAACTAATATGGTTTTCTTGATTCTTTTTCGGACTGCTTTTTCTTCATTTGAAACTTTGCCATTAGACCCAACCTGTATCAAAGCTTCATCTGGATTGGGCCTATAAAGAGGATAACTCAATATAGAGTTAGGCTAGTCTTTATAAATAATAAGGTCCAGCCCATTAAGAGATAAGGCCTCTACACCATCAGCCTTAGATGTATTTGAATGAGATCCAGACGCCATTTCGACATCAGCATTTAATTCATTTTCCTTATGTCCTCCTAAGGGCCAATACTTTTTTGATTATTCTCCAAATAACGAGGCAAAGAGAGACCATCCACCTCTTCATCAATAAGATCTACCATAGGAGATAGACTTGGGAAAGAGTGCGCCGACGGAGTTTGGCTTAAGACTCGGGCCGAGATTGAGCCAAACTTTTCATATTCCGAACTTGATGAGAAATGCTCCGTTGAAAGAGGAACCCCATCTTCTTTTGTGGTTGGTGGCCGAAGGTTGGAAACATCCCTCGATTTTTCATGGGATCTACTCTGCATCTTAAAAGAAAGGTCAGGACAAAAACTCGTCGGTCCTTCATATATATTAAAAGGATAAATAACTCCATCAATTCTAACTTTGAGTGTATCATTAATTAAAAAAGGTGCTCAAGTTGCAATAAGAAATCTGGCAACATCCAGAGAGCTCTTTCTCCTCGTATTTGCATCCAGAGTGATAAAGTCTCCGTAAAGCGCTGCAATGGTGGAGAAGAATGATGGGTTCCAGGCATTCAAGGGGAAGCCAACACACCTAACCCAAACAAACCTTTTCTTACAAATATCAGTAGGTTCCCAAGGCTTCACCATTTCAAACCAATCTCCTAACCAGTTCAAACCAGATTCCAGCATTTGATCTCTTTCAAGCACTGAAGGGAATGTGATGAGGATTAAGTTACCACCCATGGGTCTGCATTCACAAGAGAAATAACCCTAAGAAATCAACATATCCTGAATATTAGTGACGTTTTGAGCGTGGTGCAACCATCCTACTAAACTCCCAGCTAACCAGCTCCTGTCTTCTTCATCCACCGTATATTGGAAATTGACAGCCCCGACTTTTGAATTCCTGTAAATGTCTTTTCTCTTAACATCATGGCTAGAGAGATCCATCCTTGTGACTATGGCGTATGACCTATTATCTTTATAACTAGGGCGTCTCACCCATGCAATTTTTTCCTTCACTTCACCTTGCCCGTTATTCCTAACTACTGAGGCATAGTTGCGAGCAAGATTAATGTGGATTTTATGATTGCCAATCCAGGCACCATTGAGTCTTTTAATGATGTGGTCTATATTCCTGGTGGTGTTCAGTCTGATGAAGCAAACTTAGTTCCTTTGGCACTTAACTTCTTGGGGATGAAGACTCGTTGTACCAACTCGAACCAGGAAAAAGTTTTTCGAATTCCTATAAGAGGCCAACCCAAAGGGAGATTGTCAACAAACAGGTTATAAGTAAATGATTTAATTTTTGGGCGCTCAACCTAAGAACAGGGAGCACCACTGAATCCACCATTGGTTCACCTTTTAGATCCTACAGGAGGAAACTGCAGTGGTTCATGGCCACGTTGCCCAGCCGGTAGCTCAGGAAAGTCGCCGAGATTGAGTTGAGGGGGGGTTAGGGGTTGGGAGGAAACCATCGCTACTCTAAACTCTTCATTTGCCGGTTTGGCGACTTGGAAAATTATATAAATTTATAAATTAATTCTATTTTGTCAGTAAAAATATAAATATTTTTTTTCAAGTATTTAATTATAAAAAAGAAACTTTGTTGATCTTAATATAAAAAAAAACTTTGATGGTCTTAATATTTTACATTGATATTTATTAATTAATAAAATTTTCAGTGTATTTTGATATATCATATTTTTATTTTTTTTATAAATAATTATATTTAATAAAAATAAAAACTCCGAGTCAATCCGGTCCAATCAATTGACTCTTGACTCAGTTAGTAGACCGAGTCGATCTCTGAACCGCTTTCGAAAACATTGCTATTCATACCAAAATCCTAAGTTCACTTGTTGCCCTAGATCTATTTGCCTCCTCTGATCTATGTGTTTGACCTGTGGGGTCTACACTAATTGAATTACTTCCTTTTTCTTCATTTTCTTCATATATAATTGGTGTATCCACAAGATGTACAAAGTATACATCCACCTTGTCATTTTTTTAACTTGCTAGATCTAAGATATCTTTTTCACTTTTTACGTAGTGAAAAAATCCACTTCTGTTTATAGTACATGCAAAAATGTAATCTTTCAAAGAGATTACTTTTTTGCCTCTTATGTAAGCCTTAACGCCTACACCAAATACCAATCGATTTTTTCTAGGTAAACGAATTCGCTACAATGTCAACAAAATCGTTACCCATACTAGACTATTTTCCTTTTCAATTTTTTAATCTAATTTCTTGCATTTTTTTAGTTGAGAATGTGTTTAGGTTTTTTCATTAGTGAATAGAACAGAGAGGGGATTTTAAAATCGAAATCATCTTGTGTGTTAAGGATGTGAAGGGACAAGAAAACCTATAGAGAGAGACGTTAGGAGACAGTAGCCTCCTCTCTTGCCTTTGGCACTTATACCATGTGTGCTTTTTTCATTTATTTCATTTGATATGTTAAACACATTAGTGAAATTGTATAACATACGCTTTATGATTCAATCATTAGGCAAATGCAGGTGTTTATAATGTATCTTTTATGTTAGTTGAGATGTCTAATTAGGAAAGTTGTAAGTTTAGGAGGCAATTTTACAAAACTCAGTAAGTTCAAGTGTCAATTTATGTATTAAGCCTTTCTCTTTTGTTATGTTTTAATCTTATTATAAATAGGATTTAATTTTGCATCCATGTGGCGTTCGAGCTGCTCTGCATGTATACTTCCACCTATATTTCAAGGATTATTTGCATTTTAATCCAATTCTAGATTTAATCTTACAATTAAGTCCTTTCACTAATATTCTACATATGGATCTCTATATATAAATAAATATTATTAACAATTACCATATATATATATATATTGACATTTATTCAATCCAAAATGTAACCAAAAGGTATTATTTAATTTTCTATTCCAAATAGAAAATTTTAGTTTGTCCTTATTGTTGATTATAGCATGTGCTGGCAAAAAATATAATAATATTCCATTTGTAAAAAAATTTTCTTTCATTTGATTAATTAAATTCTCCAATTTAATTATCAAATGATAAAATAATTAATTCTTTAACAAAGGTCAGAATATTTCATTACAAGAAAAATCCAATTTCTCGACGGAATTAAGTGAAATTCCGTAGCGATGGAAGTTAGCGATGGAAACTGGGGAAGAAACAGTTGTAGGCATCTTCCGCGTTAAATTTACCGACGGAAAACATTGTCCATCGATAATTTCGTCGGTAAATGAAGACAAAAAATTATTATCATTTGCCATATTTACCAACGAAAAATTATTCTATAGCTAAATTTACCGACGAAAATAAGTATTATGTAGGCAATATTGCCTATGGTATGATATATTCCGTAGGCAAATTTAGCCACATTTCATACATATTTTAGCGACAGTTTGCTATATTTCCATCGATAAATCTCAAAATTAAATTTTTTATTATTTTATTTTCTTGATATATTGGAATCCTAACCAACAATATAATATTTTAATATAGATCTAATACGTAATATAATGTTAAATTTATAATATTCAATAACATACCAAATCATTTTCTTACAAGTCTTTAAAGTATAAATATTATCCCTAATATCACAGTCAAATTGTTACTGGTCTCAAAAGTCATAAAATCTAGAGCCTTATGTTGTCGGTGTAGGTGGATTATCAGGATACTGCGATGTGCTGCCTTCCCCCTTAGTTCTTTCATTTGAGTATGGAGCTCGACTATATATTTCATAACAGACTTACTGTAGTCCGAAGTTCAACTACTTCTTGACTTAATGCGGCTTGTCTACTAGAGGCAGTTGTACTGGATGTAGAGGCATACATATATTATGTATTTGCAAAAGATCCAAGGCTAAAAATTTTTCCTCGGTAGTTCCTACCACCAACTACCTGTAGATATGTCTGATTCTCATCAATATTAGGGTTATCTTGCAAATGTCGGTGTACCTCCTCTTATATTTGATACTATCATTATAATTATTTATACTACTTAGTTATAATTTTAAATTAATATTATATATAAAATCAATATTGAAATATATACTTTACATTATATACATTTAATTGCTTGCATCGGTCGTTGATGAATGTTACACCATCATGTTTTTTGGTGTGAGTATGCATAAAGAGTTGTCTTGATGTAGGCTTTTGGCCAGTAAACTTTTCCTGCATAGAAAAGAGATAAATTACCTACAGTTTGCAAAAAATTTAGCAGAGTTTCATATTTTTTATGACATTTACCCCAATTGAACAAAAAATAAATCTCAACAAAACAACCATTAATAAGGCACAAAAAATATAATTTCCAAAATGATCAATCATAATAGAAGGATTACAATTAACAAATCGAAAAAGACAATAAATGATTATAAAAAAATGGCAGTAACATGACATAGAGTAACAATCAAAGAATGTCAATAACAAGACATACATAGTAACAAGACATACAATCAAAACTTTACATTTCTCTAATGCTTCTAAAAGAATGGCAGGATCTATCAAAAGTATATAATTCAAAATATAAATGTCAAGTTTTAATACTTAAAATTTTCTCTGGATGCTCCTGGTGGGTCATAGATCCACCAGTATGCACAGGTAGACTCTCCCCCTCAGGTCCTCCCGGTCCTCCCTTTCTGTTACTCGAATTTCACTTGAAAATGGCTATGGCCTCGGGCATTGACCTATAATTCTGTCAATTATCCCATATTTCTTCAGATATAAAATGAGGCCGTTCACCACTCATTATATGGAAACTAACAAAATCTCTGTAATGTGCATGAGCTCGACTCTCCTATATATTGTGAATAACATCAAATTTTGAATCCTAAAAAATTTCTTTCTGAAAAAATTAAAATAAAGGTTTATAAGTGTTTATAAACAACAACAATAATAATCTAATTAAAGTCTACAATTAGATAAATAAAAAGTAAAAAGATATTATTTAAATGTGCCTCAAACTCCTGATAATAGAGATCCTTTGTTTCCTGAGAGAGATTATTCCATAAATAACCGTCAAATTTCATTTTCTCTTTGAATTTGGAGGAGATGGTACAAGAGCATACTCCAGACAAAACCAACCTATAATAGATATCCAGAGGTTAAGATAAGTTTCATATTAAATATTATAAAAATTGTATAAAATATTAATGAAATTATGTATAGCATAATTTTGTACTTTTCACTCATATATTATTGACAATGGTAATGTATATCCATCCATTAACTCCTTTTGCTATGGCCTGCATGCCTCCACCTCCATCATTAGTAGGTGTGGGAGTAGATGTTTCACCAATAGATGGTGCAAGGTGTAGATGTTGTAGGAGTTTCGGATGGTGTAGTACAATGTAGGACAGGTGAATCTATAGGGACTATTGGTAGAGAAGGTGATGCTTTATATGGTTGTGCATAGGATGCTCCCCCTGATGGTAACCTAAACCTTGGCATTAACACACCTTTCTTTCTTTTTGGTGGCATCTTTTAAACCTGAAATATATAAAATTGATTATTTTATGTTAGAACAATAGTAATTAAATATTTGGAACAACATATTGTTGATGTAATAATAAATGTGATCATATAATATTAAATTACTTACACCAATTAATTGCTATGATCAGTCAATTGTAAATCAAAATCAGCATCATCTTCTTTTTCTGAAGAATTATAATCAAAATCAGACTCCCTTTCAGATCTCTCACCCTCTATATATTCCTCATCCTCTCCAAATAAAATATCAACAAATTCATTGTTTGGATCATTTAACGGTTCTTTCTGAAATGCTTCACTTTCAATCTATTTATTTTCTCCGTTTACAATTACTGGAAAAACACCTCTTGGTCTTATTTTGCAAATAACCAACCAGTCTAACTTGTCTTATCTTAAGCTGGGAAACATAACATAATACACCTGATTCACTTGTATTGCCAACACAAAAGGTTCAAATTAACTTAATCTTCTTCGCTAGTTGATTTTAGCTAGATTGCATTGGCTATGTAGTTTTGTTCCAACATTAGAAGTAGGATCAAACCATTTACACTTAAATAGCATACTTCATTTTATTGGCAATGCATGGTACTCAATATCAAGGATCTCAATAATTTTATCATAATAATCCATCGATTTGCCCTGTATATAAACTCCACTATTTATCATTGCCATACTGTGAGCATGAGATTCGGTATGAAATTTGTATCTATTAACAAAATACACCGGATACGATTTAACACTTTGCAAAGGTCCTTTTGCAAGATCACATATAAAATTATTTTCTATTTGATTTTTCAAAGCCAACATATTAAAAAAAAAAATTTCATATCATCCAATCTAATGTCATTTAAAGACTTAGTGCCATCTAATAGTCTAATTTTTTTTTTCATTTCATATCTAGGAAGTCAGAACTTACATATTTTTTGAACCATCGAGGAAAGTGTTTATCGACCACTTTATTAATTTCATCTTGTATTTTTTTCTAGCATTAGCTCGTATAACCATTCTTTATATAAATTAAAAACAACATTAATTGGTAAGAAAATTATTTCCAACCCACCTCGAAAACCAAAATATAACAATTTAAAAATTGTTTCATACTTACTGCAAGAAAGGTTTAACCTCTTGACAATTCAATAAAATGTAACCATGGGCAGCCTCTATTTCTTCATCTGTCAACATTCTTCTGCTTGATTGTCCATATATTCGACTAGGATAAATGAAAATCGATAAGTTACCATCGATTTCACTCTTTTCACCCCCATCATCATTATGAGGAACTTTTTTTTCTTGTATGCACATGCGACTCAAAATAATGTGAACAAAATGTACTTGCTTCCTCTACTAGGTATGCATTACATATATAACCTTCAACTCTAGCTTTGTTTTAACATTTTGCTTCAAGTGATGCAAATTCCTACGTTAACATGTATTTTAATTAAAGTACATATATGAAAAAAATACTATAAGCATTATCTAAATTTCATATGTAATTACCTCTCAAATAGATACATCTATCGATATTGAATTGGACCAGCAAGTTTAATTTTATACGTTAAATGTACAGGTAGATGCTCCATACAGTTAAAGAAGCTTGGAGGAAAAATCCCTTTTAATTTGCATAAGATAACTGGTATTTCTTGTTCTAGTCTTTCATTGTCAGCCAATTGTATTTCAAATGATGTTAAAGTCTTGAAAAATAAACTTAATTCTGTTATTGCTTCCCAAACCTTTATAGGTAACAACTCCTGAAATACAATAGGGATTAGCCTTTGCATAAACATGTGACAATCATGACTTTTAACTCCTGAAGTTTTTACTTATACTCCTATTAATTTCATCAGTTTCAAGTTCTATAACTTTCAGAAGCCCTAATTGACCAATCTCCTGCAATATATCTTCACCAGATTTATTAGGGGGAGCAAGTTTTTGCACCATCTTTTTCTTAATGAACTTGTATTTATTATACCTAAATGGATGATTTGTAGGAAGAAATTTTTTGTGGTTGTCAAACCAAGATATTTTGCCCCCATTAAGAAGATAAAATGCATCAAAATCATTGCCACAGTAAGAAAAAGCCAATTTTCCTATTGTGCTCCATTCAGGCAACATAGCATAGGCAAAAAAATCACTAATAGTCCACATCAAAGCCGTTTTCATTTGAAAATTTCATTTAAGGGACACATCATATGTTTCCACACCATATTCCCACAGATAATTCAATTCAAATATCAATGGTTGCAAGAATACATCAATTTTATGCTTTGAATTTGTAGGTCTGGCACAATCACTGTCAAAAATATGTATGCCTGGTCCATACACATCCATGGAGGTAAATTATATGGAGTAATTATGATTAGCCATGATGAATATTGTTGGCCGGATTGATCAAAATGTTGGAATCCATCTGTGGACAATCCCAACCTGATATTTTGATTTTCTGCTGCAAGCTCAGTATGGACGTCAAAGAAATATTTAATACGAGTGCATCCGATGGATGGCTCATACTTCCATCAACCTATTCATGTTCATTATGATCAAAAGCATATAGTTGTTGAAGTCTCGGAGTTAGCAAAAAATAATACGTCCGCTTTTGAGGAACTAGTTTTTGCTTCCTAGTACGCTTTCTTGATTTGAACCTAGGTTATACCTAAAACTACTTGCAAGGCATTCTTCATTGTATGGCTACATAGATCGATCAGGGTATAGAGTGAAGCAGTAATATAGTATAATTTATATATTGACATAATATATCTAATGCTTGATAAAGATTCCTTACTTTACAGTCAATATGCCTTAATTTATACAATGACATAATTTATCAACAACTAATTATGCCTAGGAACTGTAACTAAGTTGCACATATTCTACCCTAACTAGCTCTAGATCATGGTTTTGTATGTAATATTGCTATGCAGAAAAACATTATTGATTGAAACCTTTTCTGGTTTCTGTGAAAGAAAAAACAAATATGGATTAGATTTTTTGGAATTAGATGTGGATGAATGGATTGGCTTTGGAGTTCAACATCTACAAAATTCAATCTAAAATTTTTGACTTTGGTTGAGTCTAACAGGGAAATAAAAAAAATTTACAACAATTTCAGGATTTTTATTTTTTGAGAATACAAAATGAGATTTAATAACAATAAACAATAAATGAAATCTTTTACTCTTGGGTTCAGATTTATGAACATTAGTCTAAAAAGCATGTCCAATTATAGTTAATATCTTCATAGCTTGTAAATTTTGGTTTGTCACCTTGGCATTTTTGTTTCCCTTTTTATTATGTAGACATTTAATTTTTTTTTGTCATTATTATTAACAATGAAATGTAAGATCTAATCCACCATAGTAGTGGATAAAATAGTATCACTCACTATTATCATATGTAATGACTCTTGGCTTGATGAACATGTTCAAAGATAGCTTCTAGTTAAACATTGGAAAAGAAAATAGTCATGTCTGTAAATAAGTTAAGGCAAAAATGAAAATAGAATTTACATTTTCATATTTAAGTCCCTATTGATTCTTGAACCTTTTTTTCTGTTTCCCTTATATTTTTAGTTGAAACAATTTTTTAATTAAATGTCGAAGATTCATGAAAGAAATTTGCAATGCAAAACACAACTCAGGAGATTTGGTTCCTATTGTACTAAATCTTTTAGTCCTCTTAATTTGTTTAAGTCTTTAGTTCAACAGTTAATGATTGGTTATGTTTTACTTGTATATATATTAATATTGTTCATGGTGTAAATCTTGATGTTTTGAAGCGATTTTTTTTCTATTTCTATAGAATGAGAAGCTATGTGTGTAATGAAACTATATTTTAACTAATTAATTGCTTAGTTTGATTAATGATTGATTACAGTTTGTAATTTCATAGGATTTGGTTGCTAAAGAGTTGTGTGTTGAGTATACTACACCAGGATCTACGTTTGGTTTCCCAAGTCCTTAATGTATTTGTCACAACTTAAGTATCACTCCTTAATGTATTTTAATAGAAACAAAAAGGATTAAAATTGAGATAATATAACTTAGAAAAGAATGAGTTCACTTGATAGAAATTAGTAGAAGGGTGATGAAGTTAATAAAAAGTAGCCTACTGATTGGATAATAATTTTTTTCTTTTGATAATATACTTTAATTCGTCTCAAAATATTAATTTTTTTTCTCTGTATCAGAAGATATGAAAGACCAAAGCCACCTAAGATAAGCACATGAAAGCCTCCACAAATCAACATGGGACCCAAATCCATAAGGGGTACTAATGGCCCAAAGGAAAACAATATGAGCAGAGGAAAATGAGATAAGGAAGGTTCTACAAAGGAAACTCAAGGATCTAATTGAGGTTTAATTACATGTTTAATGCATGTTTTAATGTAATTATAGGTTGTATAATTTATAAATTAGCAGTTTAATTAGTATTATTGTTCTTAGTAATTTTATGTTGTCTTGATTAATCAGGAACTAGTCTCATCCGTAGGTTTGTACTAATTTTGTAGTACTAGTGTTGTATGGTTATCATTATGTTGGAGAAAAAAGATGTAAATCCTAATATAAAGTATGCCTATCAGCTTAGAAATATGTTTTGAGAAGAAATAAATCTAAACATTATCATCCTTATATTTGCTTAATGCCATTTCTTTTTTTTTTTAAATATTAAAACCTTAAGTTTTTACTAAAATTTTATTTAGACTTTCAACTTTAAATCTAGTTCAATATACAATATACACTAGTTCAAACATAACAGGACAGTGAGCATTTAATTAAGCTTTCATAGTCTTTTAGGTTAAATCCCAAGCTAGAGCTTCAGAAAGAGTAATATACTTATCAGAGCAAGCTAGGACAAAATCTTTAGATCTAAATGTTAAACCCCCAATTCTACCAAAATCCCTCGATCTATTTCTCATCACTCTTTCTTTAATTTTCCATCACAAAACAAATATTGAAGGGTGAAATAAGACTTACCTAGGGATTATGAGATGAAAAGCAACGACTGTCGTGCGAGAGTGGTTGCATAGGGAGACGACATCGACGGCTACTCAGGTAGAGGCGATGACGGTAGTACGACAAAGCTCAAACGATGACGACAATGCAGTGAAGGACAAACCACGATCAGGATGAAGAAGAGAAAGAAAGGAAGAAAAAGAAAAAAAAAAGAAAGAAGAAAGGAAATCTGGATTTGGCTTTTGGAACAGCCAAGGATAAAGAAATAAATTAAAGGCCAAAACGACGTAGTTTTGGCAAAGTATAAGTTTACCTACGAAAATAATTTTTCGTAGCTAAATTACCTAGGAAAATGGAATTTCGTAGGGAATTTCCCTATGAAATTCCATTTTCGCAGGTAATTTAGCTACAAAAAATGATTTTCGTAGGTAAATTACCCACAGAAAAATAATCCATCGGTAATTTTGAATTTTGTAGGTAATTACCTACGTAATTATTGTTCCATAGGTAAATTACCGATGGCAAAAAAATTTCATCAGTAATTTACCTGTTGAAAAATAATTCTGTAAGGAATTATCGACGGTAATTTAATTCCGTAGGTAAATTACCACATATTAAACATACCATTGGTAAAATTCATGTACAATTTAGTCTCAAATATTGGCGCCAATTTAACGACATATTTTTTTTGAATCTGTCGGTAAATTTTGACGAAAAAATTTTTCTCCATTATTTACGATGGAATTTTATACCGTCGCAATACACATTTTTTCTAACAAGTTTCCCCACGGAAAATTTTTTTCATCGTAATTAGTGACGAAAAATTTTTTGTCATTAATTTTTTTTGTTGGAAATTGAAAATTTTCTTGTAAAAGAATAATGTAACATTTCCTTTTGTCCTCATAGCTCTGGGTCAAATATGGTTTACCTGTCAAATCTAAATGGGTAACCAACTACTTTTCCATGTCAATTATAATCGACAATGATGACTTAAGAAATGATTTTATTCCTTCATTCAGTTGTCTTGACCAATGTCTTAATTCAGTCGTTTATAATTAACAACATATAGCTTAACTCATTATCAAGAGTTGACACATTCCATTTACATCAATCATTAATTCTACAAATATTTAATCATACCTGGTAACTACAGAAAAAATATTTCCCAAGGCCCAATTGAGTTAGCCCAATAGCACTTGGTAGGGCCCAAAGCCCTTTAATAAAGAGAGCCAAACGTAAGCTGGAAGAGAGGATAGGGGTGCACTACTACAGATCAGACTGATGGGATAGCAAGTCCTATCAGTCCACTGATACAAGTTAGCACCCATACCTTTCACCCACTCCCTATCACTTTGCTGCTCACCTGTTTCAACTGCCAGTTATCATACCTTAAGTACTCAAGTACTCCTCCTTTATCTACTATAAATAGCCTAAAGCACAATGGCTCCAGGTATTGAACATCTGAGACTCTCTCTAAGTACTTTATCTAGAAAGCTATTAACTTAAGCTTCGGAGTGATTACGTCTGGTCCGATCGGGCACTATTCTTGCAGGACTTTACCAACCGATTAGAAGCTAAGACTGTCAGCTCTCTTTTCTTAGATAAAGATATTTTACGCTTTATCATTTGGTGCATTCAGCCTTTGGAGAATATGATTGTAATGGCAACAGCCAAAGTAGATCTAGGCCTACAAGGAAAAGTGAGAGATCTCCCAGATCACCTATAAGGGGCAACCTCCTTTCAAAATTTGATGATGTCGTTATGCGGGAGCCGGAAGACATCCTTATTACTCTTAGGGACATGCATGCTATTTTAGTGACTTCACTAAGAGCATCATCCAAACGATTAGAAAGGAAAAAATGCCCAGAACTTCTAAAAGAGATCACAAAATAGACTTCGTGATTCGAAGACATCAGAAGAAGAAGAAATAAAGAAATCTCCATCCACGAGCCCATGATGGGGGAAAAATGGGGGTCAGAACTCTAGGCAAATAAGACAAGGGAAAGGGAACAATGTCCTCAAGCAGGGATTCTCCCTACATCCCCAGTAGATCGTTCATCTCATCCATTGGAGAAGATATATCCTTCATGTTCACATCGAATCGCAGTCACACGAAGCGACGTAGAGACAAGTTTGCCTCAACAACCATGAGCAGGAAAGACAAGTGGTTCAAGCAAAAACTCAAGCAGTCTGGCTTGACGGGGCTCAAAAAAGACATGTTTTAAGGAAACACCTGTAGGAATACAGCTTCCCCATTTTGCAGGGAGATCACCGAGTCTAAGCTACCTTCCAGATGAAAAGATGTGGTAATGAACAGGTACACATGTAAAACTAATCCTGCCACTCATCTTGCATAATATCTGACCAAAGTGCAGGTTTACACCTACGATGAGATGATTGCCTGTAGGATCTTCCCCACCACCTTGGGAGGAGACACCCTCAACTGGTTCCATAAGCTCACTTAGGAATCAATTACCTCTTTTTGATAACTCAAAAAACTGTTTATCATATGGTTTATTTTGCAGATATGGGTGCCGAAGTTAGTAAGCGATCTATGCAATCTTTACCAAAGATCTGATGAAAGTCTTAGAGACTACATCGATAGGTTCCAAGCCATAATGTCAGAGGTGAGGAATATAAGCATGGAAATGGCAACCATCGCCTTGTCTGGAGGCATCATTGATTGACCACTATTTGAGTCGATTACAACCAAGCCATCGACCAACTTTTTTTATCTGATGGAAAGAGCTAGACAGCACCTTCAACTGGATGATGCCTTAAGGTCCAGCTGGGGAAGGAGGAGCAATGTTATGAACAGGCTCTAGCACCCAGATGGATGCTTATTTAACCGAACTCTTGCATTCGAGTGGATAGCAAGGAGCCCAAAAAGAGCCTCCACTTCAAAAAATCTAGGTAAAAGAAAGAAGGTCGAACAGGTTTGATCAGATCAGAATAGCGGCTAGCAGACTCGAACTTTCACTTCTTTCAATACCAATCCAACACATGTACTGATGTGGATCAATAAAAAATACCAAAAGGTGAATTAACCTAAGAAGTTATCCGAAAGAAGAAAAACCACCCGAAACCATAACAAGTATTGCAAGTTTTATAGAGATGTCAGTCACACAACTAACGAGTGTTACCAACTGAAGGAAGAAATTGAGCGACTCCTGCAAAAAGGGTACCTCAAAAAATTTATAGGTCTGGCTAAAAGGGAAAGTCCCTGTAGACGGTCGGATCTTAAAAAGGATGATTTTGACTCGAACGATGACAACGGGCAGAGAAACTTGAAGAATACGGACTCTCGTAGATCGTACATTATGGTTATCAATATGATCATCGGAGGGTCATCCTACGGGGAAGATCTCTCCATGAAAAGAAAGGGGATAGGTATTTACATCTCCTAGTCTACCGAATAGCTAGCCCCAGTCACAATATCCAGTGAAGATGCACGAGATGTAATGTTCTCCCATGAGAACGCTCTCGTTGTCAGGGCACAGATCAATAACTTTAATGTCAAACGGATATTGGTGGACAATGGCAATACAGTGAATGTGCTCACCCTTCAAGCTTACAGAGCCATGAGGCTGCCAATCGGAGAGCTGAAGTCGAATGCCACCCCTCTAATTGGACTCGACAACGCTACCGTTCCGATAGTAGGATATGTAGACTTATTTGTTGAGCTTGATCAAGAAGCCCTCACCCACACTTGCAAGATAACATTTATGCTCATTGACATGCTTTTTGCCTATAACACCATTTTTAACAGGTCACTACTCTTCCAAATTGGAGCTATCACCAGCATCTGGTATATGGTGATGAAAATCCCAACTAGAGGAGGTGTTACCATCCTAAGAGGAGATCAAAAGGCATCCAGAGAAGCCTATATCACCATGATAAATTAACAAAAAAGAGGCCATAATGGTGGAACCAGGGCTAGAATGATTCGAGCAGGCGGGGAGGCGGAGGATGGATCCTGTGAAAGAGGTCAAGGCGAGGGAACTGTCAAAAGGAAAGAGCATTCAAATAGGCACCAGCATGAACTCAGAAGTTGAGGAGGCTGTCATGCAGATCTTGATGATCAACCAGGTGTCCTTCACCTGGAAGCCAGAGGACATCCCCGGAATTGATCCCTATGTGATCACCCATAAGCCAATCAGGCAGAAGTTGCAAAGGCATACACCCAAGCGATGAAAATTAATTTTTGAGGAGGTAGACAGACTATTAAAGGCAGGTATGATTCGAGAGGTCGATTATCCGAAATGGCTCGCTAATGTAGTTCTGGTAAAGAAAAAAGTCAGGGAAGCTATGGATATGCATAGCTTTACAGAACTTAACAAGGCATGTCCGAAGGATAGCTATCCCCTGCCAAGCATAGATCAACTGGTAGATACCATTGCTATCCATGCCATCTACTCCCTCCTCGATGCATATGTCGGATACCATTAAATTATGAAGTGGCTGCTAGATCAGGAAAAAACCAATTTCATCACAGATGACGGAACCTTTTGCTACAAGGCCATGCCGTTTAGACTAAAAAATATAGGTACCACATATCAGCGTTTGATGAACAAGATTTTCAAAGATCAGAATGGATAAAATGTGGAAGTCTTTGTGGATGACATGATTGTCAAAAGAAAAAGCCCTGAAAAATATCATGCCGATCTGGCGAAGGTTTTTTCACACTGAACAAATTTTGGATAAAGCTCAATCTAGAGAAATGTGTCTTTAGGGTCCCCTCCGGAAAATTCCTAGGCTTTATGATCTCCCAAAAGGGCATTAAAGTTAATCCCAATAAAATAAAGGCCATCTTGGAGATGCAGCTTCGAGCAGCGTGAAAGATGTTTAAACAATGAATGGCAGAATAACAACCATCGGAAGATTCATCTCCTCTTCGTCCAAGTAGTGAACCCCCTTCTTCAAGAAGTTGAGGAAGAAGCTTTCAGCTGGGGAGTGGATTGCCAGCAAGCCTTTGATGAATTGAAGAAATTCCTCACTAACCCACTGCTACTTAGCCGGCCGCTTCCAGGTAAAAATTTATACCTATACTTGTTAACTTCCGGTGAAGCTGTTGCAGGTGTCCTAGTCAGGAAAGAAGGACCCAGCAGTTGCTCATATATTATATGACCCAGGTGCTCAGGGACCCAGAATTGAGAAAAAATTCGATCGAGCAACTCATTATCGCCCTCATAATATTTAAACGAAAATTAAGGAAGTACTTTGAAATGCACACAATAGTGATTTGATCGGGTTAACCGATCAAAAATATTCTTCAGATCTCGGACCTCAAGGAAAAAATGATGGGTTAGACAATCAAGCTCCAATCATGGGACATGAGGTATGAGCTCAGAAAGGCAATAAAGGCCCATATTTTGGCAGATTTTGTTGCTGAATTCACTAGCAAAAATGTGACCGATCAGCTCAAACATCCTGGATGGGAAATGATCATGGATGGAGCTGCAAATGTCACCCAAAGAGGCACATGCATCGTGATAATAGGCCCTTTGGGCATCATCCTAAGGTACGTAATAAAACTCAACTTCAAAGTTTTTAATAAGACGTGTGAAAAGGTCTAGCATCAATGCCACCACCTTAATTTTTCATAATATTCTAAAACAAGCAAATGATCTCCAGCCATTCAGATTTAGCTGATTTGGAGCCAACCCATAGGCTTTCAGTACTGCTATTTTGAAGGCACCAAAAGGGAGTCTCATCCTTGCATCCAAGCTTAAAAGTGGACAAATGAACCACTCATTGTTTTGGCGATCGAAAGGTCACTCTGTAATCGCCATAGAAGGTGGACAGGCCATCATAGATACCTTTGATGGGAGACATACCAAGCAAAAATCTCGACCACTTCTTCCTCTATCGATCTTGAATGATGAGTGAGAGGTTCGCGACTCTTATATGCCTCAAGGAAACTCTTGTCTATTGGTTGGATGTTGCTAGATGCCATTTTCGGTGGAAGGGGAGAAGCAAAGAACAAGATGAATGAGAAAATCAAAGGCAAGGGAACAAGAATTGTTTACTTACTTGGATAATCTTGCAGGAACTCTGAGAAATCTTCGAAATCTAAAATCAAAGAGAAAGGGATCGCAAAGAAAATTTGACAGAATTTCGATAAAGATTGATGAAAAGTGAAGGAAAATCACACTGAACTTACCTATTTATAGGTAAAAAACTTCTGGAATACTCCAAAGTCCTCTCCACGTGATGGCCATCACGTGTCTTCAATCCATTATTATGTTACAAAGAACGAAAGCACCGTCCTGGCGTGCTCATAGCGTTAAATGTAAAACAGTTGTTTGAACTGAACAGATGCGTCTCTTCAGATGGGCGCTTCCTAAAAATTTAAAAAATCATGCTGAAAAATAAAACACGCTCGATTGGACCATTTGGAGGGGGGACAAGTGATAACTACGAAAAAAATATTTCCCAAGGCCTAACCTAGTCGGCCTAATAGCACTTGGCAGGGCCAAAAGCCCATTAATAAAGAGAGCCAAACGTGAGCTGGAAGACAGGATAGGGGCGCACTACTACCAATCGGACTGATGGGATAACAAGTTTTATCAGTCCACTAACATAAGTTAGTGCCCATGTCTTTCACCCGCTCTCTGTCACTTCGCCGCTCACCTGCTCCAACTGCCAGTTATCATGCCCCAAGTACTCAAGTACTCCTCCTTTATCTCTTATAAATAGCCTAAAACACAATGACTCCAGGTATTGAACATCTAAGACTCTCTCCCTGAGTACTCTCTCTAGAAAGCTACTAAGTTAAGTTTTGGAGTGCTTGCGCTTGGTTCGATTGGATACTCTTTCTTGTAGGACTCTACCGACTGATCAGAAGTTATGATTGTCAACTCTCCTTTCTTAAATAAAGTTATTTTACACTTTATCAATACCTAATATTTTTTTCAACTATCATCCTAAGGCAATGGGTTCAAGTACCAATGTATGATAAATAATTTTATTAATTACCATAATGATCTCAGGTTTAAGAAAATTCTTGTATCATATTTTTCAAGAGAATATTTTATTGACAAATTATGGTAATTTTAACCATTAAAAATTCTCTAATGAATTGGTTTAATGATAATATATATCTCCATATGCATCATATATATATGTGTGTGTGTGTGTGTGTGATTTAGTTAACGAGATCAACTAATATCTATACAATAGAGTCTAACCAAATCATTAATATCTTTAATGATCCTAAGATCAAGAACAAGTTTAGATTAAATTGTAAGAGGCTTGACTTTTATTATCATGATCTCCATTATAATATCAAGTCTCAAAATTTAAATAAGGATTTTTTCATATTAATCAACAATTAGTATGATAAAAGTGTTGCAAATGTCATATAATAATTCAAATAATATTGATCAGACATTGGGTCTAGAGCATATATATCAACTATATTCCTAACAAATTTTCTATACATGGGTATAATATAGCATTGTGTAGACACTTGACGTTGGAGTTTCTTTGTTTAGAAGATTACCTGATGATAAAATGTTTTCTATTAAGATTGAGACTTTAAAAAACCAAGGATGTTGGGATCTGGAAGAGATTTTAAGGAAAAACCCCCATTTTTAAAACCCCCTAAAGATAAATTGCACTAAAACGGCCTTCCACGGTCGTGGATAGTCATTCCACACCCATGAAAATGCCTTAAAATTGAAACCCATTGATTTTCTTATTTGTCACTAAAAACTGGAAAAAAATTTTCTGACACTAGAATAAATAAAATCCATTGTCATGTTTAGTAAAACTTGGTCGTTTAAGACTTTATCGACGGATTACTTTGTAAATCTGTCACTAATATTTTCAAATATTGAAAATTTACTAACGGAAATATTCGTGTTAAAATTTTTAAAATAATAAAAATATAATATAAGGAAAAAATTCTTTTGCTATTTTTTTACAAAAGAACAAAAAAAAACCAAATAAAAAATATTTTCCTTGAAAAACAATATACATTACATCACTACATTACTATATAATACAAAAGAATAATGTGATGTATCACCTAAAAAAAATCCAATTTGGCAACTTCCTTAAAAATCAATAAATTGCATTTACATTGTTAAATTACATAAACTAATAAAAAACTAAATTAATTGAACTCATTGAACTTAACCATGAGTAGAAGAAAAAAAAATTAAGAGACTTCTTTCCAGTCATATCATCTCCAGATATTCAATATTAATTAGTGATAACCATAAAGGTTTAAGGAACTTGATCAAATGAAATTGAAAAGTGGCTTAAAGAAATGTATCATATTTAGTTGAAAACCAAATATTGAGATGACAAAAGTACACAAACAATCTAATAATGCCACCTGCGGGGGTCTTTTGAGAAATCAATATGAAGCCTAGTGTATGAGATTTGTGGTCAATCTTGGAATCTGTCCCATCTTGCTCGCAGAAATTTGGGGTGTTTATTATGGTCTTCGTTGAGCCAAGGAAGAGGGCTTCAATAATGTGATGGTGGAATGTGATAATAAAGTGGCCATTGATATGATTTGTGGCAAATGTTCTGTTAACTCAAACTGCAATTCTCTTATTAAGCTCATTAGGTGTATATCGAGTGACTTTACTTCCATCTCTTTCAGACACATCCATAGAGAGGCCAATTTTGCAGCTGACTTTCTCTCCCATCTTGCATATGGGTTTCCTCCAAGATATCATGTGCTTTCTGACTAGCTATATCATGACTCCATTGGAGTCTCATATGGTCGTTAGGTATCTTGCTTTGTGAGCTTTGCTCCTTTATTTTTCTACCAAAAAAAGCACAATCAAATATTTCCTTCCTTAACAGTCTAAGATCAAACAAGTTTCCAAAGAAACAAAACAAATAAATAATCAATACACAAACAATCACTATACATTAGACACCATAAACAATAGGATTAAACACCATTAAACATGAGTAGAAACACTTGCAATAGATTGAAACTGAAACTGAAACTAACATCTTGGAGCATAGGAATAATAGAGTAACATTGAAGGAAACTGCAAACCCATTTATCTCAATTTGAAATATACGGGGCGTCCAAGTCATACATTAGATAAAGGCCAAATACATGATTTGACATTCGAATTTAGCAACGATTTTCATTTAGACACCTAAATTAATATAACGATCGAATAAACACCTCAACTCATATAATAATATATTTTTAAACCATAATTGATGAAAGGAATTTCAAGCATGCTGATGTGGCAGATCAACCTGTGAGATGATGACATGTGTCAAACCAGTCAAATAATTAGTCTTTTTAAATATACCGATGGAAAAATCCATCAATAATCCATCGGTAACTTTTATTAATGATTTTGAAATATCTTCTGCTTATCCGCACGAGAACTAGCCACTGCTATCGCTGCTTTAGAGCATAAATAGTAAAAAATAAACCAGATATGGATTAAATGCTTTCTTGGATTTCAAATCTGCAGCATATCAGCATGGAATAACTTAGATTATCATAGTCTAAATTACAAACACCAAGTACAAGATTCATTCAAAGAGGAAAAATAATTATTTTGAGAAAAGATAAGAGAATTCTATTGGTCAAAGAGGAGGATTGCTCCTAACTCTAGATAAAAGTCACAAAAACTAGTTGACATGTAAATAGTGGCGGATATAATTACCAAATTTCTTTCTCCACAAATTGACAAAATCTAGCATCATATCTCCATAAATGAACTTATCAAAAACAAATCCAAGAAAGCATTTAATCCATGTTGATATACTGCAGAAATAGTAAAAAATAAATAATTATACGATAACCCCTAACTCATCCTGCATCTAAGCCCCACTTTGAATGAAATTTAACTTTCAGATAAACTGTTATGTGCCACCATTTGATTGAGACTTCTATTATCAACTTATTTTGTTGATGAAATCTTTTACTTTTCCTCCCTTTGATAAAACACACACATAAATATATATGATCTAATAAAGACAGTTGCTGTAAATGAGGCCAAAAAGCAAACAGCTAATAGGCAATATCCAAAATAGAGTACAAGAAAATACAATTCCAGCCTAAAGGAGAAACGGGGGAAAAAATCCAGGAAAAAAATCACCAATTTGTTTTTGGGTTCAAAACAAAACGTTATCTTTCATTATTAGCCATTTAAAAAAGATGGAAAATGCTGACCTTTGATAGGCAAATAATCTTTCTCATGCAAAAGAGGAAAAGCCTTACAAACAAGAAATGCAGAGACATTAATAGTGGGCAACACAATCCAAGGGACTCCAAAACTACGAGCTGCTCTAATGAAGTCCCAAATAGCATCTTTAATCAAGCAAGCAAGAGGCTCCTCTAAATCATCTGACAAGAACTCGGCCAAGAAATCACGAAATGGATCTGCACAAATAACATTAAGGGCAGCAAGAAGAGCTATACCATCTTTATTATATAAAGAGGTTTCATAAATAACATAAAAGTTGTTGATCGCCCTTTAATTAGAAACAATTTCACTCGAAGAAAAACAAAATCATTTTTGCTTTATTTTTTAGATAACCAAATAGAACATTACCATCCAAGCAAAGGTCCAGAAGCTAAACGATTCAAAGAGATGAAATTGGGCAAATTCACAAAACTCTTCAAAAACCTATCATCATCGGCACCCCTTTTAACTCTTGAACCTTATCCAGCATATGTTGACCAACAAAACTCGATCCGATCCAATTCTTGAGAAAATTCAAGTGCAAGGCATCGACATTTCTTAACACAATAGTGTTTCCATGGAGGTAAAGAGGGTGGCAGATTGCACTCGCTTCCACGGAAGCGAGGAGAGAAAGAGAGGATCTTGACCTTGAAAAGGAGCCACTACAAGAAAAACTCATTTTCCTGATGGAAATTCCCGACGAAATTGAGTGAATTTCTGTAGGAAAACAAATTGCTGACGAAAATTAGCGATGGAGAACCTGTTGTAGGCACTTTTACCAACGAAAAATTTTTCGTCGTTAAATTTACTGACGGAAAAAATAATCCGTCGGTAATTCCATCGGGAGGTGCAGACCGAAAATTATCATTATTTACCATATTTACTGATGAAATTACATTTTTCGTCGGTAAATTTACCAATGGAAATTAGTATTTCGTAGGCAAATTTGCCTCCTAAAAAAATATGCGATGGAATTATCCGTCACCATTCCGTCACTAAAACTATTTTATAATATCTACCTTTATAACTATAAGCACATAACCTTTATATAATATTTACCTTTATAAAAATTTTATAACAATATGCTCTTATACCATAAACATTAATTCTCAAAAAGTGTAGCTTGCAATGATAGAATATTGAAAAGCAAGGATAGAATGCATTTTCATAATTAGAGCAGTGTCATCTTTTTAGACTTCACAACTAAATCATATAAGTAATAAGACACTATTTTATTGAGAAATTTCCAACAAAAGATGGGGAAAATGCAAACTACATCCACTAGAAACCCACAACTGATCAGAATGAGTGGCACAAAAAAAAAAGGACGGCATATATGATATTTTTAAGGATGAACATAGTGAAGGAGAGAACTACAAGAGAAAAAAATATTTTTATTTATTTGATTTAGATCATAAAGGACATACGAACTATTCCCACTTTTTCTAGAGAAGATGTCCAGATGGACCATGAAGTTGAAGGTATTGACTACAATGCTTAAATTTTTAAATTTCTTATCCTTTTGATGCCCTTCTTTCATGGAAGGATGGGATTTTCTAGACCTAGGAAAATGATTCCATTTTACAGCCCATGCATTCAACCAGCAGCAAATAAGCACTCATCTTTCAATGTCTTCTTACAAAATCCCAACTATAATTTTCTAATTTAAAAAGACAATAGAAAGCAAAAAGAAAAAAAATGTATTAAAGCTTTTCTGACCTCCAGAACTTTAGGAAATTTCACGTTTTTGCCGCCACCAACAAAATTGCAAAGGTACAGAACACCCATATTTGCAATGTCCTGCAATATGATAATTGTAGACTCAAGAAGTAAAGCATACAATTTTGGGCAAACATTAGCCAGAAATAAACCAATGCGTAGGAAATAAAAATAAAAAATTGAAGAGAACCATAATCTCCTGCATTTAAGTTCAAAAGGACATTGTCTTACCTGCTTCTCCTCCAATGAACCTATTTATCCATGCTGCAACAAGAGGAAAACAATAAATTCAAGAGAAGGAAAAATAGAATAACGGTGAAGATAATGAAAATATGCAACGATACAAGATTTCAAGATAAGCAATGTTAACTCTTCATTATTACCACTCTTACGAGGGGAAAATGAAATAAAATGACAACTTGTAAATAGAGAACTCGTCAATGGTCTTCTCAAATTATTCAGTGCAACCATGAAAATAGGAACAGAAATCATTTTGTCAAAATTATCCTTGATCATTTTGATCTTATTTTGTGTTGTGATGAGATTTAGAATTTGAAATTTCATCCCATCTGTTGTAAAATAAAGGAAATAAAGAAAAAAAAAGGCCAAGACATTGTCATATGGGAGATATTCTTTAGAGATTCAATGGCATAATATTCAATGGTATATTGAAAGTTTATGCGGTCCATATTTCACAAGAAATATTGTGCTCGACATTGAATTATATCTTGCTAGAATTGGAAACTACGGTATTATATATCTCTCTCTCCATTTTTTTATTCTTGGAAAAAAGAAGCAAGAAATATAAGCAAAATCAGAAAATCATAATAATTTCATAGTTGAATGGATGAAGATGGTGGTTCCCCTAGATGAGATACCACTGGATGAAGTTAAGAGTTCCTTGGCAAATTAATAAACATTTGATTACTTACAATGTGAATATGAAAATTAGAATGCATGGTGCGGGTGTAGGGCAGTTAAATGTGGAATTTCATCAAATTATCACAAAAACCCACTCTCTCATCTTATTTAATTGTAGAATTTCATTTTTCAGTTAAATGTGGAATTTCATTTATATACCCTGTTTTTAACAATAAAATAATTTGATCAATTCTTTAATATATTATTATTTAATGTGTCTTGGTATCAAATAAATATAAAATAATATTTATTACTTCTAAAATATGCATTTAATGGATAAAGGCAGATTTGTTTTTTTTTTCAGTTAAAAGATGATTTTGTTTTTTTAATTTCAAACAAAATTAACTAAAATAATAATTTGGATGATAAATCAAGGTACAGCATAAAGATAAAAACATAAAGAAGACAATATACATGTAAAGAAGTATCATTCATATGTACCTTCTGCAGAGCCCAATATTCACTCAGCAGCTGCAAATTGTATCATTATAACAAATTAATCATTCACATGAAATCAATTACTTCAGAATATTGAATCACATAGGAAAAAAAAAAAAGCAAAATAAGCTGCCTAGATGCACTTTGTACCCTAACAGACTCATAGGTTTCAATATATTTTCCAGCTGTATATATGTTCTTACATGTATAAAAAAAAATATATGTTAAAAGATCAGATGTAACAAAAGTATTTACTATGTAGCCAAAAGCATTAGAGTGAAGCCTACTATCTACTACTTTGGCAACGCAAATGGAACATTTTGTCATGTCTTCTTTACTGCAAGTCTATATCCAAAGAAATGAATCAGAAATGACTAAAATCCTGTGCTGTCAACAATTTGATGACAAAAACTCATGGACTGACTTTGGCTGTAACTTTATTAACAGATAGAAACACAAGCTGAACTTACTTTCTCGGTAGTATGCAAATGCACGGTCTAGAGCACAATCTAAGGATCCTTCATCAATTCCTTCAAAAACAAACCAATTAAAAGTAATTGACCCATCAATCTAACAAAGTGAAGCAGCATAAGCAATATCTACTCATCAAACAATACAGCAGGAACACTTCGAAAAACGTATTTGTTATGGTCTGAGTTTGTGATTGGGTCGCCGGAAGGTTTAGAGGAAAGTCAGGTCCAATAAGAGGGCCTTTTCCCTTGTTTTGATTCCTAGAAATGCCTATGGTTGCCATTAATTCACAACTCCTTAAAGGGAGCTGCGGACCTTGAAACTCCTTAGAGCGAGTTGCCTATATCTGGTATTTCATTTGCTGGGAATTCTGACTTAGTATGATTGCCGTAAACATTGATCTATTTTAAAAAGATATTACAAGAAAATAGTCAAGCACATATTAAGCAATCCTACCATAGCTAAAATACTCGTAAAATCTCCCAATTCTAAAAACTACTAAATTTTAATCATTAATTGCCAGTCTGCCTTCCACCCATGTGCAGACAATAACAACATAAATCGGTGTTCTCTTACATCATTTTGAATAGCCTTTGAAATCTCCTTTTGACTCTCCATCTTCCTCCAAATTCAGCACCTTAAAGTAAGAACAATTGTTTTACTAATTTAAACCAAATTTAGCAAGTTAAAGCAAGTATCAAAACTTGAAACTTCATTACCTACAACAAAATGAAAATGCAGGAAATCAAACGACATCGGAATGCCAAATCTTGATTTTCCATATAGCATATATATCCATTAAGTAAATCACATTTTATTTTTCAGCCGATAGAATAGGTTTAATAATAGAAAATAAGCAACTGACCATACCAATAACTTCATTTACACATGTAATCAACACAACCAGGCTGCAATGACAAGTTAAATCAGGTCAAAAGATAACTAAAACAGCAATAGAGAGATAAGCTGTTGCTCAATGGTACGTACACAGCAATAGCGAGATAATACAAAAATAATCAATTATCTTAATTGTCGCACACATATATATAAATATATAAGAGCTCAATATTGAATAAAATCATAAAGAAATTATAAGCAAAAATGATCACATAAATTTAAAAAAGTGATTTATGCAATATAAGCTTGCCATATGTATATTGTAAAATTAAAATCAATTTTTAATTTTTAAAAAAGGAATAAATTTGTTAAAATAACAAAACTACAAGTGTGCAAATAGAAAATTCATTGTGAAAATTTTAATTGTGACAAGTTTTAATTGGAGGCTTACTAATGGATATTGTGACTCTCGTGTTCCATCTCTTCTGGATCTTCAAACCATTGGTCATTGATTTGAAGTTGCACATATCACAGCATAACAGACTATTGAGAAACTTAAAAAAAAAAAAAAAAGAAATGGTAGAGGGTTTCTACCATCAACTAGTTCAGGATTCATCTCAGCACACTGGCAAAAAATCTGAAACAGAGTATCCACTGTCACCCGAAAGAAAAAAAAAATTATATCTTTAACAATAAAGTAAGTAACAAAGAAGCGGCAAGAATGTTTAAAAGAGGAGAGGACCACTGAAAATAATAAATTAAACAGTATTTCTGATTTAGAAAGAATAAGAATATACATTGGCTGGGGTCCGATGGAGCAAGCCTCATCTCCGTGACTTTTGATATGTCCACGCAATAGTATGTAAACGGAAACAGAAAAATGGAAAAAAGACAATCCCTAAGGCAAAACCACTGCATATAAGACTCTGCCTTGGGCACTTGCTAGGGATAAACTACAAAAATCTTTAAATCCATCATCACAGTCAAAGAAAGAGGGAATCTCCAAGCTCAAAAAATAGAAAAAAAAACATTAAAAAAAGCAAAAATTTTACTTGGTAGAGATATAAAGAGTTCCAGGAGACTCAGCGGAGTCATTTCCGATGACGATGGCCACATCGGGCTGTACGTGCACCTGTTCCTCGCCATTTACGGTGTTGAAAACCGGTTCTCCGGCACCTTCACTACTCCTTTCCGTGAATCATCTAATCCCTCACTTCATTGTTGTTTACCTTGTTAATGTCACTGCGTCGTATAGGTTTTAGGGTTTTTTGGGAGTTTTAACGTCGGGTTGGGGCCATATTGGTTGCGGATTTTGGTCTCTTGTTTTAAGGGATTGTTGGCAGAATAGGAATGTTAATCATATAAGAAAAATGTTAATATTATAGCTTTACCAGTTAGATTTTTCTCATTAGAAAATATAAACCATCTTGAAGAATTTTCATGATAAGCAATGAATTAGATTATCTATACCTATAACCAATTAATTATACACACGGAAAATTTATTTCCATTTTTTTAGAATAGAAAGAAGTTTCATTTCATTAGCTTTGCATCTTAAAAGTGATGTAGAATCATAATTGATAAAGAAAGAAAAAAAGATTCTTTTAATAAACTACATTAATCTTGTTGGGTAAGCAGAAAATTTGATTTCAATTAAAACCAAAATTTTCCGTTTCAAGTATTTATAGATTTCTATATTCAGAATTTAAATTCAAAATTTTTTATTAAATAAAAAAAAATCTTGCTATTCATATGATCTCATTAAATCATAATGCATGAATTTTGTTTAGCGTAAAAACTTTTTAGTCCTTTAGATCAAAATGCACGTATTTATGTATAACCTAGCTTGCGACATTTTTAAGTTAAAATATGGAAGGATCTTAAAATGTAGATCCAAAATAATATGTAGACAGAGAAATTTCAACTAATAGGTAAAAGGTCAAAAGCATGACCACATTAATTAATAATTAATAGCAGGACTAGTATAGGCAACACTGAAGGAAATAATGAATTAAAATTGGAGGGTCAGGATCTTTCATGAGTAGCACATGCCATGTATAATGTGCCATACAAGAATAGCTCACCCATATGCAAATGCAGTTAGGTAAGGCATTTATGATCCCCACTGTCGCTTCTATTATATACTTAATACTCCTCTCCTCTCTTCCACAGTCCATATATTTATAAAAATAAATAAATATAACAATTATAATTTACAACAACAATTGGTTTTTAGGGGAATTATCGACGGAAACATGATTTCGTAGGTAATTTAAGAAATTTACCAACGGAATCAAATTTCCATCGGTAATTTAGGAAATTCACCGACAGGTAATTTACTGATGGATTCATCCAACGGAAAATATTTTAATCGATAATTTACCGACGAAAACATATTTTTGTAGGAAAAATATCGACGGAAAATATTTTCGTAGGTAAATTACCTACAAAAATATGATTCCGTAGGTAATTTACCGACGGAAATTTGATTTTGACGGTAAATTCCTTGGCCAATTTCAGGCACGACAAATTGACTTCAATTAACTATAAATTTTTTATTTCGTCGCTAAATTCTATCGGTGAATTTCGGCGGAAAATTTTCCTCCATTATTTACGACGGATTTTTATCCGTCGCAGTACATATTTTTCTCACAATTTTTCCAACGGAAAAATTTTTTGTCGGTAATTAGCGATGAAAAATTTTTCATCAGGAATTAGGATTTTTTTTGTAGTGAGCGATCCATTTAGAGAAAGGAGAGAGAAAGCGAAGAGAAGGAGAGCAGTGTAAGGATACAGAGAGAAAGGAGTAATAGCGTAAAGAGATGCAATTAAATACTTCACCATTGACATAGCAACGCTATAATAAAATATTTAATTAGTAACAGAAAATTAGCAACGAAATTTATTTTCATTGATAATTAGCAATGGGATTTGATTATCGTTGCTAAAATCATTGAAAATTTTTATTTTTAACGATGGAAATGAAAATCACTGTTTTATGTTGTTAAAAATGAAAGAAACTATTACCTTTAAAATTTTATGATGGAATTTTGTAACAAAATTATATTTTCGTTGCTAATTTACCAACAAAAATTTTTTCCATTGCTAGTACCAACAAACTTTGGTAAATTAGGACCCTTAAATATTTTCTATACTTGTTGCAAAAAAAAAAAAAAGAAACTAACACCCTCCCTCTCCCTCTCTGTCTTCCCTTTCTTCAACTATCCATTGTCATGCTATCTCAATAACCCTAAAACATTTGCATCTTCCCCCAATTCTCTCTTCTTTTTCTTTTTCTACCTACATTATCAATTTTTTTCTTCCTTTACTTTCGATATCCAGTTTCCCATGTACTCTAACAAAGGGCTTCTTTGATTTTGAATCTGGATTCTTAATTCAGTTTACTTCTGACATCCAGCTTCCCACGTTCTCTCAGGATGCTTTTGATGTGCTAGTGAAGGTGAACATTGATGACCTCGGTAAGCATCCAAAATGATGCCCTTCGCTTTAGCCTTCACGGCATCAAGAGCGATCTTATCGGAGCTCACCCTTTCGAATCTAACTACCAATCTGAAACTCTCTCTCTCTCGCTCTCTCTCTCTAGTGTTATGTTAAATCATTCTTAGCATCAGTTATATGAAGGTTACTCAGTTGATGGAGTGGCAGATTTGAGTTATTTGTTTTTTGATGGAGAGGGTTTAGGTTAGGTCGGTAAAAGTGTATTGTTGATTATTTTCTATTTTTACTCGGTTTGTGATTGAAACTAAAATGAATGTTTATTGTGTTTTAGATGATGGAGACTCGGGAGCGGATAAAGAACAAAATCCTTGATAATACATATGGCTCGGCGTTGCCTTTGAAAATGTTTCTTATGGTTGGTCAGTCACCCAATTAGATGTCTCCAATGCTTTTCTCCACAGCACTCTTGATGAAGCTATCTTTATGCAACAATCTCTGGGGTTTATTGACTCTCGCTTCCTTGACCATGTTTGCAAATTACGGAAGGCTCTCTATGGTTTAGGGCAAGCTCCCCGTCGATGGCATCGTTGCTTAACAAGTGCATTAATCAAATTTGGTTTTCAAGGTTCCAAGTCAGATTCTTCCTTATATTTTATTTCTACTACTACCATGAAAGTTTTTTTTGTCTCATTTATGTTGATGACATTTTGTTGATGGGTGAGAACTCCACATATTGCTCGTGTCATCACGTTCCTTCAGTCTCAATTTGCAGTTAAGAATCTTGGGAAGCTTCACTATTTTTTAGGTATTGAATCAGAATGGCTCCCAATCGGTCTTCTCCTTCACCAATGCAAGTACATTACTAATTTGTTGATTAGAGCTCAGATGCACACTTGTAGTTCCATTGCCACACCTATCAACTGTAGTGAAAAGTTAACTTCTGCATGTGGTAAACCTTTTAAAGATCCCACCCTATATCATTCTATTGTTGGTGGCTTACAGTATCTCACTTTCACTCGGCCTAACTTATCATTTGCAGTTAACAAGGTCTCTCAATATATGCATGCTCCCACCATTCAACATTGGGGTACAGTCAAGCGTATTCTTTGGTATCTTCAAGGAACTAAATCCCATGGGCTCTTGCTTTGCAAATCTTCTTCTCTACTTACTGGATTTACTGATTCCGATTGGGCAGGTTATCTTGATGACCACAAATCTATCACTGGTTTTACGATTTTTTTGGTGACAATTTCATTTCATGGTCCTCTCGCAAACAAAGAGCTGTCTCGCATTCTTCAACTGAGGCTGAATATCATGCTCTGGCTTCCTCTTTCTCGGAGCTTCAATGGCTCCAAATATTTCTCCGGGAACTCGGTTTTTTCAATGACTCAACTCCTCATCTTTTTTGTGATAATCTTGGAGCTACCTATCTTACTCTCAATCCCATATTTCACAATAGGAGTAAGCATTTAGAAGTAGATTTTCATTTCATTGGATCGGGTTGCTCAAGGGCTACTTCGAGTGAATTATTTATGCTCTTCGGATCAAATTGTTGATGCTTTAACCAAGGGGTTTTCTAAACAACGATTCTTGTGGCTTAGGGACAAGTTGACTGTTGTTCCCAATCCAGTACAACTTGAGGGGGAGTGTAAGGGAAGCCAAAGCAGTCCTAAGTAGAATAGAGTTCTATTATATGTTGTATTCTATTCTGTGTTGTATTGTTTCCAAAATTATAATTGTTTCCTATTTGGAGACATACTCCTCATGTATATATACTTTACCAACAGATCAATATAATCACGTTTTGCAATCTTCACAAACCCCATCATCAGACTCAATTTCTACATCAATCCCATTATTATTATTATTATCTATCCACATTCACACTAGCTAAGAGCACCTGCACTATGATGATGGATTTTTTTAAATAATATATATTTTTTAAATTTGAATTTTGGAGTTTGTCAGAAAGTACTTGCGGGTTTAGGATAATTAACGAAGAAGCAACCAATTGTTGCGTTATTAACAGAGCATGGGCCTACATGAAGGTGACTGAAAATATTAAAGATGCATTCTGTATTGGTGTTTTCAGCCTTTTTGAAGATACAGTACTTGGCATGAGTTTTCAAACTTAAATTACCTAGGGATGATCGCGTGGCGGAAAATAACTCCCCACCAAATGCCCCTCGCGGGACGGCGGTGGATTCATCCCCGTTACTAGTTCGGGAAAAAATTCCTTACGTCCCCATCCCTGTCCTCAGATAAAAAATATTTTATTTTTTTAAAAAAATCTAATTATAACTAAAATATAACATTTAACAATTAATTGTAATTGAAATTTAACATTTAATAATTAAAAAAATATAAACTCAATTACAAATCAAAGTAATATAAAATTTAACAATTGATAAAAATAAAATTAAATATAATTTAAAATTAAATTATATAGATATAATTAAATTTAATTACTAAATTTTGAAAACGGAAAAATTTCGAAAATTCTAAGTCGAAAAATATTTTTTTTCCGTCTTCGCCCCCATGAGGGATATTTTTGAAAATTTTTTGCTCCATGATCATCCTTGGAATTACTCAAGGCATTGGTCAACAAACAACACCTTTTTCTACCATTATTAGCCAAGTACAAATATTTTATAATATTGAGAAAATGAACATAGCCGAGCAATTCCAATATTATCCATACTAAAAATTAAAGTACGAATTACTAAAATTCATCTAGTTTTGGCATATATTTTATATTTTATAATATTGGAATGAGGCATTATTCCAATCAATACATATATTTTATAATATTGAGAAATGAAAATGTTTCACTAGCAGCACCGGCACCATGGCCATTACTTATGCCTATCTACTCTTGATCCTTATTAACATTTTCAACATTATTAAATCCTAGGCAATCTATCCTAGGCAATCTACTATAACCTCTGAAATGAAAAGACGAAACTTAGTTAAGTTGAAATCAGCATTATCTTCAACCACATAAATAAATATATATTTCACCCTCGTCATATGTATACGTAATACCATATTTCTAAATTTTTATAAATCGCACTATTTTAAGGAAAACCCCGAAATAATATTTCCGGTAAGCATATTGACAAGGATCCTATAAGCCTTCTCTGTGAGATGAAAACTGTCCCAAAATACATATTTTCTGCCATCTCTGCATGTTAATGGGTCATCTAAACTAGTACAAAGGAATGCGACTTCTATTTTTCCAGTTCCACAGCACCCTTTATTTGTAATCTCAAAACCTGCAATAATATATATATATATATATATATATATAAAGAAAAGAATAATTAGATTCTTTCAGGCCTTAATTTACTAAAGATTTGAAAAAATAAGGAAAAGTAAATAACAGTATGAACGAGCTTAGTTAGGGGCCTTTATTTTATTTTAAATTAACGATGCAATTTTAGAAAGGGCAAAACCATTCTTAGATTCTAAACTTTTACATTTTTTATATTGAAATTTAAAATTAAAAAATTTTTACATCGTATCTTATTTTTAGTTTCGGTCACATTAATTGATAGAAGAGACGAAATTGAGATTCGCGTGCGGTATAAAATTGTATGAATTTAAGTTTTTATTCACTATTTGTTTGGAATTTAAAAGGAGAAATTACCATATTGAGCAGGCTTTTGGATGAGGGAAAGCCAAGGATTGTAGACATCAAGATAGAGAAGAATAGCATCGGAAAATGTAGAATTTAGGGAATTAGTAGCTGAGGAGAGCTTGGAATTGAAAAGAAGAGCAGCTTCATTCCCTTTTTCAAAACAATCCCTTTGTAATCCTCCACGCGTTGTTCTTTGTGACGGTACACACCCTACTGCTGGTAAGCTCAATATTCCAAATCTTCTTGCCCCCAGTCCATATAGATCCTGTCAATTACTCCTTTTCCTCGCTATTAGATAACACATTTATTTTATTTTTTAGTAATTAAGGAAATGATTCAACAATATTTCTTTTTTTTTTTAAATCCTTACAAATTAGATAAGTAATTCCTCATAAATTTTATCAATAAAAATATGAATGGTATCATAATCAATTTATTCTCGTGGTATTTAAGGTTATAATCAGACATTATGTCTTACATATATATAGTTTTTCGCTTGAAGCTTATATGCTTTTTTTTTTTAATTTTTTTTTCAATTTAATCTAAATCATTTTAAAAAATTGGTACCGACTTTGTCTTTTTTTGTAATATCGTTAGAGGGAGACAACAGCAAAGACATGGATAATGATGTTGTGCACATGTGGATGATGCGTCAATTACACACTGATGGATCATGCTTTCCTCTAGTTCTAACGTTTAAAAGTATTGTTTTATTCTAACATTTTATAAAAATAATTATTTTGTCTTAAAACTTTTCAAATATAGCTATTTTGCACTACAAAAATTTTTCACATCTATACAAATTTTCAAAATATAATAGAATATAAAATATGAATTAATATAATAATTTTTCTTGCAAATTCCTGGTAGGTTTAAAAAAATTAAATGTTCAAAACAATTATATAAATTATAATACAATATAAAATATAAATTACTTTTAAATATAACAATTTATATCACTTTTAAAAATAATAGAAAATAAAGTGTGGATTAAATATAAGTAGTTTCTTGCAAATTTTGTGTAAATGTGAAATAAAAATCTTAGTACTCTTTCCTGGAAAAATATTAACTTAGAATAATGTTAATATCATTAGTTATGACGGTTGAAATCATGAAAATAAAAAAGAAATATAAAAATGGGAATATATTAGTGGATAATGAAAGAAAAGAATTACCTCGATAAAGGTGGAGAAAGAAGTGATCAAGATGTCAGTGTAGGAATTGATATCATAGTGAGGAATTCTGAAAGGAGTATTGAAATAAGTATTGAGAATATCATTGGTTCCTGTGAACAGAAAATATATGCCTTTTGATACAATTGTTTCACTTCTTTCTTCTCCAACTGCCACTCTTATCTTCTCTTTGTATTCTTTGAACTGGTTTAGTTGATCTTCTAATGAAAATGCTGGCTGCTCATCATCAACAAATTAAATTTAAACACTTTCAATACTTTATAACTAAATTTGACTTTTATCTCTGGTAAGAGACAAATTAACTCTCAGAATTTAAAATAATAAAAATGATATTCAAAAAAAAGAAGAAGAAAATAGAGAAATACCGCTAGAGTGTTGGTGATAGGATCATAACCATTTCCACCGGAGGCAAAGCATACTCCGGTGAGAAGGTCTTCAGTTTTCAGATTTGGGTCAAGATATGCCGGCAACGTGTCCTTTATTCCCAATGCTTCAGCTGATAATCTCACATTGTATAAGATTCTCTCATTTGATTAATCAATCAACTTAATTTCTCAGATTTTATTTTTTGTAAAATAATAAATGGATACTTTCCAATGACATTTAATTAAAAAAGAAAGAGAGACAAGTGACATTTAATTAAGAAAGAAAGAAAGAAAGAGAGAGAGAGACCGGAACTACCTATAAGATCGGAGGGGACTTTGCCATTGCTAAATCGGCCAGTAGGTTTGCCACCCATAAAATCTCTGCCGTAGGGGGGAAAGTTGCACTTAGCAGTCGTTTGGATATTATTGTTGTTTCCTGTATCAACCACTGAATCTCCGAACACAAACATTGCACTTAGCCCAGTCATGGCATTACTTACCATGAATTTGTCACCCATAACTATGATATCAAATATCTCCCAAAAAATTAATAATCTGCAATTTCGAAAGAATATTAGTCCCATCCCTTTTCAGCAAAATCTAAAAAATATTGTCCTAATTTTGTATGTGTCATACACAAAACAAACCCAAACAAGATATGGATGTGAAATATATTGACTTGCTTATGATAGGTATGTCTAACCAGTCACCATCCTCGCAGTATTAATTATATATATGTATGGTTAACAGCTGGCTTGGATAGCAACGGTACTACCACTCTTTGTGAGCTAATACAAAATTGTATGATTGAGCCTCAACACTTCCAAAACTTCGCATCTCCACCATATTCATTAAAAAGAAGGTAGCCGATCGAACTAATGATACTTTGTCACCTATGTAGTGTACGTATATTTTTTGCATGATCAATTCTGAATGGGTGATCCATTTTTTTTTTTTTAAGATGATGCTTTGCCATATGCGAGAGGTAATTAATTATTTTTCATATATGACCAATTTTAATTAGTTTAGTTTATGCAATTTTTTTTATGGGTCTAATTTAGGTCACTATAAGAAAATTACAGTTTTGCTATAAAATTTAGCAAAAAAACCCATAATACAATCTAATTGCCGACAAATGGTGAGGAAAATGAGAACTTAAGCTTAATAGTGACAACAGTAGATGGCCGTCCTTAATCTTTTAGGGAATTGTGCATATATCAGTGACAAATTAGCAAAGAAAGAATTGAATCTAATTTGTTGCCAATTCTAGTGCAAGAGCAACAGTAAGATAGCCATGTGCAAATCATATATATAGCATAGGAAAAGTGGCATCATAAAGTTCAAAGCCTACTTAATCAAATCAAATCTTTCGGAGAATAACAAATGGAAAAGTACAGTTGGATTTATAAATATATGCAATTAAGGCATTCAGCTTTAAATTCATTCTAATTGGACATGCCCTTATGGTTGAATGGACACTTAATATAGGGTTAAAATCAAATAGTAATATCTACTTAAATGGACCTGAGAGATTAATATGTGGAAAGTGATAGTAGCCCCCAAATACTTATTTCAATTGATTAAAATTTAAGATTAGGAGTTAAATTATAATGAAATTGAGAGTTATCCAAATGAAGAATTCTTTAGTTAAGGTGTTTAATTACATATTTTCATTGGGGCCAAATGATGCATTTTGCCTATAGAATTAATGGCTATGACTGTGCCCATAATTCATAATGGCCACGATTAAATTTTGGAGTGAGTGGGTGAGTTATGAGTTTATATTACTCATTCTGTATATTTTAAGAGGTATTTTTCTTTATTTTAGTTTGTCACACTTCAAATATCATTTTCGAAATTTAAAGAAAATATTTATATGTATACTTTTATTTATTATACAGCTTATTAAATATTTCTCTTTTTTATTACTCTTTACTTTTAACTAAAATTTAATAAAATTTTTGAAAATATAAAACGATATTTTTATCAATTATTATAGTTTTTTTTTATGAAATTGAGATATTTTAATTATTTTTTTAATTTTCGTAAAAAATAGAAAAATGTATCTTAAAATGGAACGGAAGGAGTTATTTGTTGAGAAATAATAAATACAAACAAGCCCGACCATAAAAACTCAAAATGCCATAACGGCCTTGATAAACTCTCAGTCCGTTGTTGGGGTGGCATTAATTTAGTACCTTCAAAATTATGATATTCTTCTTAATTCGTATCACTCTTTCAAAAAAAATTCAAATTCACAAATTTACACCGTTGGAGAAAGAATTTAAGGATCTATGTTATCCTTTTATGGACGAATCTCATTTTTTAGCGATGCATTTTTCTCTGGAAAGAGCGAGGAGGTTTGTTCCATGGCTAAATTTTTCCATTCATGTGCCATGGTATCTATTTATTTAAGTGATACATGTTAACAGTCTGTCAAGAGAATGATGAAATTCTCTCAATTTTAAAATATAAAAAAATGATATTATACCAATTAAAATATTAAAAATAAAATTATTCTTTTTATTTTTATGGAATATATATTAAAGGTAAATTTGCACTTCCCACTTAAAAAGCTTTATAGTCACATGGCTCTAATGGCATTGGCATCTTGTGGCTTGTATTTTTTGAGAGCTATAAATGTGAAAGAGAAAATACTTTCATTGCCGTGAATAAAAAAGACAAATAAAGTAAAGGACAAGAAAATATGGTATAGAGTTTTCTATTAATTCTTCTTTGTTAACTGAACAACCAATATAAAGGAGTATTTATATACACAAAGTTAAAGAGTTAGGCTTTTATTAGAATTAAGAGTAGTGATGGAGTTAAATATTCATCCGCATATTTAATATTTATCACAATATTTTCCATTAGATGCCTATCCAATATAAATATATTTCGTTAAAAATATGTTAAAAAAATTCGATAGGATAAAAATCTAATTAGCAAAGGAAGAGTGTAATATTCATAGACAATTCTACTTCCTTTCAAAAATACAACAATATAACATTTCCTTAAGTTAGCCCATCTTAATATAGTCCACATATTTTTTAAAAATTTAAATTAGTAGAGTTTTGGCAAAAAAAATTTGTTAGATTTTGTTGTTTTAGCAAATTTTGCAATTTGACTTTTTTTTTATGATGTAATATTATTAATTGTTGTTCTTCAACAATAATATACACAATACTTTAATGTGTTTTGTTGTAGCTCTTAACCATACTCAATAATAACTAATTTCATGAATTGTTGACATTTTAAAATAGTTTGTTGAAGTTGATAATATTAACAACCAACATGTTTGATGTCTTTAAGTATTTGGTACAATGTTTTTAGAAGCGGATCGAATGTTGACTCGAATTACCAACTGAGTCATGAGTCAACTGGTTCGATTGGATTTACTCGAAGTTTTTATTTTTTTTGAATATAATTATTTATAAAAAATTTAAAATATGATATATAAAAACACTTTAAAAAAACTTATTGTTTATCAAATAGGTACTACAAGGATAAATAAAGGCATCAATTATCTGAAAAAAAAAAAACAAAAGCATAACAATCGGAAGAAAAAAAATCAATGCTAAATCCATAGCATAAAATTTTAAATCAAATAAAAACTTAACACCCACGAGATTCACCAAAAATTTCCTCATCTCCATCAACTCTTCCAATATCCCTGTCTTTATCTTCATAAATTCACAACCATTCCAAATAATTCAAATTAACACAACATTAACTTAAATTACAGAAACATGAAAGCTTAGAAAAACATTAAACTCAACTTTCCCAAAGAAATAAAATCCCTATGTTGAAATCCATTTTTCCCCAAATTCATTTTTCATCTAAAATCACCATTTCTCAACTAAAATTAGATAGGAAAATGGCTTCTTCTCATGGAAAACAACAATAACCCACACTTATAGATTTCTTAAGAGAAATCAAAGAATAAAAGGATGAGGAAGGGGATAAAAATGCTACTATTGTTGGAGGATAAATCGAAGAAAAAGAAGAAGCAAATGGAAAGAGAAAAGCGACACCCAAAGTGGGTGATTGATGGTAGAGACGACGATGAAGCCAGAACAAAAAATGGAAGAAAAATCGAGAGAGAAAACAAAATAGAGGGATAGAAAGGAAAAATTTTACATGAAATGGATAACCACTTGAACAAAACGTAGTGTTTTGACATTGAATCGGATTTCAAGTCGATTCAATGAGTTTTGATCCAAATCGAGTTTTTTTTATCCAAATCGAATTTTTTTCACTTTTGACTTTTATGTTGAATCAACTCGCTGATTTGTCGTCCAACCGATTCGACCGTTCGAGTCAAATCGAGTTTCAAAACATTGATTTGGACTACTAGACCGAATACCTTATATGAGTCTAGTTTAGCATGAATTACTTTTTTTTTTCATTTTGGCTAATCCCTTTAATATTCTAATTACAGTATGTTTCATCCATGCATTTATAATTATTGTGAAAAAGGTTAAATAAAATATATTAAGTGATTTTTTTATAGTATAATTTATATTTGAGCTCAATATATGTTGATTAAATATTATTGTCATTCCACTTGCATTTAAAAATTATTTTAATACTCTATTAACCCCCTCTAGAGTATATTTAGGACTCACAGTTGGTATTAGAGCAGGTTTCTTTTTCTATTTCAGGTTTAATAACCTAGAGAATTCTAAAACATGGTTGGAATAAATACAACCTTTGCTGAAGGACAACCCTTAACTCATTCTCCAATGTTTTGTCAATAGAAATTTTGTTTTTAGAAAGTAAGGATGAGACATTCCATTCAAATGAAAGACATGAAAAGCTAAACAATGGTAATTAATGGCTATAAACATCTAACTAAAACTTAAGATAGGAATGAAGTTTTTAAAAGTGAAAATGAGTATAATGAAACTGATATTTTGAATATTTAAAGAAATTTTAAAGCTATAAGTTTATTATATTGCTCTTTGGTTGTAAATGACTTTAATAGAATTTTAGCATGCGATATAGCTAAGAAAATTTGGGATAAACTCGTGGTAACTTACGAAGGAATAACTCAAGTCAAAGATTCATGGTTGCAAGTATTAATGTGCAATTATGAATCATGTAAAATGAAACCTGATGAAACTATTTCTGAAATGAGTGACAAGTTTATCAAGATAACTAGTTCAATAAAGGAGTTTGGAAAAATTAAGAGTGAGTAGGAGCAAATTAAGAAATTGATTAGATCCTTGAACTCAAATTGGAGATAAAAAGTTGTTGTTTTCCTTAATAGTGACTTGCAAAATTTTTCCTATGATGATCTCATTGGATTTTTGCTATCCTATGAGCTTGTTATGTAGAGTTAATAGAATAAAAAGGGAGTTGCCTTGGCTACTGATTCTGGATAAAATACTTTAGATGAAGAACTAAAAATGATCACAAAAAATTTCGTAAGTTTTACAAAAGGGAGATGAAACATGGAAAATTTTCAAGAAAAGTACGCAATTTTAAAGCTAAAAATTCTCAAATAAATTATGGTGATATAACCTATTATCATTGCAACAATTCTGGACATAAAAAGTCCAAATGTCCACTCTTGAAAAAGAATAATAAGAAATTTAAAAAGAAAGCAATTATATCAACTTGGAGCAACAATGATGATTCAAGCAAAAATTATGAATCGAAACAAAGTTCAAATGAAGCTGGATTGATAGCTATTTTAGATGATGAAGCCGAATAAGATTCTAAGTTAATTAATCTTGATGAAATTCGAACTGATAAAGACAAACATGAAGTAAGTGATTTTGATCTTAATAATCTTGAGGTGTTAAAAAAGATTTTTGATGAATTATGCCCGAAGTATGAAAAATTGAAAAAAAGAAATAATGACATTTTGGACATTTACCATGGGCTTGAACAAGATCATTTGAGCTTATAAGAATCACATGAAAATATAAAAAAGAATATTGAAAAATTGTTATTTTATTCTCATGGAGAACGTAAAAGCTATATTGAGTTTCTTGAAGATGTTAATGATCTTGAAAATGAGCTAAGTATTAAGATATGTGAATATGTGGGGCTCGAACTGAAAGTTGATGAACTTAATAATGTCATTGAAAATCTAAAGAAAGAAAAAGTTAACAAAGAAACTATTAAAGAGAAAAAAAAGAAAGTATCAAAAAGGCTGGTAATATGTCAGTTTATTCTTCAAAAATTTCTTATACTTATTGTGGAAAAAATGGAAATCTAACCCCAGAGGATCCAAAATGAATTGGACCCAAAATGCTGGAAAATCTAACCCCAAAGGACCTAAAATGAAGGAAAATCTAACCCCAAAGGAAGCTGATGATAAAGGAACAAATGCTGAAAAATCTAACCCCAAAGGACCCAAAATGAATTGGGTGCCTTAGAAGAAATAATTTTCTTGTAGGTTTATCTTAAAAGCAACGAGAACAACAAATGATATCTTGATAGTTGTTACTCAAGACACATGACATGAGACAAGAAGAAATTTACTGAACTCTTTATAATAGATAAAGGAACTGTTAGTTTTGGTGACAAGAATAAAGGCAAAATAGTTGGTGTTGGAATTGTTGGAACCAACCCGTATTGAAGACGTTTCACTTGTGAAAAGGGTTGAAATACAATATACTAAATGTAAGCCAGTTATTTGACAAAAATTAAAAAGGTATTTTTGAAATAAAAAGTTGCAGAGTTGAAGATGCAGTTGTAGGTAATATCATTTTAACTGGTTATATAGCTAGAAATGTTTATCAAATAAGTTTAGGCAAAAAATATTGTGATAAATCAACTTGCTTAATTTCAAATGATGATCAAAATTGGTTATGACATAAAGATTGGATCATCTAAGTTTACATGCAATTGAAAAATTATCTAAAAAGGATTTGGTTATTGGTTTACCTAAAATCAATTTAATAAGGATTATGTGTGTGAAGCATGTCAACTTGGTAAGCAAGCTAGAAGCTCATTTAAATCTAAGAAAGAAATTTCAACTAAAAAATGTTTAGAGATGTTGCATATGGATTTATTTAAACCTATCTCATCATTAATTTTAAGAGGTAAAAATTATGCTTTTGTAATTGTTGATGATTACTCACATTTTACTTAAGCATTTTTTCTTTCATATAAACATGAGACATTTGTTGCATTTAAAAAGCTTGCAAAGAAAGTTTAGAATGAGAAGGGTATCACATTGTCAAAATTCGAAGTGATAATGGTGGAGAATTTGTGAACAAAGAATTTGAAAAATTATGGTCAAAGAAAAGGCTATTGAGTACAATTTTTTGACACTAAGAACTCCATAACAAAATAGAGTAGTGAAAAGGAAAAATAGGACCTTACAAGAAATGGCAAGAACCATGTTGAATGAAAATAATTTTCCAAAATACTTTTAGGCTGAAGCTATCAATACAACACGTTGCATTATTAATAGAGTTTTAATTAGAGCCATTCTAAATAAAACTCTATACGAGCTATGAAAAAGAATGAAGTTAAACATCAGTTACTTTCATACATTTGATTGTAAGTATTTTATTTTAAATGATAAAAATAATCTTGGAAAATTTGATGCTAAATTGAACATAAGAATTTTTTTTGGATATTCACTTAAAAGTAAAGCATATAGAATATATAATAAGAGAACATATGTGGTTGAAGAGTTCATTAATATTAAGTTTGATGAAATTGATGTTTGCACTTGAGAAAGGTATCCTTTTGATGACGATGAAGGAAATAAAGAAAAAAGCCACAAAAGAAGAATAAAATAGAATAGGAATATGTTTACAATAGAGCTGCGGATGCAGAATTGCAAATTACAGCAGAACCAGAGCAGAACACTGAATTGGCAAAAGATTGGAATGTTCATAAAAATCATTCAAAAAAAGATTTGTTATGTAGTACATCAATTGGAATGATGACCAGAAGGCAACTGGGACAATATTATGGAAATTTTGCTTTCATTTCTCAAATTGAACCAAAGAGTATTGAAGGAGCTCAAGGTGATAACAATTGGATTATTGCTATGCAAGAAGAACTAAATCAATTTGAAAGAAATAAGATATGGTCTCTTGTTCCTAAGCCTAAAGATCATTCAATCATTGGTACAAATGGATATTCAGAAACAAGTTGGATGAATAAGAAAATATGATAAGAAATAAAGCAAGGATTGTGGCTCAAAGATACAATTAAGAAGAAGGTATTGATTTTGATAAAATATTTGTACCTGATAAGTGTGAATTATATATTGTTTTTAGTATTTTTTAAGTGGTTAAGTTGGTTAATTTGGTTTAATTTTGATTGAATTTTAGTTAAAATATTGATTTGTGTGTTTTAGAAGCTTATTAGAAGTTTTGGTGCTTTTCAGGTATAATTTGTAAGAAAAAGGACTTAATTGCAAAAAGACAATAAATTATGGCCTAAAACTGTAAAAAGAGGAAATTTATGCTAGAAAAGAAGCGTGGAGTCCAGTAGAAGCATGCTTTGCCGTGTGAAGTTTTGGTGCTTTTCAGGTATAATTTGTAAGAAAAAGGACTTAATTGCAAAAAGACAATAAATTATGGGCTAAAACTATAAAAGAGGAAATTTATGCTAGAAAAGAAGCGTGGAGTCCAGTAGAAGCATGCTTTGCCGTGTGTTTCATTGCCTAGAAGATTGAGTGGCCGTGTAGTGAAGGAAGTTAGAATTATGCTTGGTTGTGTGTTTCAAATCCTAGAATTATGTTTGGCCATGCATTGAAGAAATTGCAATGCTTAATCGTGTGTCTCTAGCACTTGGGGATTGCTTAGCCATGCACTTCCATTAGGAAAGGATGCATGGCAGTGCATCACACCAAGGAGGATTTTGCTTTGCCATGTGTTTTAAACTCCCATGCTGCGAAGGATTTCCCGATTAAGAAGAATTCTTTTCTTACTTTAATTTAGGAAGTTTAGAAGGATTCTACAACTTGTTTTGCCTATAAATAGAAGACTCTAACACCAAGAATGAATCATGAATCAATGAATCATCAATTAAGAGAAAGACAAAGTTCAATAGTTTTAGTTTTTTACGTAGTTTTCTTCTGTTTTTATTCGGTATTTTTTCTTTTCAACTTTATTTTAGTTTTTAAATATGTTTAGGAAGTAGTTTTTCTTCTTTTGCTAATGGATATTTGAAATCTTATATTTTCATTGTTATGACTTTGTTTTGAGCTTTAATTTCAATATCAATTGATTATTTCTTAGTTTTAAACATATTCTTATCTTTGATTGTGTTAAGATTAATTGTTGGTTTATTGATTCAATAACTAAAAATTAGTTTAGACATAGTTAACGATTTGCATGTTCTTAGGTTAACTCTTTAGTGTCAATGCATGATTGTTTTTTTTATTTTGAGGTAATTATATATTGGAATTATTGATTAATACTAAGAGAGGAAGAACTAAGAATAAACTGGAATTGAATTTTCTTGCAAAATAGTTTAATGAATGTTTAGGATTTTAACTGGATCATTATGCTAAGTATTAAATTGTTCTTAACAAGAGAATTTAATGCTTAAGAAAGATAATCTTGTTTCAAGGTATCGGGCTTTATTTCATCCAATTTTTTCCATAATCACTGGTGTTCTTATTGAAATTAAGTCATGATAATGAAAGTTAAGGTGGATAGTTTTTTTTAGCAAGATAATTTCCATTATTGTTTTGGTTTTAATTCATGATAGTTTAATTTTAGTTTTTGTTTTATTTAATTGTTGATTTAATTTAATTTTTGCCTTTAAATCGAAAATATTTGGGAAACAATCTCAGATTAATTTAATTCATACATAGATATTCTTCTTAGCAATCCATATTCTCTTGGGTACAATATTTGGGATTTTAATCTATATTTTCCTATATTATTAGCCAATCTAATAGACTTGCTAGACACCGATCAGTATCTGTTGCAGGTTTAGAGGCTATTCACATCTTATGCACATTTGCATGTTTTAAAGAAAATTAATCTTTACCAAATGGAAGTTAAAAGTGCATTTTTAAATTGTTATTGAAATGAATAAGTTTATATTACACAACCACCAGATTTTGAAAATTTAGATTTTTCTAATCATATTTTCAAATTAACCAAAACTTTATATGGTTTGAACCAAGCTCCTAGAGCTTGGTATGAAAGACTTTCAAGTTTTCTAATTAAACATAATTTTTTAAGATGCAAAGTTGATAACACATTATTTATAAAAAATGAAGAAAATCATATCATACTTTCAAATTTATATGGATGATATTGTGTTTGGAGATATAAGGAATTTGAAAATTTAATGAAAGAGGAATTTGAGATGAGTATGATGGAAGAATTAACCTTCTTTTTAGAAATACAAATAAATCAAAACAAAGATGGAATATTCATTAATTAGGTCAAGTATACAAATGAGCTATTGAAGAAGTTCAAAATAATGGAAGCCAAGTCAATTATCACACCAATGAGTCCATCGATTAAACTTGATCTTGATGAGAATGGTAAAAGTGTGGATCAAAAGCTTTATAGATGAATGATTGGTTCATTACTATATCTTACAACAATTCAACCTGACATACATTTCAGTGTGTGTCTCTGTGCTTGATTTCAACCAAATCCAAAGGAATCACACTTGTTAGTTGTAAAACATATCATGAGATATCTTTTAGGAACCTAGGAAATAGGTTTGTGGTATTTTAAAAACTCAAGCTTTGATCTTGTTGATTTTTCAGATGATGATTATGTAGGTTGTAGAATTGAAAGAAATAGCACATCTAGAACTCATCAATTATTAGGCCAATCACTTATCACTTGGTCTAGTAGAAAACAACATTTAGCTGCTTTATCAAGTGCCGAGGAAAAGTACATAGCTGCTAAAAGTTTTATAGCTCAAATATTATGGATTAAGCAACAATTGATTGACTATAGGTTTAACTTCAAGGACGTACCAATTTATTGTAACAATACTAGCATAATAAATCCCACCAAAAATCCAGTGATTCATTCAAGGACAAAACATATTGAAATTAGACATTATTTCATAAGGGATAATGCATAAAGAAGAGATATCATTTTAAGTTTTGTACCTACTGAATAACAACTTCTAGACATTTTCACAAAGCCATTGAAGGAAAAGCAATTTTGCAAGATTAGAAGAGAATTAGGTATGGGCATATTAGAAAAATCAACTTAAAAGGTAATCTTATTCTCTCTAAACTTAGATTGTATTTTATGTGAACAATTATTTACTTGTTTTATGTTTGCTATGTTATAGATTGCATGAATTTTAATTCTATTGATGTGCCGTGTTCTTAAGATTAGTTATTTAAATTTGGAAGTTTTTATCACATTGTAGTTTTTTCTTATTTTATTCTTAAAAATCTGCACATGTTTTTTGGGTTTTAAAAACGGGAACTTTGTCTTTTTAGAATAACTTTCGTTTTTGGATAATAAAATATTCCCACTTTTTATTCCTAAAACAAATGGGCTTTCTTTTTTAATTTTTAAAAGGCAAATTTTCACCTACTTATTTAATTCATATCTCTCTTTTTGGCTTTCTATCAAAAAGTTGCATCGAGAAGATCTTCACTCAAAACTCTTATTGTCTCACGATAGTCACTCATCCAAAATCGTGATAATGGTAAGAACAAAAACCCCTACCAATAAGAAGCCTTCTTCCAAACCGATTATCAAAGAAACTTCCTCCATTCAAAAATCAAAGGAATTAACCATGTTGAAGGTAAAAGAAATTAGTCAATTTCTAATTCCAAAGTCAGTGGATTGGGAAGAATTGAAAGTGATAGAGACTCAAGTAGCAGTGTGGTTGGAAAGGCTTAAATGGCAAGGTATTTTAACATTCGATTCTGATATCTATCCTTAGATTATTAAAGAATTCTTTGATTCTAGAAAATTTCTTGGTGAAGAGTCATTTGCTGTAAAAAATTGGGGATAATTATAAGGTTTTAACTCTTAGAACTTTGGCCATTGTTTTTAACATGAAAAATGAAGGATTTAAGATGATGAAAAGTACAAGAACTAGTGAAATATGAGGTCTTAATAAAGTTGAGTTTTTTTTAAAGAAACAACAGACATGGATGAATACAATAGAAAAGATAAAACCCTATCCTCTACTAATATGAAACTAGAATTTTGCATTTTGCACAAATTCTTAGTAAAGATTCTGATTCCTAGGGCTGGTAGCGCTGATTTTATTACTAATACATACTTGATTATTATGTGGGATGTATTTAGAGGATACCAGGTTAATCTTTCTTATCTTATATTTCATCAATAGGAAACAAGGTTACCTTTTGCCATGATTCTCTCTACCATTTTTAAGTATTGGAATATACCACTTGAGGATGCTGATTATGAAAGATTCAATGTAAAATTGAGAATTGGGAAAGATTTCTATAAGATGTCTGAACTTTGGTTTCAACACTCGAGAAAAAAGCCTTCATCTAAGAGTATGGAGCAACAACTTATAAGAAAGAAAATAAAATTGGACTCCACCTTTAATAAACTAATTCAAAGTCTGAGGAAAAATGTTGATGTGCCATTAGTTATGAATGAACAGGTAAAGTTAGTTGATAAGGAGTCTAGTGAGGAAGAAAAAGAAGAATCTTCAAAGAATGAGTCAAACACCGAAGTTACAGTAGAAAAAGAAGAACATATTAAAGAAGAAGAAAAAGGGGAAACAACAAAGAGTGATAAAAATATCAATATTGACACAAGTATGAGAGTTGAGTCTAAAAAAGATGGAGATACAGAGCCTAAAAAAGTTGAAGAGAAAGCAATAATAGAGGCAAACAATCAAGGGGAATCTAGTCAAAGGATAGATTGCAAACCCAAAGCCTTACCTTGGCTTAAGTTATGGAAAATCTTGAGTGAGTTGCATTCTTCATTGGGTGATCTTACAAAATGGTCTAAGGAGATGTTTGGAAATGCTGAATATAGGAGTAACAAGGTTGCTGAGCCCTTTTCTCATCACATCACCCTCTCCTGCTCTTACTCCTAAACCTACCCCTGTTATTATTCGTCAATCGATGAGGTTGACTGCTAACTATAAGTTTAAACCAACCCCTAAACTTGGACAAATTGGCAGCAGTATTTTCCCGAGGACATTGAGAGATCTTCAATCTATTTTTCATGAATTGATTAAAACATTTCATTGACATTTTTATCTATTTTTTATGGCAGTGTTGGATATTTATGTTATGTTTGTTTTGAAACATCTAGTTGTGATTTTGATATATGATTTTATGGTTGTTATGATCTTCATCTATCTTCAATTTTTGTTAATGATGAAAGGGGTAAAAGAGATGTGTGACTGTTGTGTGGATATTAATTAATGATCTTCATTGTAGGATTTATGGATTTATATTTTATTTTTAGTGCATATATTCAGGAGGAGAATTGTGCTTGCGAGTTTTACCCTCCATCAAAACTTAACATATACAAGTTGTTTTGTCATTATCAAAAAGGGGAAGAATGTAATCTCAAGGCCTATAATGGATTTTGATGATTAACAAAACAAACTAATATGTCTAGGCTTGTTAAAGTATGTTTGTGCAGGTCCATGAAATAATCTGGCATCACGTGTTCTATTTAAAGTAGAACAGGGCAAAAACATGATTTGTCATCATCAGACCTGGTGATCAACTCTTATGAAGATAAAAATTTATTAGGAAAATGTTTGTAAAATCATTTCTTAAGGATTCACACACTTACACTCATTATTTTCATAAAAATATTTCTTTTCAAAATCATATCACATTTAAATTGATTCTTTCCTAAAAAGTTTTTGATTCTTTGCTTAAAAATTCTTTTAAAAAAGGAAAGAAAAATTGTGATAATATTTTCAGCTATTCATAAATAGATTTAAAGAAAATAATTTCTGGACAAAGATATTCTAGTCATTACCTTGTTTTAAGGTAAGCATAAAATCAGGTTTTTTTAAATCTAATTGGAAATGTTTTTCAAAATTAGCTTACACCTAACAACTATATTATTTTTTCCTATATAAAGAGGTTTTTCAAGTGTAAAATATGAGTGAAACACATTTTATTTTGAACATCTTTTTCCTGTAAATTTCACTTCATTATGAGCATCATTCACATATTCTTAAAATGATTATAGTTTATTATTGTAATCATATAGTAAGGCTTATAATTATGTGAGATATATTGAGGTTAGGCTAGGGCCTAGATAAAGAAGCTAGCAAAAGTTTAGGTTCTTTTACTCAGAAAAAAGAAACAAGTGTTTGGATCCTTTACATGAGATGAAAAACTTGGATAGATATCAATATAAAGGATTTTGTCTTTTGCCCGTAAATAGAGTCACTTAAAAGAGAGATAACTCTTAAGTGAATTATCTTAAAGAGAGGATGTAGACAATGGCCGAACATCTATAAATCATTGTGTCTATATCTCTTATCTTTATCTTTCTCGCTTTATCTTCATGCTTTAAAATTCATATCTCGTGCATGCTTCATGCTCTATTTGTAGTAGAACATAATCCTAATATTGATCTATATCATGATATCTCTTAGAATATTGACATTAAATAGGTTCTGTTTTAATTTCTTCTCTAATTACAATATTTTTCATCCATGCACTTATAATTGTTGTGAAAAAGGTTAAATAAAATATATTGAGTGATTTTTTATAGTATAATTTATATTTGAGCTCAATATATGCTGATGAACTATTAATGTTGTTCTACATATACTTAAAAAATTATTTTAATACTCTATTCACCCCTTCTAGAGTATATTTGGAACTAACATATTTTTCATAAGCAAATTGAATATGTAAATATATTATCACCAATAATTATCATCAATTTTCAAATAATTTATTAATTTGCTAATACTATAACCACTTATGGAATTATTTTTCTATCAATATGGAGTTGTTGACTTATGTTATTTTTTTACCTCTTCGAAAGTATCACTTTAAAAATTTTTCATTTTCAAAGTATGATGCTTTTTTATTAAAAGATTTATCATGCTCCTAGTAGATTTTAAATTCCTTGACAATATTATAAAATATCCCACATGGACAACTAATTGATATGTCTCCTTATCTTTTACTTTTGATAAGTCGTACTATTAATTTTGAGGAGTTATGGACATTCATAATTCATATGGTTTACAATATATACTTTCCACTGAATGTTTATTAATAAATACTATCTTATTAAAACCTTAGTAGGAAAAATCCTATAGGATAAAAATCTCATGAATGGAAAAAGAGTATACAATATATTCGTTACACATCATTAATTTACCTTATTAAGAACTTTGATAGAAAAATCCAATGGAAAACACAATAGTTGAGGAAAAAAGAGTGCAACATGTATTTTTCTTCCCCTTACAATAATATCAATACATAACTTTAAATTTTGTGCGTGTTGAGTTCCATTATGAAATATTATAAGATTATTTTTCTACAAATGAGTTAGATATGTTAATTATATATATTCTGAATATGCTAACTGCATATTTTCTAGATATATTATGTATGAACCGAAAAATAATCACTCAAACTTATTTCATAAAACTATATGTTGTACTTTCATAAGCATGCACACTGTAATGCCTTCATAAATCTAGCTACCTAAATAGTATTTTTTGATATTAAATAGTAGTATTGGATGACATTAGGGTGAATAGTACCATCCAAGGCTCGTAAATTTTTTTTTCCACTGGGGATTATAATTCATGACAAGTTTGAAGGTACAATTTGAGGTAACATAGACCCCTAAAAGGCACAAAAGAAAAAAATACCTGAACCATAAAAATGTTAACCAACTTTGACCAACTCATAAAAAATGTTATGGACCTTAGAAAATTATTTTGATCACACAAAACAAGTAGAAATAATTCCAATGAATTTTTGGAAGTGAAAAATAAATTTTCAGATAACTTTGAATTTTAGGGTTCTAGATTGAGAAAAGTATCGAAACGACCTCATTTTGGTATGAAATTTTAGGCACACCTTAAATAATATTTTTACATATTTTAGATTATTTTTTCATGATAATTTGATAACAAAAATGTTTGGCCAATTACAAGTTGACAAATGGCATATTTGGCCCTTTAGATCAAATAGTGCCCAATTAGTCTCAACCTTTCATTTTTAAGACTGTAAAAAACAACCATAGACTACCTCTAGACAGACAAACTGACATAAGCGCAAGAAAAATAGAAAAAGAAAAAGGAGGATGATCACAGTTTATAGAAGAGGAAAAAGGAGGAAAGAGTAAGGTTAAAGAGAAGAGAGAAAGCCATAAATAAACTAAATATCTGAAATCAAAATCCTAAATTAAAGATTTTGACTACTTGGTAACTATCGCTGCTCTCTATTTATTTTGCGCATAACTGCTCAGGTAGCTAAAGGACCGGAAAAAGAAGACGATTTGGTAAGGATGTTGCATTTATCTATGGAGAAACTATGGGTATGAATTTGAGGTGACATAAGAACGACAGTGGGGCAATTAAGAGGGAGATCGCAGTGAGGGGAGGAAAGGGAGAGGGAGATCATCACGGAAGAGGGCAAAAATAGTGAAGCAAAGGCGAGACATTTTTCAACGTGGGGAGGGAAGACACCTGCATTGGAGAGGAAAGGGAGAGGGAGAGTGAAAGTGTGAAGGTGAGGGCGAGGGCGAGCACGAGATCGAGGTTGTAATGGCCTAAATACCGGGCTAATCTGAAAAAGTATTTTTCAATGGCGAATATTGACACCGGGATGAATAGTACCTCTAAGAGTCAAAAAATATTTTATTTGATTATCGAAAAGAACATATCAGCAGGGGCCCGTGGTTGAAATTTGAAATGAAAATGAGGTTAAATGGGTCCCCAAAAGTCAAAAATAAGAAAATTTTATGGTTTCATTTTAAACATTGCTCGGATTGACTGAAAGTTTGATGACGACTTTAAAAATAGCAAATGATCTTTAAAAATTACCATAATTTTTAGATCTACATTAAATGAGATGTACAATAATATGGTAATGAAAAATTAATTTTACGGCGACATTAAAAATTGAAGTATCAAACTGGTAAAAGTAAACCAGATCAAAAAACAGTCTTCGACTGACTTAAAAATATTCATGAATCTTAATGAATATATTTTGAGGATTAAGGAAGTATTTTTAAGAATATTTGAACTCAAGAAGTAAGAGAAACATAATAATTTTGGTTTAAATAGTGATCGGTATATCGTGGATTTGATCAAAATTTTAAAAATAGCAAAAGACCTCTAAAAATTTAAAATTTCTAGTTAAGATCTAATGAGTATTTAGAATTATCTGGTAGTAAAAAAGTAATTTTTCGGTAACATCAAAAATTTGCTAATCGGACCGGTTAAAATGAACCAGATAAAAAATGAATTCTGATTGAGCTTAAATTTTTGATAGAGGCTTAATCTATTACTTTAAGAATTATGGTATTGATTTTGAGTGAAATTGAGCTTTGAAAATGAGAGAAAACACTTTTTTGATGCAAAATAGGCTTAAAATTGATTTTGAGCTTGAATTAGGTTTAACTACTTTGGATTGAACTAGCCCAGCCCATTAAACCAAGTATATATAGGTATAAAACTATTGAAATTCCAAAAATTTCTTCACTCTTATACATGTTTCCTTGGCTTTCTTTTGCTCAATTTTCATTTTTCATTCTTTTCCACCAAATTCTTCAATTTTCTTTAAATTTCTCTCCAAATCCAAGCTCCTTTATAATATTTCAGCTTTCTTACTACATGATTATGATCTCTAATCATTGGTTGATGGAGTAAAAGTATGGAAAATCAAGTATTCAAGGTTATGTGTCAAATTTAAGGTAAGTGATTTTGGAATTTTTAATTTAGTTTAAGGGTTCTAATAGGTAAATCAGGATATGTAGATTATGTTAATGTGGTTTTATTGAGTTGAGAAAGTAAGAAAATTATAGATTTTTTGCCTTGAAATATTCGTTCATAATAGGAATCAAAGAGGAAGAAAGGGTTGTCAAAGAAAAATATATAATAAAATAAAGATTAAAGTGTGAAGGAGATGAATTCAAGTTTAGTGGATATAATATCCCTTAATTTTCATGAATTTTTTGTGGTGGTATGATTATGTTTGGTATGTAATTATATGTATCATTCATGTTAGATGGAAATAAATCTTATAATCATGTTTATGGATGTTAGAATTCATGATTTAAATGCTTCAAATAAGAAAAAAATATGATTAAGTGGATGATTCATGCTTGGCCGAATTGAGTGTGTGTGTGTGTGTGTGTGTGTGTAAGTGTGATAGTTTATTTTGGTGAAATTTTAAAGGAAATGTCATAAATTAAATGTAGGTGTAATATTAATGGTATACTAACTTAATTGAAATTTTTGGAATTTAGTAGAATATTTTTAAGTTAAATTTTACATTATGTTATAGTGAAAATATTGGATTTTAATGAAATAAATTAAATTTATTGCATAAATAAACATAAAATTAACCAATTAGTTAATTAGAATCAAAAGAAAAATAAAAAGAATGGAAAATGACATAATGGAGTGGAAAAGGACTTAAATGAAAGGAATTAAAAGTTTAGGGATAAAATTATAATATTGCCAAATATTGAGGAAAAAATAGTTTATGTAAACTAAAGGTTATATTAGAAAAAAAATGGTGAATGAAATGAGAATTAATTACACATGTACAGAACATGAAGTATTGCCCTTAAAAGTCTAGTAGTGAATCTAGTTGAGGATATAGTTGTCTAGCCATAGGGACACTTATACCACGGTCCTGATCATAGGGACTCGATTCAGTAGACTAATAATAGTCTACCCCATGTTATATGTTCACAAGTTACAAGTACCATGTTCATGATCATGTTTGTGATCCTTTAGAGTCACCTCACATGTGGGACTTTAGGGTCCCTATCCCGTGTATTCGGTTCAGAATTTCTATCGGACTATTACTAGGTGTAATTTAAAGAAGCAAAGAAATATATGTATGTATATGTATCATATATGCATGTATGTAAATGTAAACAGGTATGCACATATGTAAACGTAAATGTAAATGTAAATGTAAATGTAAATGTAAATGTAAATGTAAATGTATGTGTATATGTATATGTGCATGTATAAGTTTTTATATGTGCATAGATGTATGTATGTGGATATGTATGTATATGATTATGAATGTATGTAAATGTATGCATGTAAGTATGTATGCATATATGTATGAATATACGTATGCATGTATATGTGAATGTATGTAATTGACTATGTATGCATGTGTACATAAATGTATATGTATGAGTATATATGCATGTGTAAGAATGTGTATATATGTATATGTATGCTTGTAATGTATGTATGTGACTATGTATGCATGTGTGCATAAATGTATGTGTATTTGTATGTATGCATGTGTGCATAAATGTATGTGTATTTGTATGTATGCATGTGTAAGAATGGGTGTATATGTATATGTATACATGTAATGTATGTATATGTATAGGTAAGCATGTAATATATGTATATGTATAGGTATGCATGTAATGTATGTATATGTAAAGGTATGCATGTAATGCGTGTATGTATGCATATGTATATGAATGTATGTATGCATGTGTATATGCATGTATGTATATGTAACACCCTTAATAAACTTAACACTGTTCCGGTACACCGTAGGCCATAAATTTTTTTTTCCAACTTATTCTTTTTAACTTCATAACCTATACTTAGTTATCTTAAATCCTAAAATGCCGATAACCTGGAACTGTCCAATTTACTATGCATTTAATAAAATTTTGGCAATATAACGGCTATGAATTGCTCTAACCCCCTGAAAAGAAAACAACATCCACAGCCTCTCAGAGGCACAATGGTCACATATATATTATCAAATCAAGCAATTACATATCCAAACCATTTATCCAGATATATCACATACATACAAATATACCAAAAGTCTCACTATCCATCATCAAGTATAACATTTTACAGTCCCAAAATATCAACTCCAATGTATTTAATTACAACATACAAACCCATAAGTATTATGTTCATATATATACATGCCACAAAAATTCAAAACTCTACTTTAATCAAAGAAGTCCTTCAGGGAATATTCTTGCTCCCGCTCCTCCATAGCGCTGAGCATTGACATGCCTAGTGGTGACTAACAATTTAAATATTTTCTATACTTAACTTAAAATAGTGCAATTATTCAAAAATTCTCCATGTTAATTTGTTGAGTAAATTTAAATAATATTTTCTCTTTTAATTAACATTTTTCAATTGCTAATACACTTTTATTCTTCAAATACTTATTTCTTATCAAATTGCACATTTAGTTCCAACTTTTACTTTTTATCAATTTGGTCCCTCTTTCTTGTTAATTTACAAATTTAGCCTTTTATGCTTCTTTTTAACATCTAAACTATTAATTAAGGTACTTAACCTTAATTTTACACTTAGTTAAACATTTTTATGCAAAATTTCATTTTATTCCTTGTTGGCTATAAAACTTTATTTTAGTACACTTTAACCATTAATTGACTGTCATATCCTTAATTAGGCAATTCTCAATTAATTTACTTAACTTTTACTCTTTTGGGGAAAATTACAATTTTTCCCCTAAACTTTGTTTTTCTTTCAAATTAGTCCTTTTCCACTTTTAATTAACATTTTTCATTTCTTTTTCACATTTTTTCATTCTATTTTCATTATGCCCCTAGTTCTGACCCAATAGAAAACTCCAAACCGGATACACGGGACGTGGACCCCATAGGGCCACAACAGAGATAGAGAAATGAACCCTAAAGAGCCAATTCTCACAAAGTAGAGAATAGAGACAGATAAGCCATGGTGATTGGAGATCCAATCCATAACAAAGCAAATCGTCATGACTTGCACTGCAGTACAGAGGTGTCCCTATGGCCAACCAATTATATCCTGAACTAGTTTTTACTATCTGGTTATTTCTAAGGGCATTACTGTATATACTTTTACTTATATATATCACATATTTATTTCAAAAATACCTTAATATTGCATATAAATTTCTTAAAATTTTATATGCACATTTTTCACATATCTCATCACAATCACTTCACTTTATTGAATTATTTTCCAATAATTCAATATTTTTCATTATACATAATTAAATTTTTACTTCTCATTTATTCATATAACAAGAATAAATTCTCTATCAATTTATTTATACCTCATTTCACATCTAATACCCACATATACATAATTTATGCATTAAACCTTTATAAATTCCAATTTTCATTATTTACATAACTTACTAACTAGCTTTAAAAATTCCCATTAAATTCCATAAATCATATAAAAATTCATGGAAGCTAAATATGACATTTATAATTAATTTAGGTTACTAATTACTATTTTCATGCAAAAAATCACTATTTTTGCCTTAGTATAATTTTCGACCATCACTTAAATATAATCCTAAAAATATTATTTCTTCATTCTAATCATTCACATAGCATCAAATATGTTCCAATTTCATTTTTCTCAACTTAATTTCAATATTTAAGCAATCTAGCAATTTTTTTCCTAATTACATAAAGAGAATTAATTCAAATAAATAGGAAATACTTAGATTTATTAATCACATACCACAATATCTTGATCAAGAGTGCCTAGCCTTCCTTCTCTTTACCTTATCCCTTGAATTTCTTCCTTTGCCTTCCACACCTAATACAACCAGCCCATTAAACCTTAGTTTACTTCATTTTATTGATCTCAAATGCCAAATCCAAGCTCAAAATCATAAACTATACCTTAAAATCCATGGGAAAACACTAAAGAAATAATTTAAATTCATAAATTTATTAACTTCCAACTTACCTAATTTCTTTAACCACTTGATTTCTAGCCTTTCCTTGCTCAAACCACTTGATTGAGGCTACTATGGTGAACTAGAGAGATGAAACTTTAATTGTTATGTTGGAAATTATGAGAAATTTGAAGTGAAAGAAGAAGAAATCAAAGAGGGGAAAGGGAGAGTATAGGTTCGGCCAACTAAGGAGGAGAAGAGGAAGCCAGCTAAATATGAAAATTTCTCTAGATTTTCTCTCTTTATATACCTCTCAATAGGGCCTAAATATGGGCCTTAGTTTATGGGTTTATCCCAATTATAAATTTAAGCCCATTTTAGGCTATTTAAGGCCTAAACCAAAATCTCTATCTTTCTCACTTCAAAAATAATTCCATAAATTTTATCACATAAAAAATAACTAGTACGCAAAATTTTGGCTCAATCGGAGTCCGTTATAGGTCCGATTCAAACTTATCAGTCCGATTCAACAACTGCCGGTGTTATCGAAAAATTCCATTCTCATCACTAAAATATTCTACATAAAAATTCATGTAGGCATACAAAATCTAGCAATTTTCAGAGTTCGTTTATTATTTTTAATTATTTACTTAAAATCAAGTCACCTTTCCCGCCGGAGGAAATTAACTCGCTACATTTTTCGTATTTTTGACCTTTTGAGGTCTATTTGACCTCAATTTCACTTCAAATTTCAACCCTGGACTCTCCATAACCAGTACTTTCCGATGGTCCAATAAAATATTTTTGACTTTTGGATGTCCTTTTGGGCCCAAAAAGTACTATTTACCATCAAAAAGTATTGTTCGCTGCTGACCCGGTGTTGAGGCCATTACAGTATATGAGTAAGTATGCATGTGTGAATGAAGATATGTATGAGTAATTGCATGTAGGTGTGTATGTATGTGTGAATGTGATTTGTTATGGAAAGTTTGGAATATGTATCTACCACTGAGGGTTTTGATGCTCCGCGCATAGTTTGCTGACTGCTCACAGGTTATGAAGATTCCGAGATTTCAGTGGTCGATGTTGCGAGGATAGTTAGGAGTAGGTTAAGGAACAAGTCAAAAGTTAGATTTGGCATGTATATGTACGTATGGAAAGTAAAGTAAGTGTGTGGGCACATAATTATAGTATGTGATATATGGTTGTGATCTATTCAGAACAGCTATAGATTTGGTAGTTATGATATAAATATGTTTGCAGGTATCGTTTTAAAAAAAAATTAGTGGCTCATGTACAGGTTTTATAATCGTCATTAGATTTAGACATCCGATTACTGCGTGTAATGTACAGCGATATGAGGGTGTTATATTTAGTGGTATCAGAGCACGAATTAGGCGGTCCTAAGATCGAAATGATATAAGAAAGGCCGATGTGGTACGTATACATGCCATGACTAGATCTTGATACCAAAAGTGATTATAAATCTAAGAAGGATATAAGAATAGCTGAGTTACTAGATGGTAAGGACTGAAGGACGTGACAATTATTGGAATATAAATGAGATGAGTTATCTGAATTGATTTTCTCCACTGGGAGATTTTCTAATTTAAGAGGTGTCACTATGATTGTGACATGAAAGGAAATTTTGAGGATGAAATTTTTATTAATAGGGGAGAATTGTAATGGTCCAAATAGCGAGCTAGTCGAAAATAGTATTTTTCGATGGTGAATAGTGACCCGGGATATATAGTACCTTCCAGAGTTGAAAAATATTTTTTTGATTATCGGAAAAAACATGTCAGCAGGGGCCAGTGGTTGAAATTTGGAATGAAAATGAGGTCAAATAAGTCTTCAAAAGTTAAATATAAGAAAATTTTATGGTTTCGTTTTAAACAATGCTTGGATTGACTAAAAGTTTGATGATGACTTCAAAAATAGCAAATGACCTCTAAAAATTAATAGAATTTTTAGATCAACATTAAATGAGATGTAGAATCATATGATAATGAAAAATTAATTCTATGGTGACTTTGAAAATTGGAGTATCGAATTGGTAAAAGTGAACCAGATCGAGAAACAGTCTTTGACTGATTCAAAAATATTCATGGAGCTTATTGAATATATTTTGAGGCTTAAGAAAGTATTTTTAAGAAGGTTTGAACTCAAGAAGTAAGAGAAAAATAATGATTTCGATTTAAATAGTGATCGATTGACTGTTTATTTGATTGAGACTTTAAAAATAGCAATAGATCTCTAAAAATTGTAAAAATTTTCAGTTGAGATCTAATAAATATTTAGAATTATCTGGTAGTTAAAAAGTAATTTTTCGGTTACACGAAAAATTTACTAATCAGACTGGTTAGAGTGAACCGAATTAAAGATGAACTTCAATTGAGCTAAAATTTTGCACATAGGGTTAATCTATTACTTTAAGCATTATGAAATTGATTTTGAGTGAAATTGAGTTTTGAAAGTGAGAGAAATAATTTTTTTTGATTTTGGAATAGGCTTAAAATTGATTTTGGGCTTGGATTAGGTCCAATGACTTTAGATTGAACTAGCCTAGCCCATTAAACCAAGTATATATAAGTCTAAAGCTACTGAAATTCTAGAAATCGTTTCACTCTTCTACGCTTCTCCTTGGCTTTCTTTTGGTCAAATTCCATTTTTCATTCTTTTCCACCAAATTCTTCAATCTTCTTTAAATTTCTCTCCAAATCCAAGCTCCTATATAATATTTCAGCTTCCCTACTACATGATTATGATCTCTAGTCATTGGTTGATAGAGTAAAAGTAAGGAAAATCAAGTATTCAAGGTTATGTTTCAAATTTGAGGTAAGTAATTTTGGAATTTTTAATTTAGTTTAAGGGTTTTAAGAGGTAAATTAGGATATGTAGATTATGTTAATATGATTTTATTGAGTTATGGAAGCAAGAAAATGACAGATTTTTGCCTTAAATATTCAGTCATAATAGGAATCAGAAAGGAAGAAAGGGTTGTCAAAGGAAAACATAGAATAAAATGAAGATTAAAGTGTGGAAGAGATGAATTCAAGGTTAGTGGATACAATATCCCTTAATTTTTATGAATTTTGTGCAGTGGTATGATTATGTTTGTTGTGTATTTATGTGTATAATTCATGTTAGATTGAAATAAATCTTATAATCGTGTTTATGGATGTTAGAATTAATGATTTAAATGCTTAAAATAAAAAGAAAATATGATTAAGTGGATGATTCATGCTTGGCCGAATTGAGTGTGTGTGTGTGATAGCTTATTTTGGTGAAATTTTAAAGGAAATGTCATAAATTAAATGTGGGTGTAATTTTAATGGTATGTTAATTTAATTGAAATTTTTGGAATTTTGTAGAATATTTTTAAGTTAAATTTTACATTATGTTGTAGTTAAAATATTAGATTTTAATGAAATAAATTGAATTTATTGCATAAATAAACATAATATTAACCAATTAGTTAATTAGAATCAAAAGAAAAAGAGAAAGAATGGAAAATGACTTATATGAAAGGAATTAAAAGTTTAGGGGTAAAATTGTAATATTTCCAAATATTTAGGAAAAATTAGTTTAAGTAAACTAAAGCTTAAATTAGAAAAAAATGGTGAATGAAATGAGAATTTTATGCATGAAATGAAGGTTAAGGACCAAATTGAAAATTTTCCAATGAATATGGACTTGGTAGTGTAAATTGTATAATTGGTGGAAATTTTGTAAATAAAATGAATTGAAGGGTATTTTCATAATTTATGGGAATTTGAAGGACTAAACAATAATTTAGTAATTTTAGGGACAAAACAGTAATTTGAGGGGAAATAGTGAATTAATGGTATTAATTAAATGAGTATGTCAATTTGGTAAATAAATTGAAAGTAAAAAGGTATAACCATAATTTGATGAAATTTTGATAGATTAAATGGTAATTTAGCTATCATAAGGATTGGTATGTAAATTGTATAGAATAATGATAATTGAAGGGTTAATATGTAAAAGAATTAATAATATGTAAAAATGAAAATATTTGTTAAGAATAAATTAATAAGCTTAATAATTAAATGATAAGCTTAATAATTAATTAGCAATAAGGAAATTAAGTAATAAATTAATAATAGTGACTGTTAAACAAATTATTCAGTACGTTAGATGTATTTGAATATTTGTATATAAATATACATGTATGGTATATGCACAAATGTATGTATAGCTTGTAAGAATAATACATATAATATGTATGAATGTGCAAGCAAGTATGTGATACGTATGACTATGATGAATTAATTGCGCATGTATAGAATATGAAATATTACCCTTTGTAGTCTGGTAGTGAATCTAGTTGAGGATATAGTTGGCTAGCCATAGGATACAGTCTGGATCATAGCGACTCCGATTTGGTAAGCTAATGATGGTCTATCCTATGTTACATATTCACAAGTTACAAGTACCATGTTCATTTTCATATTCTCACATGTGAGACTTTAGGGTTCCTATCCCGTGTATCCAGTCCGAGATTTCTATCAAACTATTAATAGGGGCAATTTAAAGAAACAAAGAAATATATGTATGTAAATGTAACTATATATGCATGTATGTAATTGTAAACAAGTATGCACATATGTATATGTATATGTATATGTATATGTATATGTATATGTATATGTATATGTATATGTATATGTATGTATGTGAATATGTATGTATATGATTATGAATGTATGTAAATGTATGTACATGAGTATGTATGTATATATGTATGAATATACGTATGCATGTACATGTGAATGTATGTATGTGACTATGTATGCATGTGTACATAAATGTATGTGTATGCTATGTATGCATGTGTAAGAATGTATGTATATGTACATATATGCATGCGTAAGAATGCTTGTATATGTATATGTATATGTATATGTATATGTATATGTATATGTATATGTATATGTATATGTATATGTATATGTATATGTATATGTATATGTATATGTATATGTATATGTATATGTATATGTATATGTATATGTATATGTATATGTATATGTATATGTATATGTATATGTATAGGTATGCGTGTAATGCATGTATATGTATATGTATGCATGTAATGTATGTATATGTATAAGTACGCATGTAATGCGTGTATGTATGCATATATATATGAATGTATGTATGCATGTGTATATGAATGTATGTATGTGAGTATGTATACATGTGTGAATGAATGTATGTATGAGTAATTGCATGCATATGTGTATGTATGTGTGAATGTGATTTATTATGGAAAGTTTGGGATACGTATCCACCACTGAGCGTTTCGATGCTCAACACGTAGTTTACTGACTGCACGCAGGTTATGAAGATGTTGTGGTTTCAGTGGTCAGTGTTGCGAGGATAGTCAAGAGCAGGTTAATGAACAAGTTAAAAGTTAGAATTGGCATGTATATATAGGTATGGAAAGTAAAGTAAGTGTGTAGGCGTAGGACTATAGTATGAGATGTATGCTTGTGATCTATTAAGAACAGCTATAGATTTGGTAGTTATGATATAAATATGTTTGCAGGTATATTTAAAAAAAATTACATTGACTCATGTACATATTTTATAACCGTCATTAGATTTAGACATCCGATTACTGCGTGTACTGTACAATGAAATAAAGGTGTTATAGTGGTTCATAAAAATGAAGAACAGAGGAAAATTTTCGACTGCAACAAAAGGGCAAAAATGAAGTATTTATACCTAGGACAAAAATGAAATAAGCAACAAAATTTTATTTCGGTTGCTAAAATAGCAATATAATATTATTTTGGTTGCTATTTTAGCAACGAAAAATACATTTCGTTGGTATTTCAGCAACAAAAAACACATTCCGTTGCTATTTTAGCAACTGAAATATATTATGTTGCTATTTTAGCAATCGAAAACAAATTTCATTGCTATTTTGATAACAAAAAATTGATTCCAATACTATATCAGCAAAGAAAAAAAATTTCTATTGATATTTTGAAATCGAATTTCTTTAAGATTGATTATTTAGCAACGAAATTATTTTTCGTTGCTAATTTAGCAACGAAAATTGAATTCCATTGCTAATTTAGCAACTGAAAAAATTCATTGGTAAATAACCAACCTTAAAGAATTTTATTTTGAAATAGCGATGGAAATGACATTCTATTTCTAAATTAGCAATGGATTTTTTTCGCTGGTAAATTTCATTACAAAATTGTTTTGCCATCTTTTAGTGCTTTATTTAGCAACGGTATAAGCATTTTGTTGCTAATTTCTGTTGTTATATTTTGGTGCTAAAAATTTCCTTCATTTTAGGGACGAAAGATAACCAATTTTATTTTCTATTCTAAATCTAAAAACTTTAACCAAAAATAACAATAAAATTTGATTTTCGTTGCTAAATTAGCAACAAAATTTTTTTTGTTGCTATTTTCACATTTTCTTATGGTGATTATAAGTAAAATGTTGAAATAACTTAATTAGTTAATTAGTGAAATAATATGAAAGAAATGATAATTGCCATGAAAATCATCTATTAGACCTTGAATCTAGCCTTGGCTGAATTGTATACACTAGTATACAAGCCTATATTTTGATAAATTCATAACAAATATAACATGAAATTAATAATTTAGCAAAAAGAACATGATGATACATGAGAAAATAATAAAAATTAGAGAATACATAACTTGGCCAAAAGAAGTATATAGGTTCATTAGTTGCATTTTGGTGATACATGATATAATAAGCTACAAAATGATCAGTTGATATTGAAAAGAGGGATTAAACATGTGATAGTTCAATAATGTGAGGAAAAATCATGTGGCCGAATGGTATACTAGACCAAAAGTGTATGTATTTGATGTATATTGTTAATAATTGTTGTTTATTTTATGAATATATGAATATTAGATGCCAATGATATAAAGTATGTAAATTAGATAGGTTACATAATTTAGAAATTATGGAAAAATGCAAGAAAACGTAACATAGAATGGAAAATTTAGTTAACTTTGGTATACAGTGGTTAAACCAGATGTATATGATATTATGGCTAGTCATAAGAACAAGTATCGCGGTAAAATATTGAATTGAATGTGGATTGTAGACCACTGATTTGTCTTTCTATACTATGTATATTAAAGTGTTAGTTGAAGTGTTGATCACTCCATATGGTCACCTCAATATATTTTATAGGCATTGATCACTTCATGTGGTCACTTTAGCATATTTTAGACCTTTGGAGTCATCATCCCGTATATTCGGTTCGAGAGTTTTCATTACTACTAGGGGTAAAGTGGTAAAAATGATGAAAATAAGAAAAAGTAAAGTCAACAGAGACAAAATGATAATTTACCATTATCTGAAGAATTTGTAAAGACTCAAATGTAATTGAAAGATGAAAATGCAATAGATGATAAAAGGGAGCAAAAAGGTGAAATTTGTATTGAAATTGGAGGAAATTGTGATTAAATGAGAATTTAGGGACTAAAATGACAATTTAAAATAAAAAGTAGTAATAACAAGCAAAAGCGAAAATAAGTAGTGATAATAACTTAATAGAAAATTATGATGTTATATAAGAACTCTAAGGTAAGTAAAAGAGAATAACAAAAACATGTATTAATGAATAAAATAATAATAAATGAATTATGGAACAAAAGTATAGTAATAGATAGTAATAAAATAAAAGGCAAAAAATACAATTCACCCTCTAAACTTTGACAAAAAGAGAAATTAACTCCCTAATATTTATTTTGGTGCAATATCCTCCCTAAAATTTATAAATTGGGGCAATATCATCCCAAAACTAACGGGTTCGTTATTTTGACTATTTGATTGGTGATGTGACATAAGTATAACACGTCAACGGACTTAAATTGCCTCAATTTGCAAACTTTTGGGGTTAAACTACTCTTTTTGGAATGTTTTAGGGATTTTTTTTGCACCTTTAGCCTTGTTACGTAGCACTCTTTTTGGCATAATTTCGTTGCTACGTTAGCAGTCAACTAACAAAAATAGTTAAAATAACGGATCAGTCAGTTTTGGGATGATATTATCCCAATTTGTAAACTTTGGGGAGGGGGGGAACATTACACCAAAATAAATATTAGGGGGTTACTTCAGGGGTTGAATTACACATTTGTGTGTGTGCGCGCGCGCGCGCGCGCGTGTGTGTATGGATGATGGTTGATTAATGGGATGATTGGAAATATTTGAATGACAACATTAATAGAGATTTTGTAGTGGTGGAATGAATTTTGGGAGTGTAATTTGAAATTTTTGTAGAAAGCAGGCACTATTATAGTCGTTGTACTATCCAAATTTTTAATAAATTATAAGAAGTAAAAATAATTTTCAGTACATGTGAGTACCTTTTAACAATTATAAACTTACTACATAAGTTAAGGAATTTAATAATCAAATTAAGAAGGATGCCATTTAGGGTAATAAAGAAAATAATTGAGCAATTAGGGATATCGCCAACTTTATGACGCTCTAGCATTCGGACCAATATTTAGGTGTAGGGTATCACATACACAATCATCTCTACAAACTTAATAATATGATCATACATATAACAAATAATTGACCAATGTAATTTCATATCATATCATGAATAAATTATTCATTTTCAAATGATTTTTTAACCATTATTATGCTTTCTCTTAATTATCAACCATTTATGGTGGCGAAAATTAATACTATGATAGTAACATAGTTATTATTTCTTGAAAAATATCATTTATGTGTCTATAATTTTATATTACCTCATTCACTTCAGAAAATGAAAAAAATGTAATAAAATAATTTTTAGGACACATATTGATGAAGCGAAAGTATCCAAAACTTGAAGAATTTTATTCGATATCAAAATCTGTTCTAAAACTATAGAAACAAAATAATTTATATGAATGAAACAATAATAAAAAAAATAAAAATGTCTCTAAAACCTCAAACTGAAAAAACGAACGTCCAAATATTATTTTTAGGACCCGAAATGGGCTAGTTACAAAGGGCTAAACATTAGTAATGAGTCGTCCATCTCGAAACAAGATTTTTGAAAACATAATATAATAAGCAATCGGAAAACTGAAATAAAAGTTTTCATAAAAACAGTCTGGGCGATAATAAAAAAACAACACTAACAATGATTGGTCAATTTCGAGCACTGTATATACTGCAAGCCCAATTCATCCACATCACATATACAACATAATTATATAATAGTTATTATAAAAGAAAACATTTAGTAATTTAATTCAAATATTTCTAAAATAATACTTGGAAAAATAAACAGAAATAATAAAATTATCCAAATAAAATATATATTATTATACATAAAACTAGAATTTTATAGATAATATATATGTAACTTTAAGTAATAATTTGACAATTATTTTCTAATGCATGATTACATAATGTATCAATAGCAATAATATATGATTATGAAATACACATACACACACACACACACACACACACACACACACACATATATATATATTGTATCTAGTGATTTTAAGGGTACTTAATGGAAGATAATTTATAAACAATTAATTACTTTATCAAAAACTATTCTTTCAATCAAATAATTAATGCTAGATTTTCAAGTCATTGACAAAATTTTAAAGTTCAAAAGTTAAAGTATTTTAAATCTTCAAGATTTTCAGTAACAATTAAAATTCTAAGAAAATCATGATTATAATATCAAAATTATATATATTGAAAGAAATTATATATATCACGATATATTGTGATAAGTAGACATAAATACCTCTCGAAGCGCAGATCGTTGAAGCGTAAGCAAAAATCAATTGTTTAACGTTACCTGCAAAGCCTATCACCCACGTGTCACGAACTACAAGATGAAAGCATAGATCCACAAACTAAAAACCCCTTAGACAAAGATAATATGCGAGAAGACAAACCAACAGAGTTTCGATATTTCTAACTTTCTCCTCTTTTTCAAATGAAGGAACTAAACCTTTATATAGGGCTTTAATTAAGGAATACTTAATTTCCTTAATAATGATGAATTAAATTGGTAGTTATAATATTAATAAGGAAATAATAAATATGACAGTTACAAAATTAATATGTAACTGTCCATATTAATGCACACATAAATGGTAGATTCCCTAATCAAGGGAAAAATCAATATGGAACTAATTCCATATATATGATTTTCTATTCCGATATTATCTCTATTATATCGAGGCCAATTTATCATCTCGTGAGTCATAGACGTATCCCAAACTCCTTCATCTCCCACTCGCACATGACAAAATAATTTTCAGTCATTCTCTCCTATCATACAAGCAGATAGTTCGTGTGACCGGCATACGTCGAGAACACTGATGCTATACACCTGTTAGGGATATATAGCGTCTCGAGAAACAATATCTTCTCACAATTATATGCCAAACACTAGATACTTTTCTCACATTTGTTGTTTTATCTTATGATCTCATAAAAACAATTTTTGTGTTCATTATCGTGTCTCTACTTATAAAGACTACAATAGGTATACCAGTGAACCACGAAACTACCGAATATGATCGAAAAATATCTTCCCCTTTTTCTATATACCTTCCATCATAGTCCAACTCGCTTTTCTAGTTAGATCCGCCAGGTCAAAATTTTTTCATAACCCTTTGGAGACTAACTATGCTATCCACACTAAACTATACTTCAGGTATATGTTAAAAGTCTTGAGGGTCAGAAAAATTAAGGTCTCATACTAGGGAAAATTTGAGATCATTTACATAAGATTCCCTTCCCTTGGTCAACTCAAGCACACATGGTATGATGCATGTGTTATGGTATTCTTTTCTTTCCCTTAAAGGATGCATATCTTATAATTATTTAACACCATACGGAAGCATAAGATTGCAATGTACTAAAGTGTTCAACTTTAGTTCTCCCACTTTAGAACTACTTCTTGCTTTTAAGATAGAAGATGATAGTTACGTTTAACTTATCATAAGATTATACTTAATCCAATTTAGATCTCAATCCAGAGCATACAAGCTCGTGGATGTCTTTATTTTGCACCTTAACAAGACTCATTTTGTAATTTCTATAAGACGGCACTTTTATTTTGAATAAGTTCTTGAAATTTACTTCGCGTTCAAAAATTGCCTCATCTTAGTCTTTGTCAACTCATTATCAAAACTAAGGTAAACACCCGTGTGAGTGGGCTACATTTCTGTCCGATATGTTCAATCATATAATAAATAACAGTAAATATTCACATATAAATATTCACACTCATGTATTGCCAAATAATGAACTTTATTATTATTCATAAATAATAATATTAAGGGATCTCATAAACAGTATAAATCAAATCCTACACAAACTCTGAGATCTAATGTGTATTTCAAAACACATCTCTCAATACAGGTTTTGTTAATAGATCTGCAATCACATCCAGCGTGAAAATGTACTGTAAGTTCAGTTCTCCTAGTACAACAATATCTTCGATTTATTGATACTTAATGTTGATACATCTATCAACAACTAACTATCACCGTAGACTGTCATCGGTTCATCTAAGGCAATTAATCCCAAATGGTTCACAAACCGTTTCAACCACAACTGCCTTTTGTATTGTAGCTAAGAAAGCAACAAATTTAGCTTTCAATGTTGATGGGCTACAAAGATTTTTTTTCTTGTTACTCCACTAAATGGCACCCTTGCCAAGCAAAAATACATAACCTGAAGTGAATTTCCACTCATCCACATCACTTTCCCAATCAACATCTGAATGTTCTCTCAATTACAAATCATTTCATTAAAAAACAGAGAGAATAAGTTGCAGTACCTCTAAGGTATCTAAGTATTCTTTTGACTATTTTCCAATGTGTTTTGTCTGGGTTAGACTAATATCTATTTACTATAACCATACAATAGCATATATCAAGTCTGGTACACAATATTGTGTACATCAGACTACCCATAGCACTGGGATACTGAACATTCCTCATATGTTCAATATGCTCATTTGTCTTAAGACATATACTTTTACTAAGAAACTGATTCTTAGTAATGGGGTTGTCAATGGGTTTACAATTTTACATATTAAATCATTCAAGAACTTTGTTAATGTATGTCTCTTAAGACAATGACAATAATCTTTTCGAGTGATCTCTTGAAATCTTAATTTCAATGGTATAATCTGTTTGACCCATATCGTTTAGCTCAAAGTTGGATCACAACCAATCTTTGATAAGATTTACATACTTTATGTCATTTTCTAGTATCAGTATGTCGTCTACATACCAAGTCAAAAAGACAAATTTGTCTTTAGAGCTTTTGTAATAAACACAATGGTCTTCATTAATCATGTTGAATTCATTTGACATGATTGCTTCATGAAATCTCAAATACCATTGTCTTGAAGACTACTTTAGGCTATATATCGATCTCATCAATTGCCAAACCTTATGTATACTGCCTTTTTTTTAATGAGAAAAGCAGTCTTTATATCTATTTGATGTAGCTCTAGGTCCAAACTAGCTGTCAAGGCTAGAATTAACCTTATCGATGTAAATCTAATAACAGGTGAAAAAGTCTTCTCATAATCAATTCCTTCCTATTGTGTAAACCCCTTAGCAACTAGCCGAGCCTTGTATCTTTCGATACTACCATCAGCTTTTTGCTTTATTTTGAGAACCCACTTATTCCCAATTGGTTTGTGTCCTTCAGGTAGATCAACCAGTTCTCAAACTTGGTTTGATCTCATGGAAGTCATTTCTTTTCTATTGCCTTAATCCATTTATCTTTTGCTGGACATTCTTATGGGATAATTAAAAAATCATCAACATGGAACACTTTTCCTCTTAAATTTTTTGTAATTCCAATTCTTGATAAACATATCTCATATATTCATCATAGTTCGGAATGCTCCCACTAAAATTAAGCTCTATGCTCCCACTCAAATGAAGATCCTGAATATCCATACTCCTACTGGAGTTAGGCATGCTCATCCTCCCACTGGAGAATGGATTTCGAACATTTGAACCATTGAAAAGAGAGTCTTGAACTTCTTCTTCAATTTTCCTCCCACTCGGATGGAGAGATCCGGTTAGTTTAACTTTTGACTTTTATAAAAGTAAAGTCTCAACTTACTTCGCCCAACTTAGGAAACTCATTTTCCAAAAATATGATGTCTCGTGATTCAGTATTTGTTACCGAGCCATTTGCTTGTTCACCCATAAACATGTATCCTTTTGATACGTCAGAATATCGCACAAAGATACTCTTTTTAACCTCATGGTCCGCATTTACCAAATTTATTTGAGGTATTATAGATATAAGCAACACAACCCTAAGGTCATCAATGTCTCAGGTCGAATTACCAACCAATCCACAACTCATAATAAGTGGAAGCAATAAACTTGGAGGGCACACAATTTAAAACATCATTTTATTATGGAATTCAAGGAATAGACGACCGATGTCCACTCCCTTTTTCATCACATAAAGCTTTAAATTCATTAGAAAGATATCCTTAACCACGGTTAGTTCTTAAAGCTTTAATTTTCTTGTCTAATTAATTCTCAACAAGATTTATAAAATTTTTAAAGCAACTAAATGCTTTAGACTTGTGAGAAATCAAATGGACATGACCACACCAAATATAGTCATCTATATTAGTGATGAATAATAATAGGTCCATGCCTTGTTGTAACATTCATTAAATCACATACATCTGAATGGATAAATTTCAATGGAGTTTTGGTTCTATTTCCCTTCTTTTGAACGATTTCCTCACTAGTTCTCTTTTCAGGCAATGCTCATAGGTAGGTAATTTAAGTTTATTCAAATCATCGATCAATCCTACTTTGGCTAATTGACTCATTCAGTTTTGGCCAATGTGGTATTACCCAGCATGCCATAATTTCACATTATTCTCATAACAATGTGAAATAGAAGAAGAAATTAATGAAAAACTAGTAGTATTTTAATAATCAGGATTAATATCCATGATAATGAAAATGTTCAAAACAAAACCAGAACCACATTAAGCATCATCTGAACATAAGCATGCGTTGTTATCCTTAAAATGTAAATGAAAGATAGTTTCATTAAAGAAAAAATAGAAACTAACTAGACAAAAGAATCTTAATCCTTTTTGTCACAAGGTCCATTATTTTTGGATCTATCACCCACAAAGGATAAAATTTAGTAAAAAGACATGACTAGATACACAAATATCACTCACTCATAAGTCAAGATAGTGTACCTATTGGGACACATTAAAGTCTCTTACACAGTGATCCTTTTATTGGCATTTTAAGAAATATTTCACACTTGAAATATTTATCCTTTTATTACCTTTGGACCTTATGTGATTCTATTTTATCATTTGCCTTTTTAGACTCTCGAGCCTTTCCTTTACCCGTACCACTAAAGCTTCTATTCTTGTTCTAGTTAGAACTTATTCTACTAGAACAAAACTGTGCCGCGTGCACTATGACATTGATCTTAATCATCACCATACAATCCTTTTCAAGCTCAAAATGACAAGCGACATTCTTAAATATCTTAATCTTGTCCATATAAGTTAGTTGCATCTTTATATGCTCCCAACTTTAGGGTAAAGAATGGATAATAACTTGGACCTATTGCTCATTGATCATTTTATGATCAAATTCACTAAGCTCACATATCATCTTATCCATCTCTTAGATGTTTTTGCATTATATGATCAGACTCTTCTGATTAGTATCAAAAATTTGATCACTAATGATCGAAACTGAGTCAGAAACGTATCCCCGAATTTTTCTGCAAAGTGATCCACAGATCCGTTGCATTTTGACACTTGAAAAATTTTCTTAGTGATATCATCATCCATTTGCACTTAGCAATATGGTACGAGCAGTGGAACATCTCTTTTTCATGCCACATAGACATCTTGGTCCTGCTTATTCTAGACTATGGTGCCATGTTTAGAATTAATCATAATCAAACTTAAGGTTTCTAAAACCTCATGCTCTTCAAGTACATATTGAATGTACATATTTCATTTGGATCCTCTGATCACTAATGGCATAATTGTTGTACAATATTAAAGAGATCAAGCAATACATGCTATTTACTATGCATCTGAAAAATTAACCTAATAAAGTTGTCTATTAGGCCCAAATTCGAAAAGGTTACTTAAAGTTTCCAATTACCCTCTAAGTCCTAATGTCTAACCTTATCGATTAAAATTTCATGCATAGCAGATGTCGATTGTTGGTCATTAAGTTCTTAACTTAATTTAGGATATTATATATAAGATAATCTAAATATTAACTCAATTATCATGCAATCATTTTACATATAAAATATTGCTAAGCAATTAACAACAAAATAAACACATTCATAATAAATGTTAAATGCCAATATAATATCCAAAAGATAAATAAATTGATTTATTTAATCAATCATTAAATATCCAACAATCACAAAAAGAGGAAACATTTAAAATAAGATAAAAACACACTTGTCTTTAATCTGGTAATAGGAAACATAAATCCTAACCATTAAAAACTTGACACTCATGTCAATAACTCAGGGAACCTAGAATGTGACAAAACTAGTCTCGTCATTGGAAATGATTTCTCGACCCTTTTGAACAAATCGAGAGGCATGCCATAAAATTGATGATGAAGCCATGGACGATACACATAACGTCCGCTTCTGAGCACCATCCCAGATTTAATGTTGCTTCTCAACACTCCTCTTTTGTTCACTGAATACAAAAACTGGATAATGGTTTTCTTATAAATTCCATTTTCCTTGATCCAGGCATCAACCAACCAGTTTCTCATATTTGGATGGCATTCAAAAGAGTCTTTCATCACCTTAAACAAGGTCCTGTCAACACCTCCTCGATCTAAGCCATCAGTCCAAATGCACTCTTGCATCTTTTCATGCATGCACAAAATATGATGCACTATTGCATCAATGTCATCAGCTCAAACCTTTTTATGCATCCTTATTTTGCAAACCATTTGCACTTTTGCTTCAGTTTCTACAATTCCTTGAGGAATTTGTGGGCATCTAGAAGTCTTTATCTTCACCATTTCTGTCACACATAACAAAAAATTAAATAGTAAGTGCACTAATGCACAATCATATGTGATTGAAACTCATTTCAATCCAAAAGATAAAGACAAACTGTTACTCATAACAGAATATAAATAGTCAATACACTCATGTACAAACCCACAGATGATTGAAACTCATTTCAATCAACAAACAAATAAATATCCACATAATATAATGTTCAAACAAATTTTAAAATTTAAGAAGGCAGGAAAAATTATTTTCTCAATTTTTATCAATTTTAAAATAATTTTTGTAGGAATAAAATCCAAAAAATATTTTCAAAAATGAACAAAAAATAGAAAAATTGAGAAAATTAGATTAAAAAAATTTGAGCTAATTTAGAGGTTAGAGGAGCCCTCACGCACCCACGCGCGATAGAGATACCACGCGCAGGCAGAGCGCCTTTGCCACGTGGCGCAACCCCACTAGGCCACGTGCATCCATGTGGCAAGATAATGTGACACGTGACATGTAATAGTTGGTCCGGGTGGACTGACAAAATTGACACGTGGCATGACCATAGTCAGCCACGTGTCAACTAGTTATTGGACCGCGTGTCAACACGTGGCATGGCTCAATAAGCCATGTGTCAGCACCAACCAGCCATGTGTCAGTACCGTAGGCTGCCACGTGGATGTGAAGTGGCATGACACGTCATGCCACATGGCAGGACCCCCATGCCATGTGTCATCATGTGGTTGGTCCATATGGCAACATGTGGACCCTATTTGACATGTCAGTTGACACGTGGCGCTTCACCATAACGCCACGTGTCTCTTTCCCATTAGGCCACGTGGCTGAGTGATGTTTCACTCAACACATGTAGCTAGATGTGTGCTGGAGACAAGCCCTCTAGCACGCGCCTAACACACTTGCATGCACCACCTTCCCGGTGGTTTCAGGCCACCGAATTTTTTTCTAGGATGGGGTTTTCGAGGTCCCTGAGTCTAATGGTGTGGTCAAAAATAAAAAATTCCTACTCAAAATTTTAATTACGAATTTTTTTAAGTAATTAGTTAATTTCAGTGTCCAAAAGTCACAAAAAAATTTTAGACCAGAATTAAAAAAAATTAAATATAAAACATTTTTAATATGCATATCAATTCAACTTATAAACATATCTAAATTTTCACAAAAAATCAGATCTACATTATAGATATGCCGGAACGTAAAAATATGGCTCTGATACCAATGAAAGAAATTATATATATCACGATATATTGCGAGAAGTAGACATAAATACCTCTTAAAGTGCATATCATTAAAGCGAAACTAGAAATCGATTGTTTCACATTACCCGGCAAAACCTATCATCCACGTGTCATGAACTATGGGATGAAAGCATAGATCCACGAACTAAAAACCCCTTAGACAAAGAGAATATGCGAGGAGACAAACCGACAGAGTTTCGGTATCTCTAACTTTCTCCTCTTTTTCAAATGAAGGAACTAAGCCCTTATATAAGTCTCTAATTAAGGAATACTTAATTTCCTTAATAATGATGAATTAAATTGGAAGTTACAATATTAATAAGGAAAATAATAAGTATGGCAATTATAAAATTAATATGTAACTGTCCATATTAATGCACACATAAATGGTAGATTCCCTAATCAAGGAAAAAACCAATATGGAACTAATTTCATATAAATTATTTCCTGTTTCGATATTATCTCTATTATATTGGGGCCAATTTATCATCTCGTGAGTCATAGGAGTATCCCAAACTCCTTCATATATATATATATATATATATATATATATATATATATATATATAATTTAATAAATACAAATTTTTTTCAAAAATATTTATATATTTTAGGCATGATAAATCCTTCTAACATTTTATATTATTTCATTATCAAATAGACAAATAGCATTAATTAGTTACATACTAACATATTGCTGAATTGATAATACTACAAACTTGTTGAACCATTGAAAGAAAATATATCTTTTTTTTATAATCAGTTTCAATTAATTATAATAAATATCATGAAATACATCATATTCTAAATTTAATTGAAAGAAAAATTTAATTTTTATCACCAAAATATTCTAAATAAAAATTCATATAGACATGTAAAATATGGCAATTTTCATAGTTGATTTGCTATTTTTAAAAATTTATGTAAAATTATGTCTCATTTTCTACTAAGAAAATTGACTTGCTATCTTTTTCGAAATTTTGACATTTGAAGGCCCATTTGACCTCAATTTCACTTCAAATTTCAACCCCGGACTCACTATGACCAATGTTTTCTGATGGTTCAATAAAATATTTTTGACTTTCGTACGTCCTTTCAGGCCCAAAAAGTACTATTCACCATCGAAAAGTACTATTTACAATTGACCTGGTGTTGAGGTCATTACAAGTATTCTTCACATTTAGGGTTGTTCAATTTATTGTTTTTAATCATACAACACGATGCAGGGTGGTGAGTGCAAGTTTTTTGAGTGGGAAGAGCCGATAAGAGAAGATGAAAGAATTTTGGAGCTCCAACATGTAGTACAAGCCCTGCAAAATAAGAATAGAGATTTAAAGCAAAAATGTGGCTTGTTTGATATCGAAAATAGCTACTCTAAGGAACCAACTTGATTTATGAAGGTTGAGCACTGCTGAGGTAGCTCAAAAGATTAGAAAGATGAGAAATAGAGAGTAATGGTTCTTCAAAGTTGTGTATATTTTGATCTCTGCCAAGATGGTAGAGGGTAATAAGTTTAGGGGAATTGTGTATTTTTTGTAATGGAAAGTTATAACTTTCCATATTTTGATACACATTTGTATGGATGGCATTTTGTTTTTGTGGACAGATATATGTATATTTTTTTATATCAATTATAATGCTACTTCGTTGTTGCTTTGCCAATATTGGATGTATATGCAAGTATGCTTCTGCTGGAAATATGCAGGTGCATGATCCAATATTAGATGCATAAAAATATTAAATGTTGTTCACATATAATATTTCGTAGAAGATGTCATAGCCAAAGCTGCCAAATTATTGTTCAACAAAAGGCCAAATGGCCAAATTTCACATACAAAATGTTAAGCATTGTTGTACTTTAACCAAAAAAAGGACAAATAGGCATACATGAAATAAAGCTCTTGCCAAATGGCCTTAAATGACAATTACAGTGTAGATAGACTATTAAATTCCATCATCTTGTAGTTTTTTCCTTCTCTTGCTTTCCTTCTCCTTAATTAAGGTAAAAGCAGTCACTGCTTCTTTGCCCTTCCATTTCATGCCAACGGGTTTGAATCCTAAATTAGTTAGCAATGATGCACCAGTTTGATCACCAATAAAGCCAATCTTTCTTGTTTTAGTGGGCTTTTTCATTTGTACTCTATATTATAAATAGACCTTCCTTTAATTAGGAATAGGTCTCTTGATTTGTGGATCCTCATCATGCAAGGGCTTAAACGGAAGAAAAAAATAAACATTAATATAGGCAATGGGAAGTATTAATGTAGTAGTTGCTATACACATATGCATTAATGATAAAGTAAAGTAAATGATAAACAATAAAATAATATAGTTTTATTGCCACTTACCCCGAAGTCACATGGAATGCCCCTATCTCCATCTACTTTTCCTTTTCCTTTATCTTTTGCATATGGCTTTGATGTTCTTTCTTCTACTTCTATTTGAATTCCATAGGTTGCTAATGTATCCCAACAAAAATCTGCCATTTGTGAGTAATCTATGAAGTTGAAAAAATTTATTCTACTTCATTTTACTCATTGTCCATTGCAAAAACCTACAGAAGGAACTTCTCTAGATCTATATGCTTCAACAAAGATGTGTTCTTCTCCAGAATCCAGATTATCTATCTCAATCCCCATAGCAGCAGATCCAAAAGGTAAATGTTGTTTTTAAACTGCAGATTATTGAACATCTATTTGAGATGCAAGGTTTATACATTCTTCATGTGTATCTGCACTCCATGTGCTGAATGATTCCCGCTAAGATTGGTTCTTAAATAGGATATTCACATGGATAAATGTCCTATGCTCATTCTCGGAATATCCAGTAAAGTAAATTGTACTCCCTTCATTTTGGACCGAAATTGAACTTTCTTGCACAGGATATGTTTTACAGCATCTCAACTACATCTACAACAAAATATTCAATTGAAAATAAAGAAGTGTTACTAGAATTACCTTGTTACATTTTTTTTATTATGGCCTTCAGATCCACAATTAGAACATGTTATAATGCTTCTTTTCCTGGATGTTTTCCATGTTCCCTTCCTATGTGTGCTTTCGTTCCTCTCTCTGACTTCTTTAACTTTAGATCTTTTAATTTGCTTCTTGGTAGGTGGTGGTTCCATTGGTAATGCTTTAGATATTCTCCAGAAGTTCCTAGCCCTTACAGGCTTTAACTTGTGGAAATAAGTACACTTGTATGTTTCTTTGTGATACCACATAGAAATCTCTTTTATTAGATACCAATTGAGGTATTGGAATGATTTTATTGTACGAGGACAAGGAATACCAGACGAATCCCATACCTTGCATGTACATTTCCCAACATTCAAATTCATTATGTGCTTGTCCTCTCCTTCGGTTACTTCAAAACCATCATCCCCATTGTATTCCACTTTGCAACACTGGGCAATTTTTAAGTAATCAGCAAACAATAACATATACCTAGGAGACTAATCATAGTTCTAGTGTTTAACTTCACTTTCCAACTCTACAAGCCTATTCATGTACATAACTCTTATTTCTTTAAGAATTCCAATGATAGATTTATGCCTTGCCTCTTTTATCTATGAATTGAAAGACTTAGTGAAGTTTTTATCAACTGTATCATTCTTGTAGTTTGTTGTGAAGTAAGCTCTGCACCATGTTTAAGGAGGATACTTTATTAGAGTCCAAGCTGCCATCTCATTCAAGTTGCCTAACTTCTTCAAATTGTCTTTAAACTCCTCCTCGTATATGCTCCAACCAAACCACCATAGCAACTTTTTGAACCATCCACCTCTCCATTGTGAACACCAATTAGCTTCAATATGCCTTACACAGAATTTATGGCTTGATTAAGGTAACTTCGTCTTAATTGCATCAATTAATCCCCATAAATATTGTGTATAACAGTTAGATTCAATTTAATTTTAACTTGTAATAAATAAAGACATCAATAATTGATTCGATATTACCTTCTGCATGTCAAACATAAAGGTAATTCCTTCACCCTTGTCCAGATCCAAACACTGTCCAAGTAGCTCCACAAACCAGCTCCACATCTTTTTTTTTTCATTAGGCATAACTACCCAAGCAATGGGATAGAAATGATTCTGACTATCATGGCTTACAGTTACAAGTAATTAGCTTTACATTTTTCAAGTAAAAAATTTTCATCCAAGCCAATGAGAGTCCTACATCCTATTTTGAACCCCAATTATAAAGCCTTAAAGCATACAAACATCCTATAGAAGACTCTTCTACCATCATGCATAGCATCCCTACTAATATTCACTACAATTCTGCTTCGTAGGTTAGAATCCCTTAACTCTTATGCATAAGCCTCCAATATCTTATAGTCATCACTATAAGATCCCTCAAGAGATGTTAGCATCAACTTCTTAGCCAATTTAAGCTTGTGTTCTGAGACATTCAATTTTAACTCATCAATAACTTCAATCCTCATTGCCTTCAGTTTATATTGAGGGTTATTCTAGACCTTAAGCCTAAAATAGTCTCCCAACAACTTATAGTTCGCTTTCTAGGTTAAAATACTCAGTCAAGCAAGTATGCTTTGAGTTTAGAATTTTCACCTTGAAGCCTTCCCCTTTACCATCTCTAGAAATTAACGATATAAAAGAAGAACCTGATTGGCACTTGGATCTAAGTCTAGATTTGTCAGACTTGACAACTTGAATCCCATATCCATTTGCAACAACATATATATTGACATATTTCCATACATCAGCCAAATCCTTAAAAATCATTTTAGTTGTCATTTCTTTGAAAGCCTCCAATTTCGTATCTATTACTTTTTGCCTAGACTCTCTAATTTTCTCTCTCAACTCTATATCAGAGTCACTAGCAACTTCATGGCATTCACCAATATAATCCTCAATCTCACTGTCAGCAGAGTCCTCACATACATTGGCATGAATTCCATCTTCACAAACACCATGTGAACTACCCTCACCTGTAGCATTTGCCCTTTCCTCATTATTTCCTCCACTTGTGCTGTCCAAACAACCTCCATTCGCAGCTACATTGTCCACTACATCTTCAACATAATCAGTTCTTACATTTAATTCATTAACTCTCTCTCACCATCATTGTACAATACATTAGCAAACCTTACTCTACACCTTGGATGTTCAGACAAAAGTTGAATCATAACACACTCTAATTCACCTTCTTAAACAAGATACAAATCGATGATATTAAATTCTTCACAAACTAATATTTGAAGGGCTCTAATACCTTTATCACCATCAATCTCATAAAATTTTGTATGCCTCTTACCATAATCCAATAATATGCATTTTTTCACTTTATTTAATCCTAGTTTTTTCCTCAAATTTTGATACACAATCAAAATAACAAAGGTCATCGAGATCTAATCGATTCTCAGCATGCATATGGCCTCATTATAATCCAAATAGTGCTATGTTTTTCAATTTCCCCTAAAATAATATCAAAGACTAATGCTTTATACCACCATCCCTAAAATTACACAAACATAATGAACTTTTAACTCAATATTTTGCTATATTCAATAAACCAACAGAGAATGCATGAACACAAAAGATATCACAACCTAATGCACGAATGAATACATATAAAAAGAATAAATACTATTTACTTAAATATCCAATATAAATCACGATACTTTTTTATCAGAAATTTCACAAGCAATGCCTTCGATATATTGAGAACCGGGAACCCTAAATGCAAGATTTTGTTCTTTTACTTTGAAAGGGAAAAATCAATGTACCTTTATTTTCCTCTCTACATTTCGCAAAAAAAGGAAGTTGGTAATAACATTAATTGTGAAATAAGTTAATCAATTTATTTTTTCCATTTTCAAATTTTCCACATCTGATTTTTAATTGGATTTTTTTTTTCTTTGATAACTGGACCGATTACTAAAAGTGATATTGATGATGTGGCATCAGGTGATTGGCACATTTTTTTGTCATTAACCATGTTCAATGTCTGTTAGTTTAAAGGGTTTTTTAACCCTTTAATCCATAATCCAGAAGCAAAAAATTGTCAAGAAAAATGAGTATAAGGACTTAAATGGCTCAAAAAAAATTTAGGGGCATAAGTACCCCCATTTAAAAAGTACAGGGCCAAAAATGCCCCTTATCCCTCAAAAAAATCATGGAACAGTCTCCTTGCTCTGTGGTTTGAGCTCCTACCATCGACCATTAAATAAAAAAATAAAAAAAAAGGAAAGAAAGATCGATCCCAAAGCCATTGTATAATTCTCACTTAGCACGCCCAACTTTCCTCTTCACATCAGCAGGATGTGGTTGTCTTCCTAGCCTGCTGTTATTGACTGGATTAATCCCATTTGGTTTCTTTGATGGTGTAGGGATTAGTGATAGAATTAAACTCCTGTTTCAACAACCAGATAACATGTCAATACAAAATATCATATTATGTTCTTCACTTTCAATCCAATCATACTCTGCAATATGTGTTGTAGTTTTTACTTAGCATATATAAAGATTTGGTATAGGCAACAAAAATCAGGCAACTTACTTGTTTTCTGGTTTCCTCATTCGCTTATGACTATTCTTCTTCAGTTAAATATTTAACTCTCATTTCAAAAATAACAGTTAAAGATTTAACTCTCATTTCAGTTGATTGCTGATCAAACAGATGGGCATTCTATTGTATTTCATTTCCGAAAAAGAAAAAATAAAAAGGGGTAAATAAGTATCTCATAATCTGATGGAAAACCAACATAATAATATAAAAACATAAAAGAAAATGAAAAGAGACACTTGTAGGGTAAGAATTCATTAAATATTTAAGCTGCGTTGTGTTCTTGAAAGAGAAAATAACTTGAAAATTCCGCTTCATTAATAGCAATAGACAAAGCAAGGAGCATATATTATTCAATATTAATGCATAGAATATGATATAAAACATAAAGAAGATAAGAAAAACAAGAAAAATCACTCAAATCAAATCCATGTAAAAACCAGAAAGGAAAACCAGGTGAAATTCAAATTACCTGATCAAGAGGAGTCATCTTCAAGCTCCAGCAGTATTATACCCCATACTTTGATTTAACAGATGTATTAAGACATTTAAACTATACGATAACAATCCAAAAATTGCATATTTATATAATATTACATTGTCAAAGAATCGAACCAGTTTCGAATTTGTACACAGCTGCAAAAAATAAACCCACTTAACAACGAACACAGTTTACCTCAAAGCTACTGAGAAGCAAATAGAGAATTCACAATTACGTAATTGAGCTGGGACTCCATGTTTTTATTTCGCCTATTTATATATTAAGAGTTTCAGCCCACATTTTTTATAGAAAAACAATTCTGAAGTCTGATTATGCTCAAGTCTGGATTCAGACCATCAACCATTATGTATAGCTTTTCTACATAAAATATTCTAAGGGGCTTCTTTGCATTGGTATTAAATTAGAACTACTAGGATAAAACTAGGTAATTATGAAAATCAAACATTTTCTCAAGAAATAGATACTTGAAACACTTAAAAGTATTAATGTATTAGATATTTAGTATAATATATACTCAAATGAATTGAACCATCTTTCTTATTTTAAAATAAGAAATCAAATGATAGAGGCACTAATACAATCAGATGTGAGCCTATTACATATATGTAAAATGCAACTAGGACTGATACCATGACAATGCAACCAAGTCTCATACCACAACCCACAAATTATTATTAAGACTTATGGTGGCAGGAAACAAGTTCATGCTACTAAAAGAAGAGAGATATGCCTGTAATGAAGACGGAGAAAAAGGAAATTTGTCTTATCCTATTCACTTCAGAATACAGGTATTGCACACAGATTATAGATTATAGAAGGAAATAGCAAATCAAATCAACCAAATCCCTACAAGTTAACTCCTAATGTGCTCCCTAGAATTATGTACACAGATTAGGAAAGTCAATTCTACATAAATAACAGCGCGAAATCCTTCTAAACAGAACATATTTAAAAGCATTTAGAATTTCAGCAAGAAACCCGACTCAAATTGGTTTGAAATCAAATCAAATCAAGTAGAAAAGAGGTGCCCAATCCAAGTAATTTTACCATAATAAAATGGAGTCGAAAATAATAATCAGTACCAGAGATTGAAGATGCTTATCAATAAAAGACACTTCCTCTCTAATTGCAAGTAGCGCATCAGCAGCAGCAATAAATGCACGGTAATTCCCAACGACTACTACCTGCATTCGCCTCTGAATCCTCTCGGCATCAACTCGCAGCAGCTCTGGTTCCTTCCAAAAAGAGAATGAATAATAAAAATTTAAAAAGAAGTATTAAACAAAACTGGCAAAAATCGTCACAAATTGAATTATAGACGAAGTTGCCTGATTCAGCTGAAAATTTAAGTTAAAGTAAGCATACTTTGTGGAGGTGATCGAGAGTGAAGGAGAGAAGCTCAGATAGATAAGGCTGCGGAGAGGCGGAGGCGAAAGGAATAAGGCTGGCCACCGTCAATGTGTCCTCTGCATTTTCAACCTCCATTTTCTTCTCTTAAAGGACTGAAAATAGGGTTTTAATCTTTGGATCTTGGCTTAGTTCACAGATAGATTTAAACATCTGCAAGAGTTTGCGGCACAGAGGTTGAATTGAAGGAACTGGAGTAGTGCTCAGAGCTAAATATCGATTTTTCAAATCTGTGGATAAATGGCAAGAGACTGATCATGAGGGAGAGGAAGAGGGAAAGAGTGAGGGAGAGGGAGATGGCAGCAGAAGGGAGATTTGGGCAAATCTATCTGCGTATAATGACGTAAATTTGAAATTCGAAAAAATCATTCGAAAATACTTAAATCATATTTATCTGGATCAAAAATCTGATTTTTTTCAATTCATTAATTGTGTATTTTTTAAAAAATTTGCATTTTCCTGAAAACAAAACAACGGTTTTTAATTTTAATTTTTTTACTTTTTTCTACATGGATGGCACATGGGTTACCAGTGTAGAGAGAGAATATCCAAACTATGGGATGAGTTGGAGTGTGCTGAAATGGGTGCTGTGAACTCCATTGCCAATTAGATTTTTTTTCTCAAGAAAAAGCAAAATTACACAATTTTATTTAATTGAGGGAAAAATATCAAAAAAAATTAATGCAAACATAATAATGTATTTAGAAGGCATTAAAGAGTAGCAATTGCGCTAATTAAAGATTAATTGTAGTTTTTAATAATGGTTATCGGCATATTCAATGTAGATAGGATAGACTGTATAAAGCTTTCAGTTCAATAAAATATATATGCTCTCTGTTTACCCAATATATATATATATCTATACATACACACACCCACTCTCTAAGTTATCTTTTTCTCTCTATAAACCATTAGAGTTTCTTCTTCGAATCTCCGGTCAATTTTTTGTCCTCATATGACATAGGTTTTTTCTTTTTGCTCTCGTCGGATGCATACAATCGCTCGTATTCACAGCTTTTGCTGATTTTTATCACGATTCGGTTTCTTTTCTTGATCTAATCAGATCTAAGGTAAATTTGTTGTTCTTATCTTTGAATCTCAATTTTTTTGATTTGAAATAGTTGCATCTCCAGGATCTCTTTTTCATTTTCAGTTGCACGATTGGTTGCCGCGAAATTACAAAATAACCTTTTAATTTATTTCAATTTACTGTGATACGTAATTTGTGAAATTCGATGGTGATTTGATCTTCTAATTCTATTAAATTTGTTTCTGTTTCAGCATTTTGATGCGATTTGGTTTTGGTGTGTAGTGTAGCGTAGTGCTTTGGGAGGAGCTTTTTAGGTTGACTGGATAAGATGTTGACGAAGTTTGAAACGAAGAGTAATAGAGTGAAAGGACTTAGTTTTCACAGTAAGAGACCGTGGATCCTTGCAAGTCTTCACAATGGCGTGATCTAGCTATGGGACTATCGAATGGGGACATTAATTGATAGATTTGATGAGCATGATGGTCCTGTTCACGGAGTCCACTTCCACAAATCTCAGCCTTTGTTTGTCTCTGGAGGTTTGGAATTTATCAATTTTTTTAATAATGCATTTGTGATATACGTGTATGGAAGCTTATTTCATTGTCGAGTGTCATTTATGTTATGCCTTGCTTGATTGAAATTCTAGTTACTGATTGGAGAATGTTAAATCTGTGTTTCCTTTTGTCGGTTGTGGTAGAATTTGCATTAGATCTTGGTGATTCGTGCTCATTTTAGTTGTACGACGGTGATTTTTTTGTTAACTCAGTAAGCTTACTTTCTATACGCGCTGTGTTATAATGGCTGAGCCTAATTGGCCTGATTCTATCGCTTGCAAAGAAGAATATTAACTTTCTTTTTCTGGATGGTAATACACTTCAGTCTGAGCACCTGCATCCATTCAGCATCCGCCTCAATGTTTTCGGGATGGTATTAACTTTCTTCTGTATATATTTCAGCTATTTCCAGGGACCAACTGGTTGATTGTTCTTGTGTGTAGATAAGTTCACAGAAGAAGAAAACAGGTGTAATTGCTCCAAAGCGCTTCGTACAAAGACTGAAAAAACAAAATGATTTGCATGGTTAAATTACATAAACACTGTGAATATGCTTTCATTAGGAGCACGTTAGTTAGTTGCTTCATGGAACTTTGTATCCTAGTGTAAAAACTACTTTTCAGTTTGTTCTAACATATGTAATTAGGTATGGTGGTTTAATAATATAAAATTAATAATAGGATGTTGAATATGATTCTCAGAGGGGATTGGGCCTATTAAGTTTCAAGTTATATTTAATTTTAGATTTATTAATAGTTAAAATTTATCCTAATTTAAATTGTGATTGATTTTAAATTTTTTATTTATTAAATGTTGTATTTTAATTTTAATTATTTGTGAAATATTATATTTTAGAATTAAAAAAATTATTTTTTATGGGGTCGGGGCGGGGACGGGGAAAATTCCCTCCCCGACATTGGAGGCAGGGGCAAGGGCTGGGAATCCTCGTTACTGGTGGGATAGTGAGTGGAGGTGCATTCCCGGGCCCACCCTGTCCCGTGATCACCCCTATCTATAAGCCTTCTCAGTGGGATTATAACTGTCCCAAAATACATACTTTGTGTCATCTTTGCAAGTGAGCGGGTCATCAAAACGATTACAAAGGTACGTCACCTCTATATTCCCTGTGCCACAGCATCCTCTATTTCCAATCTCAAAGCCTGCATTAAAAATAAATAAATAAATAAATTCTTTCATGCCTTAAAATTTATTAACTAGTTTAAAAAAAAAACTAATAGTAGAATTGTCGATTTAGTCAGTTCGGTTTAGAATGGAACCAGCCTATAGAACTGAAAATTGAATTTGCATTGTTTTAAAAATCGAATTATATTCACTTGGTTCAATTTTTTCAATTTATATAATGTATATTTATATATATTAAAGTATAAATATAAATGTTAAAATATATAAAATACATAAGCTTAAGATGATATTGATTTTCAAAGTTAGATCAGTCTAGTACCGTCAATTTTAAACTTTTAAAAATTGAACTGAATTTATTAAATTGAACTTTATATTATGAACCGAATTAGTTGAATTAAAAATTTAAAATAACATAATTGAATTGAGTGAATTGTTCATAATTCGGTACTATTTTTGGTTCGGTTTTGAATAGAAGCGATGAGGTCGGTGAAAGATTGGAGAAATTACCATATTTAGCAGGATTTCGGATGAGGGAAAGCAAAGGATTGAAGACATCAAGATAGAGGACAATAGCATCAGAAAATGTAGAATTTAGAGAATTAATGGCTGAGAAGAGCTTGGAATTGAAAAGAACACTTAGAACAGCAGCTTCATTTGCCTTTTCAAAACAATTTCTTTGCAATCCTCCACGTGTTGTTCTTTGCGATGGTACACACCCCACTGGTGGTAAGCTCAATATTCCAAATCTTCTTGCTCCCAATCCATATAGATCCTGTCAAATTTTATTTGTAATTAACATAGAAAAAAATTGTAAAAATAGGGATTTAAATACAATTGGAATATGAAGAAGAAGGATAAAATTGAAAAAAAAAATTATACTCTTTCAATTTCTAAAAATTGAATATTTCAAGGGGAAAATCATAATTGATTTTGTCAATATTGTTATTTTTAGACAAATTTATATACATGATGTGCCATCTATAAGAAGTTTGGGAGGACATTCTATAAAATACTTATTTATACTTGCCATATGAAAAATTTATAAATCAAACTAATAATAAAATCTAACATTAAATAAAATAATTAATATTTTTAAATTTTTATAAAAATAAAAAATTACTAAAAAGGGTGAGGGTACAAATCAGCAAAAGCTTTCACTATATTTATGACAAATTTAACGAGGAGGGCCAACTCGGTGGATATGTACGGAATTTGCAAATTTATTCCTCCATACATGTAAGCAACAATTATAAGAATAAACAAAAATCTATTGCCAGTCAGAATATACACATAAATTCTCCTAAATGCAATTTACTCAATTTCATCCATAATTATTGAACTTACGATCTATCTAACAAATTTTTTTTCGTAATTTAAAAGTTATTGAATTTATCATATTTTTGCATAAAATTCATGTTCGCCGATTTTCGACAAGGTCCCTTGCTGGATTGATGACATGGCATGCCACGTCATATCGCTGGATACACGTGCACTACAAAAAAAAAACTGTCAATTCGCGACAGCGTCGCTAATTGGTTATCCGTCGCTAATGGTTTTTAATTTCCAGACAGCTCAAGCTCTTCAAATGCAAATGGAAGTACAAAGATCTTTTTCCGAAATTATTGATCATAATACTAAATAGACTTTCCCATGACCTTCCACATATCAAGTCACAACACTATATGTATATATTCTGATAGAAACTATTAAAATTTTGCAGCAAAGAATACAAACCTCAAAGAGAATTAACCATCATTTAATCCCTGTACCAGACCCCTTATCGAAATTGTAGGCTGGAGGACTTCCATCCAAGCAAACTGCAAAAAGAAACTCAAATCAAAAAATAAAGTCAAATAAGAACTCAACAAATTAGGGGGTAATTTAACATTTTTAATAGTACATAATGTATTAATATTTTCAACAAGTTCTTGACAATCTAATACACAATTAGTTATTAGTTTAGGAGAAAAATCTGTTAATCGATAATAGTTTAGGGAGAAACACATATATAATTATAATAATAATAATAATATAAAGGCAAAGAATTTGGTAACTTGAAAATATAAGCATACATTATAATAAAGTTCGTAATGACTTGAAAAGTATTCACATAGTTAATTAGTTTAGTTAGTACAATTATGTTAGTTACTCCTGTTCTGTTAGAATTTCATAGTGGCAACAGATCAATAACAATTAAGGGTTTGTGCACTCCAGAGTTTTAAGCTTCAAATTGTCCTATCAATAAAACAATCAATAACTCCCACATTTAATTCAATAATTACAAGAAGCAACAAAACAAGAAAAGGTAAAAAATTGGAAATAATTAAAGAACAAAAAAGAAGTAGAAGAAGAACCTGCTGTTTAACACCAAGAGGATAAGCATTGAGATAAGAAACAGTCTAGCCAAAGAAGACATAAGGGTCACCGGAAAAACACCCAGTAAAGAGAAACCCAAGTAGAGATAAAATACAGTGTATTTGTTTCTTTATCTCTCTCACTGCAAATTATTCTTTACTAGTTTTGTTTTTGGTTACAGAATAGCTAGAAAGAGGAGAGGAAATGAGCAGTAGAAAGAAAAGTTAAAAAAGGCACATGGGATTCTGAAGATGGCCATGTTTGCAGACACCTAACAGCCGCCAGTTCTCATAAGGGGGACCCAATCTCACAAATTATCTAGTTTCTGCACCACTGGAGCTTTACATTCAATAAACTGGCAAATAGAACTCTCAGATAACAAGAGAGTAGTAATCTCAATCTCATTTTTAATTCCTCATCAAGGGAAAAATTAGAACTCGCTAATAATAAATATTTTAGAGTATATTTATCGTTGCCTTTTCAGATAATATATTTTCCCAAGAATGAATTGGTTTCCTTGTGTTAAAGGACACTTCAAGCTTAAGAGTATAAAATCTGGCATCAACGGATACAGGGTCTGGCGAGATCTAAAACATTGTAAACCCCAACTAGATATTGACATTATTATGAACCAAAATCATCTTTTTTCAGAGAGAGCAGGAGCTGAAAAGGAGGAGACCTTTTGCACATGAAAGATGTTAGAAAGGATAAAGCAAAGATTGGAGCAGTACTGGAATGTATCACTACAAGAAAATTACAATTTAGCAACGGAAATTAGCAACGGAAAAAGTCAATTTTCCGTTGCTAATCAAAAATTGCAACGGAAATTAGCAACGGAAATTTCCGTTGCTAATTCGGCAGTTGCTATTTTTAGCAACGGAATGCTAAATTCAACACCGCAAGATTCGGTGACTTGGACAAATTTAGCAACGGATATTGATTTCAGTAAAATATATTCCGTTGCTAAATTCACCCATAAGTAAAAAAAATTAATGACGGTTCTGTCCGTCGCAATAGGCAATTTAGGTCCATCAAAACTTGAATTAGTAGCCCTTACTATTAGGAGTATAAAAAAGAACTATACTGTCCTAACCGGAAAATAATTAAATATCCCACCATGAAAATAAGAACTCAATTCCATCAGGACAAAGACATCAGTACAAGACATGCAAATTTCAAATGGAAAACAAAGTTTCAAATCTTAAGAATATTAATATTAGCTACATAATGCTAGCTGTCTGCTGGAAGCCAGTCTAGAAAAAGAGAAAGTTACCTTGTGATCGATTTGCTCTTGTAATGAAAACAACCTGCCACGCTCCCAGTTCTAGCAAGAAGAAACATGATGTAAGAATCATTCCTTGAGACTAGAGAATCAAATGTGAGCATGAGACGCATGATGCATATGCACATAAAAAATAAAGACCTGTAAGTTATGCCTTTCACACGTCAAAAAAAACCATAAAAAGTATCCGTTACACCACCAAAAAGGAAAATGCTTCCTTCAAAAGTTTATGCTCGATTCTAATACTTCATAAAAGCAATTTCAGAAAATCAAAAACATTCCCATAGAAATTAGCACAAAAACCATTTTCATACTCTGAGCTCAGCCACAAGGCATGGCAACATTATACAGACTAAGGCATAAAATTACCAATAATAACAAATGTTCTCTCCTTTCTAATGATATTCTAGAACAACATGTTTTTATCTTTAACCATATTAACAAAAAGCAAGTACCTTCATTATATGAGATATATGCCCAATAACTGTTCAGGAAAACAAAAAAGCCATCGGTTACACATACATCACACCGCAAAATAGAAAACCGAGGGAACAAAAAACAACAAAGAAATTCGCATGTTATTATGTACAAATCAACACTATAAAGGGTGCTACAACAGCTGTACAAAATATAGAAAAACTATAGAAATTCCATTAAATTATTTTCCTACTGCCTCTATTTTTACAATTCTTATATTAGTACGTTTCTTCAAATCCCATGTCATAACTACAAATATAAACAAGACCTCAGCATTTAATAAGGCAGCACTGCAAAAAATTTTCAGAGTTAAAACAACCTGTTACATTCCATCTTCTACTCGTAATTTCACTTCCTCAAAACAAAAAATGAAAATGGTAGATCTATGTAACCAATCACTAGGCCGAGTACTGATATGCCACACATACTGGTAATATTAATTATATTATTCTTAACCACCTTATTAAATTATCCTGGGTAGTCATACTGGAATGCTTTTACCTAAAACTCTTTAAAATCACTTTTAAATGAGCAAAACATGCTTTAAAGTGAACAAACAAGCAGAAAACCAAAATCCATTCTGCCACCACATCCTGAATGAGCATTTGTACTTGTCAATTTTATGAATAATAAAAATAAATTCTAACTGCATTAGAGTAATTAGAATACATGACACTCAACCGTACTAATGTGAAATTTAAACTAGTGTAATGAATACATGTGTTCTACGACCAAATGAGACTAGCGGAAATTAAAAATAGAATGAGCTGTTTTCATATTAATTTTGTTGAGTTTATTGTTGATTTTAAAATAGTGTAATGTCATATAAATACAGTTAAATATTACATATTTTAATTTTTTAAAAAATAATATAAATATATATTTATTATTTATAAAAGTAATCAATATAAATATTTAATAAATTATTATTAAAATTTATTCACAAAATTAATCAATATTGATATTCAAATAATATGGCTGAATTAATTTTTTAGATGACTCCAATCCAAATTTTTAAAACATGTCGTCGAAGTATTTGCAAACAATGAGTAGTTTTCTTGGTTTTAATATGGAAATCAATGGGCTGAGGCTGACTTTACATAAATCAATGCATGCACGTAACTACAGCGGATTTTTTTTTTTGTACTATACTCAATCTCCATGAGCTCCACTTTAAATATTCAGTATTAAATTTAATTTTGTACCAAGCAGATAACAAATTTTAAAGTTTACTCACCTAAGAATTGCTTAATGTCCAATGTTTGACTGGATAAACTCCATTAGCTTGTCTCTCCACATGGCTACAAGAATCAGTAATCAATTCAAAATGATTTAATTAAACAATCATTCATTATGTGACCAAAATCAAAGTGGAAAAATGCAGATACCTTAATGATTAAAGAAAAAAATTATAATAATAGAAAAAATAATTTCTTTTTTATTCAACAATACTTGTATCATCATATATTTCCTCTTTAACAGCTAAATTCATATTTTTTACAAGATCAAGTTCCTCATACAGTAAATTTGGACCATCAGCAGCACTGGGAAGAATTTAACTCGTGCTTATAATTACAATAAAGATGAAATTGTATTAAGAAATGAAAAAACAAAAGTAAAGTAAGGTAAGCACCCTTCAATGTTGTTCTGAAAAAGAATCAAGCGTATGGATCTTAGTTAAAAGTGGTAATTACCCAAAGAAGTGAGATTGTCCTTTGAATTGGCCTTTATATGTGCCTTGCTACTTCCTATTCTCCAATCACAGTTATCCAGCAAACAAACCAAATAAAAGCTTAAAAAAAAAACAATAGCATCATAGTTAAATGTCAAAGCTATTAGATGCATACATAGAATATGACATCCATTAACCACCTGGATGGAAAACATTAAAAACAAATTGATAACAAAACAATATGGAAGTGTAAAGGACGTGCTTGGATAGGTTTATAGTTAATTTGGACATTGACAGACCAAAATTAGCCAAACCTCAAAAATAACACCAAAAGCAACAGGTAATAAGGTAGCCAAAAGGTCTAATGAAACAAAAGACCACATGGAAAACTCAGCAGGATATATAAATTCAATGGGTTTACAGCAAATTAACTAGTGAATTAAGAAGATAGAACCAGGCCTTTCACCCATTATATTCAGCCAAACTCCAGCTACTTAATTAATAATTATGAAGAAAGAACCTATCCTTTCATAACCCGCACCCAACCCCCCAGGGTGTTCAGCCAAACTCCAGTCATCCCTAGTATATAAAGTTGTCTTCAGCTCAGAAAAATAGGAATGGCTTGTCAAGTTTAGAGTGGATAGAGAATATAATTTTTACTTTAATATAGCTTGAACTTTCTTTTCTCCACAAGTTTTTATCTCTATGTTTTTCTCTTCATATATTCTATTAAAAAAATAAGTTCCTAGTAAAATAGACACCATTAGATCAACATGAATACAAAGAACGGAAACAGTGCAGAGTATTAATCGCACTAAAAAGAACATCTCAGGGAACGAGACTGTTTTTTTTATTAAGATTACGGAAATTGTCTCATAATTTCTGTTCATCTTTCCTTTTTGGTTTGTCCCAAAATATTGTTCACTTTCTTTTTTTTTACATTCTAGTTAACCGATATATTGTCCATTTTATCCCTATATGATTTCATCTTACTAATTCCAATTTAAATTTCACAGTCTATATTATCAACTATGGTTTTTATAGCTTCAATAAAATTAATTACTCATTCTACATTTAGAATGGATATAATATAAAATTTATAAGAAAAATTTTGTCACTTAACCATAATTACAATCTTAATCTATGTGAAAAATGAGAGTGGACAAAAATTATAGGACGGAGGGAGTATATAAAATTAAGATGTTCCTTGGAATTCACAGCAAGCAATATAACATTTTTGCACTATATGAGGCAGTAGAGTTTACAATTAAACATAGCTAAAGAAAATGAACATGAGAAAAAGAAAAAAGGAAAATAGAAAGAACAACAAAAAAATACCAAAACTTGATTTGCTTAATATCAGGGGAAAAGAGAAATTAAACTTCACAGAAAATAAAAAAGATCTTGAACTTTCAAGAAAAGAAGAAGAATAAGAATGCATACAGCTCTAGGAATAGAAGTCCAGATTCCATGGACTAAGCCGAGAACATGGTAGCATATCTGCAAATTTAGAACCATGAGAATAGGCCATATTGCACACCCAAGTGAGGTGTAGTGATACATCATAAAAAAATGGACATGGATTAACCTGCTGTGAAGTGCAGAGTGGCCCAACTCCAACACACGTTTTTGGCTTTATGATAATCCGCATCTGATATAGCCAAAAGGAGCAAATATGTCAACAGAAAAACATAAAGCTTTAGGAAAGATTCGTCACCAAATGTGTCTAATGATGGTTCAAGGAACATATCAAACAAACCTGTGCAATTTGGTTAACCTCATTGATTGAACCTTTGGACTTGAGCACCGCTTTGTAAATACTGAAAGCAAAGAACAAATTTCCATTTAGAAGCTGTGAATAAGTTAAAACAGAAAATAAAGAATGGGAAAAGAATCCAGGTGGATGCATTTCGCAGAGCAATTACAAAATCCCTAAGAATCACATGATACCCTCATCATAGAGTACTGATATTGCACATAATTAAAGACCCAAAATTTATAATTCAGGGTAACAGGCTCTCTCACACACATGCGCATAACTCTCAAGGAGCCATTGTTCGTGGATTCATTAGCCATATGCTGTTGATCTAGTTGACCTCCAAATGTTGTTGTCTAAGATGGCAAGAAATTGAAATCAGCATATTTCACTTAAGTGGAACCATGCTTACCAGACCCAATGAAATTTCTGGCTTTCTGCCAAGCAACACAGTTTCATGCTTTGCAGGTTGCTTCAAATTGCTGCATGATAAAGAGCATGTGAAAAATTATATATTAAACACAGCTGCCAATAAATGAAAGTAGATAAAAGCATATAATTCAGTGCTGCAAAGTGGAAAAAGAAAAAAAATGAAATCACAAACCCATTATCCTCGTGTGCTTCAAGTGGAAAGCAGAAGTTCATTTAGTTGCTTAGTGGCTTTTGTTCCTCATGTTTAACCTCCATCTTCTGCAATTTCACTTTGGCAGCTGAACTGTTGTCTATGCTATTGAGATTTTCACTGCTGGAAAAATTAGATACTTCGTGAATGCTTGGTCCGTTTAAAGAAGTAGTTTTAACAGTTTCTTCTGGTGATCTTTTCATATCAGCAATAGTATTAACAGCACCATCAGTTTTGGATAGGCAATTTGCATTCAGATCTTCCTTCACAGCTACAGTGTCTGAGGAATGAGATAATTTAGCATTCATCTGCGTTTTTTGTAAAGAAAAACTTAAATGACAATACATACAGAAAGCAAGAATGATTTACCTTCCACTTTAAGTGGATGACTCTCTGAAAGACCTGGCAATGCCAAAGCACTTGTATCTAAAGATGCACTATCCATTTTGGTCTTAATATCAGTTTCATTGTCAAGGAACATTCCCGCCAATGCATACAAGGTCTCTACCACTTCTTCCTCGTCTTTAGTAATTGGTCCACTATCATCACTCTGCTTCAGGTACCAGTTTGGGCCACCTTGTTTCTTGTTTTGTTCAGAGGGCACATCGATATTTTGGCCAGGAGTTACCAACAACGATGACATCATCCACACCCCGACTAAGCTCAGACCAACAATAAATAAATTTCCCCCAATTTCATAAAATCCCTAAATCTAAATCCCTCAACTTTCTTTCAATTTCCCATCACACAACAACCATTAAAGGAGGATATAAAGCTTACCTAGGGATTAAGAGGAGAGAAGCAACAAATAGAGGGGCAAATTTGAGAAGGGACCGAGCAAGAGAAGAGAGAACAGCAGGAGAGCTCGGGGCTGCCGTCGCGTGAGAGGAAGAAGGGCAGAAACGGCGGCTTCGACGACTTCTCAAGCGGGAATGACGGCGGCAGTGCGGTGGGCTAACGAGGAACGGCAATGGTGGAAGCTTGATCAGAAGTTGCCAACTCAGAAAGCAAAAAAAAATAACCAAAACGTTAGGGCGGAGAATAGGAGGCAAATGTAGGGTTTTTCCGTTTTATAGTTCTAACAAACGTGAAAATTACTTAAATGCCCTCATTTACCAACGGAATTATTATTCCGTTGCTATTTTTGCAACCGAAAACAATTCGGTTGCTATTTAGCGACGAAATTTTATTTTGGTTGCTATTTTTCATTGAAAATGAAATTTAGCAACGGAATTAGATATCCGTTGCTATTTTAGCAACCAAAATAAAATTTCGTTGCTATTTAGCAACAGAAATTTCTTTCCGTTGCTAAATTAGCAACGGAAACATATTTCGTTGCTATTTTTCGTCCCAAATTTTATTCACCATTTGTTGCCGCCTTAATTAGCAACGGAATAATAATTCCGTTGCTAATTTTCGTTGCTAAATAATGGCGCCAAAAATTCCCTCCACTTTTAGCAACGGAAGATAACCAAATATTTTTCCGTTGCTAAATTTATAAAGTTTAACCAATTTTAGCAACGGAAACTATTTAATGGAATTGCTTTTCCGTTGCTAATTTAGCAACGGAATCAATTCCGTTGCTATTTCCATATTTTCTTATAGTGTATATACACACACGCGCACATACATATGGAATTTAGTTGATCCCTGTACAATCAGAGACACTTAGGGTATGTTTGGTAAGCTGCACTGTAATGTAATGTAATTGATTATGTAATTAATCCTCTGTTTGTTAATAAAATTATCTAATATTGTAATGTAATGACAATTACAGATGTATTCTCCAATACATTTACTAATGTATTTTCCATTACCTTCATTTAACAAAGTATTTCTGATTACAGCTGCCCCTCTCTCTTTCTCGAGTCTAAACCTGAGCATCATCTTCCCCCTTTGCCTCCGCCGCCGCCGCCTCTGTCAGCGCCGGTCACCTCCTGTCGACTCCATCCTCCAGTGGTCGCCACCGCCTGCCTTCTATCGCGCCAAAAATCCACGATTTACCGGTGAAAATAGTTCACCAAGATAGTCAGAGATTCTCTGGAAATCACTGGTTCAAGGTGAGCCATACATGACATTCTTTTATTGTTAATCAATCTTATTTTTTAATTTTCTAATAAATACCTTGTTCAGCATTGCGAACTGCCCTCGCTGGCCAAACACCACTGTCACAATGGATGAAGAATTAGTAATTGCATCGTCCTCAATCGATGGAGGCATCGGGTGCTGGGACCTCCAGACAGGCGCCGAGCACCTCCGCTATAAATCCTACGCCTGTCCTCCTCACGGCCTTATTTGCGTCGGCCACCGCTTTATTGCCTCTTTTCAGCTACGTGTGCCTAGGGCGTCTTCCGGCTCCATTCTCTACTGGTCGTGGTCAAAGGTATGCTAATTCACATAAGATGTTTGATATAATTCCTCAATCAAATGTGAAATTTTGACGACTTCGTAATGACAACCTCAAGTAGAAATCAAGAGCTTTCCCGAAATTAATTGTTAATGATAATTCGTGCTTTGCTTTTGGGTCTTAGGTTGCCACAGGTAGATTGATAAATACCCATGTGAGTATGGATTTTTTTTTGTTTTCCATCTATTTTCTAATTTTTGACTGTTTGTGGGAAGTGCAATTGTAATTAATCTAAAATATCTATAAAACAAAGTTCCGAAATCTTAATACAAAAACATACTATGCAAATAATCTTTTACTTGACAGTTACATATTTCAGGGGAAACCTCTGGGACAACTGTTACATTTGTTGTGATAGATGGGTGGACTGTTACTGTTGCCTCTGTGGGGGATTCATGATGTATCTTGGACACCCAGGGGGGTGAAGTAGGAAGGCTCAATGTTTTGGGGGGCAATGAGGTACCACATGGTTGCAATCTATCATTAATAATTTGTTGCAGTGGGAAATGTTTATTATCCTTCATTTCCTCATACCTGCTTCCCTAGTTCCTTTGTCTTATCGATCCTATTTGTGTCTGGTTTTATAGGTTGGCCCTTTGCACTGCTGGCCAGGCGGATTATGCCTTTCTAGGTCAATTGGAGATACAGTGTTGGAGAATTTATTGTCCCAATACCACATGTTAAGCAAGTGAAGGTGAGTTAACCTTTCTGGTTTGTGATGATTCTGTCACTATTATTTTATTATCTACAAGAAACTTAGGAAGTTTCTTTTTTCTCTTTATTCAGCTATCAAATGCAGGGGGAAGGCTCATTATAGCTTCGGATGGTATTTGGGATGCTTTATCTTCGGATGTGGCTGCAAAGTCTTGTAGGGGTTTACCTGCAGAGATTGCTGCCAAGCTGGTTGTTAAGGTGATTTCTTGTTGACTTCTGCTGGTGTTATGACTGCTGCTGGTTTTTGTGTGTATGTGTGGGTGCTGCTTTTTCTCTTCTTTTTATTTTTTATTTTTTATTTTTTTAACAAACAACATTTTTAGTGTTAATCGTGCTCTTTTTACTCTCTAGGAGGCTTTAAGGTCAAGGGGCCTGAAGGATGATACAACATGCCTTGTTGTTGATATTATCCCATCTGACCTTCCAGTCTTGCCAATGATAACAAGGAAGAAGCAAAATATGCTTAGTTCACTTCTTTTTGGAAAGAAATCTCTAAATTTGATGAATAAAGCAACAAATAAGCTTTCTGCTGTTGGGGTTGTGGAGGAGTTGTTTGAAGAGGGTTTTGCGATGCTTGCAGAAAGGTTTGCTATATAAAATCCAATTTCATCCCAAATAAGAATCTTTGTTTATTCTTTTGCGCTGGGTGTTCAAATGATCTCATTTTAACTTGGATTATGCTGCTATTAGCAAATTAGGGACGGAGTTTAGGTCTGTCAACTTGATAATGGGTAGTCTGTTCTACCTCTATAGTATGACTTTTGGGATGCAAATGCAGGTTGGGCAAAGATTTTCCTTCAGATGCCAACTCTAGGCTGTACAGATGTGCTGTATGCCAAGTGGAATGCTTTGTGGTTCTCTCTCCGGCTTGTTCTTTGCTACTGCCTTCTACGCTGTTGGAGTGCTTCTGCATCAGGCAACAAGATTTCAACTTGCTGTCTTGTTTCAGTATGAGTTGACAAAATTGGGTAAAAAGTTTACTTTATAGGGATATTTGAGTATTGTTAAATAATTTATTTGATATTTTTTTTAGTTATTATTAATATGTAAACTTTACTTTGAATATTAGAGTTAAAATTGTATTTTTATGAGTTTGCATTTTTAATATAATTTTTTATATTATGTTTTATTAAGTTTGTATTTTTATATATTTATAATAAAATAAATATATAAGTAATTAAAAAAATAAAATATTCATATAAAAAATTAATTAATAATTGTAAATATAATTATATTTGAAGACATGTATATAATGCAACCAAATATAGTAATGTATTTGTTATTACATTACATAACTAATGTTACCAAACATAGTAATGTAATCATAATTACATTACATTGCATTACATTACATCTTTTAATCCATTACATTCCTCAATACATTACATTACAATCCTTCATACCAAACATAGCCTTAGTTGTATCACAAGTGCCATAAGTTGTATATTACACTTGCATGACATCATCAGATAGGAAGCTCCAATATGTATCCTCATATGATAAAGGAAGCTTCAATATGTATAATATGATAAATTCTTTATCATTTTTATAAATACATGCAGCAGGAAAGGCAATTATATTTCTCTCCATTCGTTCCACGAGGCAATAAACAGAAAGTGACAATCTCACTGAAGCTAAAGGACCAAACACCACCCATATATGTTGTATATTGCAACTTAAAATGGTTGAAATTGTAGCCCTAAGGTTACAATACCAAAATGGAATTAGAAATCTTTGTTCTTTTTTCACTTTATGATAAATCTGAAATGAATAAATGTGAGAATATATGTGGTGGTGGCAGCTCAAATGCTTGTGGTGGTGGCAGCTCAAATGCTGTAATTCTTTGTTCTTTTTTCAGTTTTTGATTTATAAAACGCTGAGTTTTGACTTCAAATATCACTGTATCTGTAGAAACTAGCTCCCAATAATTCAGTACAAAGACGAAAAGAATCTGTAATAATATATTATTAACCTAAAAATAACTAAAGCAAAAACAGTATTTCTTTATTTATAAATTATAATCTAGCTTTGTCAGTTAGATTCAATTAAATAATTCCACTTCCATAATTATACTTATTTCTTAATATATAAATACTTTTGCATCAAAAGAAAGCTTTATATTCATAACATTGCCTTCAAAGGAACAGATTTTCTAAGTGTAATACCCAATCTTTCGGACATATCCAATTTCTCAGGCTCAATCCCATCACCCAGAGCCCAATCAAAGCAATGCAAAAGGGACCCTATTCTAAATGGCTAACAAATTAGGCTAACAAAAACATAGACAATCTAGAATTGAATCTTGTCAAACTTACCTTTTTCATTCCCAAGACTTGCTCTTGATGGATCTCTCTTAGCATGGAAAAATACAGTTCTAACATGATTCCAATGGCAATACTAAACATACCGAGCAAACATGATTTAAAGATTTAAAACAGATCGAATAAACAGAATGAATTTAAATCTTCAATGGATAACGAGAGAAGACAACATACCAAAAATCAAATCGCTGCTTACATTGTTTCAATCATAAGTTAGGTTGCTACAGTAAGAGAAATGCATATATAGCAGAATAAGGAAATTCTGAAACTATTATGCTCATCTGGATTTAGAATCTAGAACTTCTAAACAGATAAAAAAAAAGGTGTATTGATAATCACATTAGGAAATTCAGCAATGAACAGGCATAAAACCAACTATCTTAGATATCCAAAATAAAAATTTAATAAAAGAAAAAAAGTGTGTTTATATCATCTAACATCGTACAATGTCAATACAGTAAATAAAAATAAAATTCAATCCAATGAACTCAATGATCCAATGTCCACGAAATAACAATTAATTCAAAAAATCTAGAGCAAGAGTCAATAGCAGCCCCAAGGATGCAAACTAAAGCAGCCAATTATTGAAACTCATAACTATATACAAACTCAGATCAATAAACTAAACTCAATTATGATTCCAACTATTTTTTTTTTTTTGAAACAATTATGATTCCAACTATTAGTTATTAATTAATCAATAACAAGCAAGCATTGTTGTGCGACATGGTCTCTGACCTGCCTAACGTTCACATAATTATATGCATTTACACACACACACAAATGGACAAGCATTAAGATTTGAATATCATTTCTAACTTCAGCAGGTGACCAAGCAGGGAAATATCCCACGTATTTCATAGTTGCAGGCTCATAGCACTGCACTTTTTTGTCCTATGTTGTCCTCTCCCTCTTGGAGGTACCTGCACAGTGATTGCTTATAAGAAGCCTCGTATGAATTACACTAAGTTCCCACAGTGTATAAAATAAGTTTAATGTGGTTTTGCTTTTTGTTATTTGGTTCATTATAATTTTATTCTTATTACATTGCTAATAGCATGTGATCATTAATTTTAGTTATAGATACAAATGATATGATTATAAAGCACGATTTCAAACGATATATATTTTAATCAAACAGTAAGTATAAGTTCACTTATACTGTACTTTAACTTTTAAGTTCTACCAAATGTTAAACTCTCCTATTCTAGGATTTAAAAACAAATGGCATACGAACTTCAATTTTCTAACAAATTAAAATCATCTTTTTATTTATATAAATTATGCAATTTGAATTATACAATTTCAAATAGTTCAAATTCTAATTCAATATTAGCTTCAAATTGTTAAGATGTAGATGAATATTGAATAAAAGTAAATGCAAGCATACTATAATTAAGTATCAATTTGGAATAAGTGTCATCTATTTATTCAAAATATAATAATAATAATAATAATAATAATAATAATAATAATAATAATAACAATAACAATAACAATAACAATAATAATAATAATAATAATAATAATAATAACAACAACAACAATATCTATCGAGTCATGTTTGGCTATTTTTTTGGTTGATCAACTATTAAACCAAACTGGATTGCTAGGACCCAGATATTGCCCTCCTGAATTTGTTAATAGTTTCCAAGTCCCATTTTAAACAACTGAAATAAGCAGCAGAACTTTATATACTCTAATCTTGATTTAAATAATACCGAGACCAAATTTATTATGTTACGTCCAAAAAGACCAAGTTGTGAGACAATGATTTTAATTGTAAATGTTGGTGTGTATAAGTCTGTAAAAAAGGGATAATGTACGTAAAAGCTGGTTTTTCTTATCAATGAGATTTTAGGTTTAATATTTTAATTCTTAATTTTATGAGAAGTGCGAAATACATTTTTGTTATTATATTCTCTATTATTTGCATGTGAGGTGTGTGTATCATAAATTACAGGATCACATATTTTAATTTACTTGCATGTGTGTCATGCCATGAATAAAAAAAAGTTAAAAGAAAGCTATTCAAAGCGAAGTTATTTAGCAATTCTCACTCTTCTATTATTCTCTTATTTTTAGTTTTTTGATTTTTCATTCGATTATGTACTTATATTATATATTAAATATATTGGCATTAAATTTTGTAAATTCCTTGCAATACGTTGTTACACCACTATCTCATTCAAAGATTCATACTTGATTATGCTTTTGAAATGTTAAAATTGTCATATCAATAACACTAGATATGGTTGCTCCCTTTGAGTTAAAAATTAAGTGATATTTAGCAAGATTCCTATTCATTAATCCCATATGAATTCTTTTTCTTTTTCTTTTTTTCCATGGCATGCTGTTTTAATAAAATATGTAAATTATTTGTTGCTTCTTCTTGTTCATCTTGGAGATTCTACACAAAGAGAATCAAGGTAAGAAGAGTTGTTACCTGGATTTCAAGCCTTTTAATAACTCTTCTGCTTTTGACAGCTCACCAGTTTTAGCTAAGGCCCGTAATATCAACACATCAAAATGCCACTCTAAATATCAGTAGGCCTGAATATTAAAATGCATGTACACATATCAAAGAACAATCAGAAATGGACAATAAGATATGGAATGAAAACACAAATAATTAATTGTTATGACTTAATTAGCAAAGACACAAATGCTATGTTTGGTAAAATGTAATGGATTGTAATGTATTGGGTAATGTAATGGATTAAGAAATGTAATATAATGCAATGTAATTATAATTACATTACTATGTTTGGTTATATTAGTAATTTAATATAAATACTAATACATTTCTATATTTAGTTGAAAATATGAGTAAAAAATAGTTGAAAATTTCAAATGTATAATACTTATATATGGCTTGATCAGTGACCATAAATTGATCGTCAAATTTTTTATCCAATGGCTATGATTAATCCACTTGTCCACTTATGATTGATCCAATTTATTTTGTTATCAAATTTTTACCAAAATTATTCTAAAATTATCCAAAAATATTATTTAGGTTGGTTTTAAAATTTTAGCCCAAAACGAGTTCGTTTCGGTATATTTCAGAGTCCGAAATTAAATTATCAATCCGAAAGTCAATTTTTTAGATTTATCTAAAAATTAAATTTTCACTTTTAAAAATTTATTTACATTATTTCAAAAGATTTTATGCGATCAGAATAATTTGTTAAGATTTGTAAAATATTTTTTAGCTGGTCAAAGTTTTGGTCTTTTTTATTTTTGAATTTTGGTGGACTAAATCAATTCATTTTTACCTTAAATTATATCACCTTACTCATCATGAATAATATTTTCCAGTGGTATAATAAGAATTTAACAATTTTCGACGACCATCGGACAGTATTATTCACCCCGATCATGTTAAAATTAGCATTAAAATAAATTAATTCATGTTAAAAAAGTATTAATTCATTAAAATAAAAAACTAGCATCAACACTCCAATGTCATGTTAAAAATAATTTGCAAAATTTTTGAACTCGTAAAAACAATATAATGAAAAATACGGAACAAAATTGAAGGATTTGGAAATACATTAGTAAATGTATTCACTAATACATTTGTAAACATGATTACATTACATCGTTAAAAATTTGTGTTAACAAATAAATGATTAATTACATTTTGAATTACATTACATTACAATCCATCCTACCAAACATAGCCAAAGAGTTACAAGAAATCCAGGTTTGAGTGCATTTTCATATGAAACTACAAATTACTTTCAAAAGATAATCTGCATCTGAATAATGTCAAATAACCTGTCAAGAAGCAGGGATACATAGTCATGCTTGTTATGATTTCCTCACGACAAGAACAGGACACCGATCTCTGTGATTATCTTCGCATTCACCTGTTTAAAATAGTAAATAAAATTATGAGAAAACCAATAAGAACACCACAATATGAATAAGGAGGAAATAGAGAAAATGCCCCACGACTGGCATATATTTCCCTAGTTTTATCAAGAAGAGCCAAACCGAGCTTCATGTTGTTCTCTTTGATAGACTTAACAAATTATATATCATTTTATCCCTTTTATTTTTAAAAGAAAAAATTAATAATAATGAAACAATACACAGCAACAAATTGAGCCAACAACACATAAAAATAGAAAGAGATTATTTAGAAAAAAAAAAGAGCAAAGGAAACACAAAACAAATTACCTACGCAGGACCTTGCACATCTTCTAGTTGAAACAACCGAGAAACTCCAGATCTGATATGCTATGACCCAATAACAAGGTTTAAAGTTGAAACAACCGAAGAACCTCCAGATCTGATATTGCTATAAGCCAATAACTCTAGATCCCAACAAGACGCGCCCTCTTTCGGGATCGCTGATGCAGGTGAGTGAGGGGAAACTCCATCACGCGCTTCATCTCCGTTATCAAAAGAAAAATCAATGAGAAACCATCAGAAAAAATGAGAAAGTCGATTTAGTGGATCGGAGAAAGTCGATTATTGGGACTTAGGTTTTTTTATTTGGGAGGTTTTCATGATTTGGGGCTTTCTAACTGAGAGAAAGAGAGAAATAAAGTTTTTAATAGAGATAAAAAAATATTTATGTCTAGGAACTTAATAGAATTTTTTAAAATAGCGACAAAATGTATATCGCTATACCGTCGCTAAATTTTTCACTTCCCTCAGCGATTGAAATTCAGTCGTGAAAATATTTTCATGAACAGAAAATTTGAACAGTGTTTAGCGACAATATTTCGTCGCTAATTTCGTTGCATAAAAGAGCGCCATTATTTCGGGCAAATAATTAGCGTCTGTCTCTCTCAATCCGTCAATATTTAGTCACTAAACATATCACCAAATTGAAAAAATTAGTTTTGACGACTAATCTAGAAAACAGGCGCTAATTAGCGACGGATATAACTCCATAGCTAAATTTCGTCACTAATTCAGGTTTTTTTTGTAGTGGTGGCACATCCCATGTTTGGATCAATTTCACCCACGGTCACTGGACTTACGACTTATCATCCAAAAGTAACCGATTTATTTTTCGTGATTTAAATGTCACTGAATTTATCATTTTTTTACAAAAAAATCATCTGGATCGGATACACATAGAGATGAATTTATTGCCACATCATCAGCTGTGACACATTAACTATGGACGTCATCAGTTATGGATACACATGGATGCCTGACGTGTCAAATATGATACATTAGCTGATGACTGTGATTTGGCTACTGACGTGTCAAATATGACACATTAGCTGATGACGTGGCAATAAATCCAACTCCATATGTATCCGGTCAATATGATTTTTTTTCAAAAAAAAATTTTAAGTTCAGTGACATTTAAGTTACGAAAAAAATCAATTACTTTTAGGTGATAAGTCGTAAGTCCAATGATACTAGATAAAATTGACCTAAACATGAGACGTGCAGCATGTGTCCAGGCATATGACGTAACATGTCATATCATCAATCCGGCAAGAGTCCTAGCTGGAAACCGGTGAACATGACTTTTATGGAAAAAAATATGATAAGTTATGTAACTTTTAAGTCACGAAAAAAAATCAGTTACTTTTCGGGTGATAAGTTATAAGTCCAATAACTGTAGGTGAAATAGATCCAAATGCAATTTCATAAATCTGTGGCTGCACTCACCACCTATTCAATTGGATAAATTGATCTATCACTTGCCAATCAATAATTGTGCTTAAAAATGTAATTTAAATTCGATTCATTATAAAAGATCTCCTTATACATTCTCATCCTATTAATTATTATTTGCAAAATTAATTAAATGGCTTGGTAAAATTAAAAAAAAAAAATTAGCCCCTATATTCAATAAAATAAAGTCAAGGAAAATTAGAAACTGAAAAGATATTTGTTTTACGTAATGTTATGATTAATAATGGTTATGGAAGACAAAACAGTTAAAACAGAGTTGATGGCCTTGCCCGCCCCTCCAATAACTATAAATCTAAAGGGTCATAAATTCATAATCAATTTATCCTACGCTTTACCGACATGGAAAACAAAGGACCAATGCAGAGTTTTAGTTCAATAATTTTTACCAAATAGCCAAGGAATACATCCGCTAAGTTCACTACTCTCGCTTCATTTTACTCTCTCCAATTCACTTTAAATTTTATCTCATTTTAAGTGTTTATACAAATTTATATATTTATCCTCATCTATTAGACACTACTATGTTTAATAAAATAATAAATTTAATTTTTAATCATATAAAAATTAAATAGAATTATCGAAATTAAAAACAAATTTTAGTCAATTGCTCATATATTTTCATAAAATTAAAATTTTTTAATTATTTTTTTAATTTCCATGTTAATGTGAGATTAAAACATTTAAAATAATATGAGGGAGTATATATTGTATCGACAAATAGAAGATTTAATATTAAGACAAGACAACAATACTGTTAACTTAAATAAGGTTTAACCACTAGAATTTAGTCCAATGTAGTCAGCACCCAACCAAAAGTACAGAATTCAATTCCTACTTTCAACTGTTATAGCTGGGTTATTTACCACACCTGTATAATAACCAAAACTTTAAAATATTATTAAACTTAATCATTAGAAGTTAAATCAGTGATCAGCATTTAATTAAAAATGAAAAAAAAATAGTAAGAATGGGAATGAAACAAGAGTTTTCCTTGATGAAAATTGAGAAATAAGTGATCAAGAAGTCAGTATAGGAATTGATATCATAGTGATGACTTCTAAAAGGAGTAGAGAAATAAGCATTGAGGATGTCATTGCTGCCGGCAACGTGTCCTTGACCCCAATGCTTCAGCTGATAATTTCACATTTTTTCAAATTCTTTCTTAATTAATCAAGTCCATTTAATTAATTTCTCAGAATTAAAAAAATCATCATTATGCATAAATAAAGCAATAGAGTTATTTAAACAAAAATCGTAATTAGTATGATATTTAGACAAAAAAATCATCATTGCATTACTTACCAAAAATTTGTCACCCATAATTATGATATTAAATATCTCCCAAAAAATTAATAATCTACAATTTCGAAAGACTATTCGTCCCATCTTTCCTTAACAAATATTTTAAAAAAATTGTCCTAATCTTGTATGTGTGATGCAAAAAACAAACTCAAACAGGATATGTTGTGAAATGTATTGAATTGCATATAATAGGTATTTATTGGACTCACCATCCTTATAGTATTTAATTATACGTATGGTTAACAGTTGAGGTACATAATTAGATATCAATATCTTGGATAGCAGGACTACTATCCTGCCCAATCTTCATGACCTGTAAAAGTGAAATTATTGCATATATCATGGATATGAATGCTAAAGTTTTCAAATTTTGGTGCCGACAAAGGAACTGGTGACTGCAAAAGTTTAAAGGTTAGATAATTGAATTAGGATTGAACCATAATATGAAAATTTTAAGTAAATAAAATTATAAAATTGTCAACATAATGTAAAATAACAAAAAATGCCTACAATAATATTTTTGATAACCACGGAAAAAATATTTTTCAAAGCCCAATCAATCGGCCCAATAGTACTTGGCAGGGTCCAAAGCCCATTAGCGAAAAGGACAAAGCGTGAGCTGAAAGGCACAAAGTTCGATCAGACTGATGTGACAACACTTTCTATTAGTCAACTGACACAAATTAGTGCCTATACCTTCCATTTGCTCCCTGTCACATCGCCATTCACCTACTCCAATTGCCAGTTATCACGCCCCAAGTACTCAAGTACCCCTCCTTTATCTCCTATAAATAGCCAAAAGCACAATGGCTCTAGGTATTGAATATCTGAGACTCTCTCTCTAGAAAGCTACTAACTTAAGCTTCGGAGTGCTAACGTCTGGTCTGATCGGGCGTACTTTCTTGCAGGACCGAGCCATCCGATCGGGAGCTGCAACCACCGACTCTACTTTCTCAGATAAAGACTTTTTGTGCTTTATCATTTGGTGCTTTCGTTGAGAGGCATGAAAAATTCGAGATCTAATGAGCACGCAGCCTCCGGAGAATATGATCGCAATGGCAATAGCCAAAGTAGATCTAGGCCTGCAGGGAAAAGAGAGAGATCTCTCAGATCACCTACAAGGGGTAACCTCCTTCCAGAATTTGATGATGTCATCATGCGACAGCCGGAAGACATCCCTGTTACTCTCAAGGACATACGCGCTATTCTTAGTGACTTCACTAAGAGCATAGTCCAAATGATTAGAAAGGGCAAAATGCCTAGAACTTCTGAAAGAGACAACAAAATAGACTTTGTGGCCAAAGACTTTAGAAGAAGAAGAAGAAGAAGAAATAAAGGAATCTCCATCAACGAGCCACGAGCTCACAACGGTGAAAGAATGGGGGTCAGAACCCTAGGCAGATACAATAAAGAAAAGGGGACAATGTCCTCTAGCAGAGACTCTCCCTATATCCCTAGTAAATCCTCCACCTCATCCATTGAAAATGATTTATCCCTTATGTGCACACCCAACCGCAGTCACTCCGAAGATCTAAAGAGAAGTTCGCCCCTATGGCGATTAGCAGGGAGGATAAATGGTTCAAACAAAAACTCAAGCAGTTTGGCTTGACAGAGCCCAAAAAAGGTATGTTTGAGGGGAACACTTACAATAATACTGCCTCCCTATTCTGTAGGAAGATAATGGCGTCTGAGCTACCTCGCAGGTGGAGAGACGTAGTGATGGACAAGTATACAACTAAAACTGATCCTACTACTCACCTTACGAAATATTTGACTAAAGTGCAGGTTTACACCTACGATGAGATGATTGCCTGCAGAATCTTTCCCACCACCCTAGGAGGAGATGCTTTGAATTGGTTTCACGAGCTTCCTCAAGAATCAATTACCTTTTTCAGACAACTCAAGCAGCTATTCATTATGCAATTTATTGTGCAAACACGTGCGCCAAAGTCAGTGAGTAACCTGTGCAACCTTTACCAGAGAATCGATAAAAGTCTTAGAGACTATATCAATCGATTTCAGGCTTTAATATCAGAAGTGAGGAATATAAGCATGGAAATAGCGATGACCGCCTTAGCAGGAGGCATCATTGATCGTCCACTCTTTGAGTCATTAACAACGAGGCCATCGGTCAGCTTTTTCGAGCTAATGGAAAGAGCTAGACAACACATCTAGTTGGATGATGCCTTGAGATCCAACAGAGGAAGGAGGACCAACGTCATGGATAAACTACAGTATCTGGATGGGTGAGCATTCAATAGAACCTTCGTATCCGATCGGATAACTAGAAGTCCAGACAAGGCTGCTATCTTAAGGAATCTAGACAAGCGGAATGAGATCGGATATGGTACATCCGATCGGTATAATAATCAACTGGCTCGAACTTTCACTCCACTCAATGCCAGCCTTGCCCAAGTATTGATATGGATCAAAGAAAAGCACAAGAAAGTTAACTAATCTAGGGTGTCCGAACAGACAAGAAACAACGAGGATCATAGCAAATACTATGAGTTTCACAGAGCTGTCAGGCATTCAACTAACGAATGCTACTTCCTAAAGAAGGAGATTGAACGGCTCCTACAGAGAGGATCCTTTAAGAGATTTTTCAGTCGGACTAGAGGGAAAAGCTCCTGCAAATAGTATAATGATGATGAAAGCGAAAAGCCTAACCCACGCAGGCCATATGTTGGGGTCATTACATGACAGCAAAATCAGGTGCAATTATTTTAATTTGGATTCCTTACGAACTTATTGTATCAAATTTAATGCCCTAATAGTCTCCTGTAATAAGCATTGGATTACCAGTCTATTTTGATGTCATCTGATTAAAAGTTAAAGATATATTTTTAAGTTTTAAAGGCCTTGCAACATACAATAAATTATCATAAATTCTAATATTTTGATTTCCTCTTGCCAAACGAGTATCGCTTTGATAAAAAGAAGAAAAACCAAGAACTAAAAGGGCTAGCTCAGAAAGCCGATCGAATACAAATGGCACTACTAAAAGGGCAAATAAATTTAGAAAAAGCCATGTTTGGCACAACTTAAAAAGATGCACTTCGGAAATATTGGCCTAAAGACAGGTACATGTCTGAACTTACGAATCTACTATTCTTCATTAATAAAATTGCTTAAGTCCATCTTCGTAAAGCCACTGTTAGCCAAAATAGGATCCGAAAGGATAATCTTCATAGAGCTACTGTTGGCCAAGATGGATCCCAAGCGGATAATCTCCGCAAAGCCACTGTTGGCCAAGACAGGCCCCAAATGGACAATCTTCATAAAGCCACTGTTAATCAAGATGCACACTAAACGGGCAATCTCTGCTAAGCCACTATTAGCCAAGATGGGTCCTGAGAGAACAATCTCCGCAAAGCCACTGTTGGCCAACATAGACCCAAAGCAAACAATATACACTAAAACGAAGGCCTCAACACCCGAAGACTTTCAAACCGATTGGTAATTATCTTTCAGCCATCCAAGCACGGATCGGGTTCTCCTACCATCGAAAATACGAGATGAGAATCCCGGCACCTATAGATCTCCTACCAAATCGATCAGTATTTTTTCAATCATCAAAGCGCAGACCGGATATCTTGAATTTCGATTAACGTCACATCCTAATTGATGTATCTATTTCAGTCACTTAAGACTGATGACTTAATTTTGATTGATGTTACATCCCAATCGATATATCAATACGGTATAACTTATCCACTAGGCTCAAGGTAGTCGAAGATGTGAAAGTTAGAATCCATTCATTTACAGGTCAAGCTCCTCCGTTAGGCTCGATATTTTTCCTAAGCTAAAAATATGAAAATCGCCCAGCTCCCCCGACTCATTCGCTAGGTTCGACGTCAATTTCGAACCCAAAATATGAAGGTCAAAAATTTGAATTAACAATTCTCTCTGCTCAAGGGTTATGCAGCTATCACGAGTTGGAATGCATACTCGGTACGAAGTTGCTTGCCAATATTCGCAGTCAATGCAAGTTTGAAAGGTCATTAGATGTCTGATCGAATTTCATCAAATTTATAACTCTCGCCTGACTGACTGAATATGTTTATCGATCAGATCGAAGAAGTCTATCATTCGTTCTAAGGGTTATGGACTGCAAAGCTTGCAAAACATTTACAAATTCAGGAAGTATGATATTTGATTAAGTGTTATGAGAAGCGTGCTTAGAATGAAAATTACATCATATAAAAGCAAGATATCGCAATTGCAAAAGAAAATTCATTGCATTTATTTGATAAATTCATAAGTTACAAAGAACACTACAAACATTGAGAAAAAGAAAAACGTTACAAAGAAAAGAAAAACCTATGTTTCTATATCTACAATTTCTACATTTGCAGAGGCCTCGATCGGATTAGTAGTAGGTTCTGCAGTTTACTTAGAAGCAGGCCCTGCCTCTACCTCAGCAGGAGGTTGGGAAGACTCTACGGGTACCTTAGAAGTAGGCTTTGTCAGCGAGGAGGCCGCAGCTTCAGACTCAGCCTCTACACCGGGGTTAGGTAGGGATGACGCGGGGTCTTGAGGAGCCTCCTCTTCATCATCACTAGATGGAGGATTGGGCAAAATACCTTGGTCATCCATCCAATCGGGATCAGCCTTAGGGAAATACCTATCGATCTCATAAATTAGCCGAGTCAGCAGCCTCCTTTGGGCCTCACCCAATTGATCGAGAAGCTTTTCTTTCTGGGTGGCTAGTTCTTGCATAAGTCTTTCACCCCATCCACCTCTTTCGTCGCCAAAGCAGTCTGTAAAGAATCTCGATCGGCTTGAAGGAGGTCGCATTCTGACAAGGCTTTGTCCCTATCCATGTTGGCTTTAGCGCACTCCGTAAAAAGGTTTTTGCATTCAGTGCTTAGCCTAGCTGCCTCTTCTTCAAATTTCTTGTAATTAGCGCTATCGGCAGTAAGGCATGCGATGTCTCCCTTCAAGTGGTCGACTTCGTTATGCCGAGATCTCAGAACCTGGGCAAGCCGAGTGACCTCCCTCTTCAGCTTATCCACTTCCGATCGAAGGTTGAGGGACTTCTTTTTGGCTCCGTAATATTTGGCCTCCGCCTCCCTCCTCTACTGGACAACATCCTCCCATTTTGCCCTTTGGATGGCTGCCATACCGTGAATATGCGAGCCCCTTTTTATTAGCTAAAAGGTAAAACAAGGAAGGGAAGAATGGTGATCAGATGGGGAAAAGAAGAGGCAAAAGTCAGGTAAATTGAAATGAACAAGTGAAAGATATGTTTACCTCTAAGCAATTCTACTGGAATATGCTATGCACCCGAGCGAGCGAGTTGGGCTCTGTCATTGTCTTGAAATCACCTTCCTGAAGAAGACCTTGGTAGATGAAGTTCGACAGAGCTCTATTATTCATATACCAATCATCGCCAAAGTGCTCCTTCTAAATATCGTCCAGAGATGGAGCCTTCCTCCTCAGAGTTTTTCCCACTGCCTGTCGAGTGAACTCGCCTTGAACAGGCTCTTTGCCTCTTATGGCAATCCGAGCATCCACTACAGCGACTAGATCCATAGCTGACCGGTGTCTAGCAAGTGTACTGAATCGGCTAAATAATATAGGAAAATATAATTATGACCCAAAATATCGAACCCAAGGGAAACTTTTGTTTGTGTGAATGATTTTAATTTTAAAACATAACTTGTGTGAAGAAGAAAGAATAGGAATCCCAAAATTTGTGATAGTTGAAGTTAAAAACTAAAAACAGAATTTTAAAGCTAAAAATAAAATAAAACAGTTGAAAGAGTTGAAATAATTAAAGGTAAAACAAAAGCAAGCCAGTAAAAATCAATATTAAAATCAAATTTTACTAAAGTACTATCCACCTTAACTAATATTATTATGACTTGCTCAAAAGAAAAACACAAGTAATTATGAAGAATTCAGTTTAATAAAACCAAATAACTTTACTCAAGATTATCATTCCAAGCATTAAAATTCCCTTATTCAGAATAATCCAACACTTAGCATAAAAAAATTTGAATTAATCCTCCTTGATATCTATTAAATTCTTTCCCAAGTAATTTAACTTTCACATATTCTTAGTTACACCTTTTTTAATCTTAAGTTACTTCAATTAACACAAAACTATATCCTATTCAGATTATAATCATACATTAACCTAAATAAATTAACCTAAAAACATGCATATCAATAATCAACCCAAAATCAATTACTAACCAATGTTTAATCAAGTTAACAACCAATTTTAGTTGAATAAAGATAAGACTGTGTTTAAGAACTAAGAAATAATCAAACTTGCATTAAATTGAAGCACAAGCTTAAGTCATAACAATAAAAGTTAAGGATTCAAGTATCCTTTAGCAAAAGTTAAAGAAAACTAATCACTAGACATGTTTGAAAACTAAAACAAAATTTAAAAGAAAAATGCTGAATAACAGAACAAATAAAACTACGTAAAAACTTCAAGTGCTAAACTTTATCTTTCTCTATATCTCCCCTTTAAAGCTTTGGTACCTTTTTATAGAATGGAATCACTACCAAAGAAGAAGTTTTGCTGACCAAGACTTTCTTTTCTAAGGTTGAGTTGGAGTTTCTCTTGAATAGGAAGACTTTTATCGTCAACTTTTCTGTTTTTGCATGGGAGAGTAGTCAAGATACTTGGGAGAGCACGATTCCTACTTGGGAGAGTAAAATTATGCTTGGGAGAGCAGGATTTATGCTTGGGAGAGCACTTTACTTCTATCTTCACGTGCTTCATTTAAATCCTTTTTTTCCAATTTTGCACTTTTGCCCCAAATCTTCTTTCTTCTTGCAATTTAATCCTTCTTTCTTGCAATTTAGTCCCTAAAAAATACCAAAATTCTCAATTAAGCCAATAAACACCTAATTTTACAAATTAATCATAAAATTAACTAAATTAAAACCAAATTGAATAAATTAAACGCCTAAAAATACACTAAAACCATAATTTAATTCACAGTTATCAAATACCCCACACTTAGCTTTTGCTCACCCCCGAGCAAATCTGAACAAACCAACCTCTCAGATAATTAAACTCAAAATTAGATTTAAATAATTTCAAGACTAAGTTTAACATTTAACAAGAGCACTCAATAAAATCATGGCTAAAATAAACTCAATCAAGGAAATAAGAATTAGCTTCTGTACGTGTGTGCAAGACCAAAACAATTTAAGTAATTTTTCAAAAATAAAACACCAATGCATCTTATAATCAAGCTTTAGAATTGAAGTATACTAAGTACACTTAAGGTTTTGTACTTGAAACTCTAAAAACACCATAGACCTCTCCTTTAGCACCGGAACTCGAAGGTCATCTCCACTAAACAACTCAAAACAACATATAGAATCACTTAGGTCTTAATTGGATTGGAATGAGGTTAAGGTACTGGCTATCAAAGAATGGTCAAAATATAATCAAAGAGAACTAGCCACTCTATACTTGAATAAATCACATTTCTAAATTTTCAAATTATGAACCACAATTCCTTTGCCAAGCTTACTTACTCAATCCCTTTCAAGAATTTAACATTCCCAAAATAAGAACTATAAGACTAAAATCTCTCTTACTTTGGTCAATTTCTCATTTTTGAGGAGTCACCCTTTATTTTCCTTGTAAATACCCCACACTTAAGATTTTTCCATATATGCTAGCTTTATTTATTTTGTCACTATTTTTTCTCTTTTTTTTTCTTTTTTTTTTCTTTTTTATGCTAGCTTCTTTTTCTAGTAGTTTACAATAAAAATGGGTAAAACAAGGATATTATACAAGCATTTGACTTCATTTAACCACTTGACTTCATTTAACAATTCTTGCCCTCAATGATGCCACTATTCTCATTACACTTGATATGCCCAATAAATGTAAATCTATCCAAATCTAGAGTGGCCAATTCTAGAGGGTAGATAAAAGATTTGAGGCTAAATGGTTAAATAATGAGTGTAACAAGAAAAATAAATATAGTATGCTTTAAGCATACCTCATTAAGCTCAAATTGGCTAACAAAGGTAAATAAAATTAAAATGATAGGAAAACGGTCTTTTGATTAGCTCAACAAGAAATATTTGCCTAGATCACTTTCTAAGTTGCTTGTGTTGTTTTTATGCTTTGAAGGGTGATGAGGAAGGTTCTAGTGTCCTAAAATTCCTTGCTCAACTATTTCAATGCACTAGTTTTTCTAAAGTTTAAAAACTTGTTTTTTGTGCTTTAAATGTGGAAACTAACAATTATAAACCAAGCTAGCACAAAACTTCATTGAACAACTTACTTGTCTTACTGTTAAACTAAAGTCTTAACTAATGTATAATCTAAATTTAAGTTCAATTTGTTCAAATTCTGAAAAAAAAACTAGGGCAAACTAAGCTCTGTGTAAGCTAAGTGATACATGCTAATTAACTATTTTAACTTAAGACAAAACAATTAATTAACAAAGACTAGCAACTATTCATAATATTACTGAGTTAGTTACAGCACGAAGTTGCTCCTAACATTACTATTACACTCTAAAAACAAACTAAAACAAAAACAAAAACAAAACAAAACAAAAATAAAAGAACATAATATAAAAAGGGGAGAATTTGATTCTACTTCCTGGATTTTAAACAAAATTTGAGCTTTAGAGAAGCTCTACCCCCCCTCCAAAATTTTGCTGTCCTCAGCAACTGCAATCACTGCGGTGAATGTTTCTTACAATAGCTGTATACAAACTGCTGAAAATCTTGCTTTTGATCATCCACGCACTCTTGTAGATTGTCCATATTTCCCTGCATAACATCCAATCTAGCATTAACTTGATTAAGAACATCCATTACCTGAGACAAAAAAGGTTCTGCTGTGGAAGTTATTGTTGGATGCTCATGCACTTTCAATTCAACTTCCTCCTCATGATGGTCATCAACTCTTATATTATTCAACCGTAAGTACTCCACTCGTGATGTCCAATGCAGATGAGGCTCAGCCCATAACACTTTCATGCGTTTCAGCATCTCAAAATCAATATAAAGGGGATGGTTATCAAGAGGTTTACCTAAATTCTTGTGGTTAACTGCTTCAGCTAGGATGGTGGCAATCCATCCAATAGATATTTCCTTGACTTTTGGAGATTTTTCTTGCAATTCTCCAATCTTATCTATGATACAAGCTGCCCCATTAATTGCAACTCTCCCTCAATCATACATCTCAGCAACATGACTTGTGTAGAATTTACTACACTAGACCCTCTAACACAATTGAAGATCGATCTTGATAAAAAAAAATGGTGTAAAATATGTAAGGCATGATCTCGTAAGGAATGTGCTTTAAGCTTGCTACCCTTCCAGGGAATTGGATCAAGAGGATCTCGTATAACTTCCCAATTTTCCTGCTTAGTGCTGTTGGGCAATTCACCTAACCCAACCGTTGGAAAGCGCAAATGGGCTGTGAACTCAAGAAAATTCATAATATACTTCGTCTTTCCTAACTTGAACTTCACTGTTCCTGTATCATGCTTACTTTTGATACAACACTCAAATGAAGCTAAGAAATCTCTTGCTAGTTTCGGGTAGACAGGTAGATGATGCTTTACAAACTCTTCCCATACTATATTGATAATCAGAGGCTCTATTTCACTCCATAAATTCCCTTTAGCTATATCCAAGTAAAGCGAAGACAGGTAGAATGGCTTGACATATGTGCAATTACTGAAGAACTCATATAAGGAACATTATGCTTGTTCTACATCTTTCTTAGTGTGTTGCTTAGATGAGCTTGAAGCTTCAGCATGCTTCACTTTCTTTAGAGGCACTATAAAACAAGGAAAATGGAAAATTAGTGCATAATTAAAACCGTGAATAATCATGTGGAGAAATAAAACTTTGATGCACTAATTAACGGTATGCTAAAGTAGAGAGTAATGGATGTGTGAGATAAACTTTGAACTAAAGTGTGCACAAGTTAATTAAAGTGAAAAAAATGCTTACCGAAATGAATACGTCACCATGTGCATTTAGCTAGAATGGCCACCTTAATTATCATCTTTGAAGCATGAATTAAAAGCATATTTGATAATTAAAAGCTCATTGTGCAAGATACAACAAAAACCCATGCAACGGTTAAGGAATTTTTTAAGGTAGAAAGAGAAAATTTTCATTATGGCATTGTATCGAACAAGTCATGTGCATACTTTCTTCAAGCAAAAATTAAGACCATTTTGAACACTAATTGTACCCAAATTTTCTCAAGTGTCTACTAACATGCAATTATGAGCCTTAATTAATCAAGAAGGCAAAAAGAATGGAGAAAGGAGCTTGACGGAATATGAAGAGTCACCCCAAAATAATAGATTATGAAAAGCCATAAACAAGTAAATTCAACATTTTGTAATTGAAAATCCAAAAATTTAGGAACTAAATTTCACTTACTTGAAACAGAAAATGCACGAAATGAATATTGTAATTGAAATGTGTGGGAAGGTAGGAAAGTATGGGAGTGAGTGAAAGAGTGTGTGAATGTTTTATAGAAAACACTTGGGAGAGTGAAATATATGCATGGGAGAGTGAAGTGAGATGGATTTATAAGAGTGAAGTGCTTAGGCGAGCAGTTCCTTGAGCGAGCAAAGTGCTCAGGTGAGAACTTCCGATGCGGGCGAGTGGAAATCTAGGGCTAGACAGCGGCGAGAGGCGCAGGAGAGTGAAATCGTGTTCGGGCGAGCAGGTACATGCAACTGGGCAGGCGTGATGCACGTGGGGGAGCAGTTTCTTTACGCGGGCAAGCAGGTGCAGTCTGCTGACAGACGTTATGCGCGTGGGGGAGCAGTCTTTGTGCTCGGGGGAGTGGTGATGTGCTGCTTTTTGTGTGTTGTTTTGCTCGGCAGAGCACTAAAATTGCTCGGTAGAGCACGAATTTGCTTTGGAGAGCAAAACAACTCTCATCCAAGTCAATTTATTCCTGTATCACCAAAGAAACAGAAGTTTAGTTTTAAACATATAATTTTAAAACTAATTTAAATGAATTTTTCCACTAAGCTTATCTCACATTGGCACTTAAATTAAATAAACTAGAAATGATAAAAACATGCAACTCAGTCAAACATAATATAGGACCTATTCTTAAATGGATAAAACTCAACACTATTTAAACTAATATAATTAAGACATGCATGACACAAAACTAAAGGGGAAACAGATATGCTATCGAAATCAAAAAGTTAGGAGTGAAGAAAAATTAGTTATGAGTTTAAAAAGTCCTCAACTAGACTTTTATTATCCCCTTAGTGGTCTTAAAATATCATGGTTGCCTCATCAACCTCCTTGTGCCCAACTTGGTATGGTTTCATTCTATGGACATTAACTTTGTATTCATTACCATCTCTGGGATTTTTTATGGTCACCACTCCACAATTAGTGCTAGATATGACTTGAAAATGGCCGAGCCATCTGGATTTCAGTTTTCCTGGGAATAATCAGAGTCTACTGTTGTATAACAAGACCATCATACTTGGGGTAAAATCTTTTACCTTCAATCTTTTATCATGCCACCATTTTGTTTTCTCTTTGTATATGGCAGCGTTTTCATAGGACCAATGGCGGATTTCCTCAAGTTCATTGAGCTGCAACTTTCTTTTTTCACCTGCACTTCTTAAATCAAAGTTAAGCAATTTTGTAGCCCAATATGCTTTATGTTCTAATTCCACTGGGAGATGACATGCTTTTTCAAAGACAATTCTAAAGGGAGACATGCCTATAGAGGGTTTTGAATGCAGTTCTGTAGGTCCATAGAGCCTCATCTAATCTAAGAGACCAATCTTTTCTAGAATTGTTGACGGTTTTTTCTAAGATTGATTTCAACTCCCTATTAGACACTTTCACTTGTCCATTTGCTTAAGGGAGGTATGGGGTTGTGATTTTGTGCTTAACACCAAATTTTCAAAGTAAGGTTCTAAATTGATGGTTAACAAAATGTTTGCCACCATCACTTATAATAGCTATAGGTGCTCTGAATCTAGTGAAAATATTTTTCCTAATGAATTCAATCATAATTTTTGCATCACATGTTCTAGTAGCTATTGCTTCTATCCATTTACTCACATAATCCACTGCTACCAAGATATACTCAAAACCAAATGAATTTGGAAATTATCCCATGAAATCTATTCCCCATACATAAAAAATTTCTACTTCTAGTATATTGTTCATAGGCATCTCATCTCTTTTGGACATTGATAAGTGTGAATTATGTATAGTTTTTAGTATATTTTAAGTGTTGTTATTTAGTTAATTTGGTTTAGTTTTCGATTAAATTAGAGTTAAAATGTTAATTTGTATGTTTTTGAAGTTAATCAAAAGTTTTGGTGCTTTTCAGGAATATTTTGCTAAGAAAAGGGCTGAATTGCATAAAGACAAGTCATTGTGGGCCAAAATTATAAATTTGGAAAAGTCATTCAAGAAAATAAGCGTGAAGTCCAAAAAGCTTTTATGTGGCCACGTAAATTGTATAAAGAGAAGAACCCATGGCCACGTGAAGGTTATCTACACAAATAGGCATGCCCACGTGATGAATAATAAAGAAATACCTGTGGCCATGTGTCCCTCTTGCTGGATGATGCGTGCCCACGTGAGGATTAACAAAGAACTACACAAATAGGCATGCCCACGTGATGAATAATAAAGAAATACCCGTGATCGTGTGTCCCTCTTGCTGGATGATGTGTGCCCACGTAAGGATTAACAAAGAAAGAGTCGTGGCCACGTGCAGTCTTCTACAATTAGACGAAGGATTTTTCCAAGCTTCCCGTTTAAAGAGAATTTGCTTCCTATTTTATTTCTGGAGTTTGAGAAGGATTCTACTACTACTTTGGCTTATAAAAAGGAGTCTGAAGCACCAAAGAAGGGGATTAATCTTTCATTAATCAAATTATCAACATTAGTTCATTAGTTTTAGCTTTTACGTAGTTTTAAGTTTTTGTTGGCTTTACTGTTTTCTTTAAAGCTTTGTTTTGATTTCAAAACATGTCTAGTGAGTAGTTTTCTTTAACTTTTGCTAAAGGATACTTGAATCCTTAACTTTTATTGTTATGACTTAAGCTTGTGCTTCAATTTAATGCAAGTTTGATTATTTCTTAGTTCTTAAACATAGTCTTATCTTTATTCAAATAAAAATTGGTTGTTAACTTGATTAAACATTGGTTAGTAATTGGTTTTGAGTTGATCATTGATATGTATGTTCTTGGGTTAATTTATTTAGGTTGATGCATGATTATAATCTGAATAAGCTATAATTTTATGTTGATTGAAGTAAATTAAGATTGAGAAAGGTGTAACTAAGAATAGGTGAAAGTTAAATTATTTGAGAAAGGATTTAATAGACATCTAGGAGGATTAATTCCGATCTTTATGCTAAGTGTTGAGTTTATCTGAATAAGAGAATTTTAATGCTTGGAACGATAATCTTGAGTAATGTTATCTGGGTTTATTAATATGAATTCTTAATAATCACTTGTGTGTTTCTTTTTTGATGAAGTCATAATAATATTGGTTAAAGTGGATAGTCCTTTAGTGAAAGTTATTTTTAATATTGAATTTTACCTTAATTACTTGCTTGCTTTTGTTTTATCTCTAATTACTTCAACTCTTTCAGCTGTTTTATTTTATTTTTAAATTTTGTTTTTAGTTTTTAACTTTAACCATCACAATTTTTGGGATTTATCTTCTTCCTTCTTTACACAAATTTTGTTTTAAAATTAAAATCACTCACACAAACACAAGTTTCCCTTGGGTTCGATATTTTGGGTCATAATTATATTTTCCTATATTACTTAGCCGATCTAGTACACTTGCTAGACACCGATCAAGTTTTTAGCGCCGTTGCCGGGGATACATTGGTGTTTGTTTATTTATTTTGATTTTAAAGTGATTTTTGTGTGTTCTTCTTCTCTTCTTCACCTATTTTTTGATTTCTATTTTTTTTAGGTGACTAGTGATTTATGGTGAGAAACAACCCCATTCTACCCGTAGATCCTGAAATTGAGAGGACATTACATAGAAATAGAAGGTTAAGAGGCAATATGGATGACCCAATAATAGAACCACCTATGAATGATCCTCCACCACCTAGGATCGAAGAGCAAGACGTATCCCATCAAGCTCCCGGGAATGGGTATAGACTTAGGACCATTAGGGATTATGCTATTCCTGGGTAGAATGAAGAATATAGAACCATTAACATTCCTCACCACCAACCTTTTGAGATTAAACCCGCTACCATTACGATGGTACAAAAAAAACCAATTTTCGGGTTCGGACATAGAGAATCCTGCACAACATTTAGATATGTTCTTAGAAGTTAGTGATACTATGCAAATTCCTAATGTATCGACTGATGTAATTAGGCTGAAACTTTTTCCATTCACCCTCATAGAAAAATTTAGGGATTGGCTACAAATGTTACCTAATCAATCCATCCATTCTTGGCAACAAATGCAAGAAAAATTCCTCTGCAAGTTTTTCCCACCTACTAAAACAGCCCTCATTAGAAAATAAATCAATGACTTCCAACAATTTTATGAGGAGCCATTCCATGAAGCATGAAAAATATTTAGGAGACTTTTAAAAAGCTGTCCACATCATGAGTTTCTTGTTTATCCACTAATACACATTTTTTATGCAGGTGCCAATCAATCAACAAGATCTTTGTTGGATGCAGCCTCAAACGGTAGTTTCATGAACCAAATTCCTGAAGATGTATTTTTGCTTTTTGATGAGATGGCTACCAATGATGCTCAATGGGTGACCTCTAGAGCAGCACAATGAAAACAAGGAGTTCATAATATTGATGAAGTAGCTATGTTAAAAACTCAAATGAAATTAATGAGAAAAGAGCATTTAAGAGAAATAAATGAGCTTAAAGTTAAGAATATTTCCATGTTATCTAACGAAGTTGATGCTTATACAGGAATTCAAGGATCTTCGGGAATAAAGAATAACGAAGGAATGGTAGAAGAAGTAAATGCCTTGAACCCATATAGTAATACCTACAACCTGGGATGGAGGAACCATCCAAATTTTTCATGGAGGGAAGGTAATCAAGCTTCTTCTTCTAACCCTAATCCTAGACCTCCTTTTAACCATAATCAACTTCCTAATAGCCATCCCCTATACCAAAATCAAGCTCCACCACATTATCCAAACCAATATCAATTACAATCATACCATCAACCACCCGATTTTCAAAAATCTCAACCTCTCCCTCCTCAAGAAAAGAAATTCAACATAGAAGAGATGATTGCAAACTTCATGGCCTCCCAAAACTCAATCTTAGCAAGTTAATATGCTAGATGAAAATCATAAGATATTTAGATAAGGAATCAAGAAGCATCCATTAGGAATCTAGAGAACCAAATGGGCCAACTTGCGAGTTCATTATCAAACCAGACTCAAAGGACATTTCCATCTAATATGGACCACAATTCCAAAAAGGAAGCTAAAGCAATCACCTTAAGGAGTGGAAAAGAGTTAAAAAAAACTGAAAGTGGTAAGACTTCTTCCCCTAGGGTGGAATCGACAACAGAGGTAAGTAATCCTAACTCAAAAAATATTGAGAAAGTGCCTCCTACGATTGAGAAGGGTAAAGTTAAAGAAAAACTTGTTTCTACAGTGCTTGATGAGTCTCAATTACCTTTTCCTATTCTAGCTAGAAAAGAAAAGCAAAATGAACAACTAAGTAGATTTTAAACATGTTTAAGAAGCTACATATAAATTTACCATTTGCTGAAACTTTATTACACATGCCTAAATATGCTAAATTTATGAAAAAACTTTGCACTAATAAGAAAAAGCTAAAAGGCATAGGAACGGTTCAATTATCCGGTAATTGTAGTGCTATATTGACCAATAAAATTTTTAAAAAATTAGAAGATCCTGGTAGTTTTATATTGCCTTGTGAATTAGGAGAAAATTTTGTTGGGCATGCTTTTATGTGATTTGGGTGCTAATATTAACTTGATGCCTTATTCAATTTGCATGAAATTGAACTTAGGTGATCTAAAGGAAACCCGAATGATACTTCAATTGGCGGATAGATCGATGAAAAGATTGAAGGGAATCATTGAGGACCTATTGGTGAAAGTAGGAAATTTTATCTGTCCGGTTGATTTTGTGGTCATGGACATGGAAGAAGATAGAAAGGTGCCATTAATAGTGGATAGGCCATTCTTGAACACAACAAGAGTTCTAATTGATGTTCATGGACAAACGGTTACTTTGAGGTTCAACGAGGAGGAAATAATTTTTAATGTGAATAAGGTTTTAAAACACCCCTCGTATGATTTTGAAGAGTCCATTTACTTTGTTGATGAAGTTCAAGAATGTGTCAACACA